>VMBQ01001242.1:5502-17919 GCA_007657795.1 Dreissena rostriformis
TTTTTTTTTTTTTTTTAAATATGGTATAAGTATCTTTGTGTACTTGAATTTATGCGACTCGTCTCCAAAATGGTTTCACAGCTTGGTTAGCCTCGCCTTGTAAACCTTTCTTCAGCTTGTCATATAAACTCAAAAACACAAACTTAATATTCTCCGATTTACGGCTATTTCTTCCCCAATTTCTGATTCTAGTACAGGGGGTTTTCTGCTATGTAAAAAAGGCCGTAAAACGGACCTGATCCCAAAGCAAAAGGACCCTATCCCGAACCGAAATTATAAAAAAAATCCCAATTTCCATTAGACTTTATCTTTAACAAAATACATAACCATAATATATATGATTTTTATCCAAAATGGCCAGGAAAAGACCTGTAGTGTCAATATTTGTTGATAAAAAAAATCCCACCTTGTTCCTTTATGTCGATAAAAATTTCCCAAATTTGCCACTTTTATTGATTAAAAAATCCAAATTTGACAAGACTCCTTTTCCCAAAATGGCTGAAAAACCCCCTGTAGTAGGACACTTGTCAGTTACTGGCATAAGTATGTTCATCTAGTACTGGTTAACCAGCTTACCCAGGAAAATTGTAAGTTGGTTAACTGATCGCCATGATATCACTAAAATGTTATTGAGTACATGCCCTTAAGTAAATGTAAACCAAGAAAAAGTGTGAGTAGATTAACCATAATATGACTGAAATACTGTTGGATATGGAAACAAATCCAAAATGAACAAAAAACAAACCTGTCTCGTTCTAGGAGAGGAACAAGGAACACTTCCTGAGTTTCATCCAGTGTCAAAAGTCACAAAATGATGCACGCAATCTGGAGCAGTCTGTTGCCATGGTGAAATCTCGCATTGACAAGAAACTTGAGAAACTGTTTGTGCAAAAAGCTGCTGAATTGAAACTAGCGAGGTATGGTGTGTCATTGGATAAGGTTGAGTAATTTTGAGACTACCTGTGTGGATATAGGTTTATAAATGTAATTTTTAGCTCGGCTGTTTTCAAAGAAAACCCGAGGTATTGTAATAGCCCTCTCGTCTTCCGCGTCGTCGTCATAGTCGTCGTCCGAAAACTTTTACATTGGCCATAACTTTTGCAGTATTAAAGATAGCAACTTGATATTTGGCATGCATGTGTATTTCATGGAGCTGTACATTTTGAGTGGTGAAAGGTCAAGGTCATCCTTCAAGGTCAAAGGTCAAAACCTTTTTTTTTTTTTTTTTTTTTTTTTTTTTTTNCTTTTTTTTTCATGTTTATCTCATCGACCCGCACATTTTGAGTGGTGAAAAGGTAAATGTCAAAGGTAAAAAAAATAAAATCCAAGTACCCACAGCCGAGCATTGGCATCCGCTTTGCGGTTCT
This sequence comes from Dreissena rostriformis, assembly GCA_007657795.1. Lineage (NCBI taxonomy): Eukaryota > Metazoa > Mollusca > Bivalvia > Myida > Dreissenidae > Dreissena > Dreissena rostriformis. The sequence goes on from VMBQ01001242.1 coordinate 6,870, forward strand.
CTTGTTAAGCTAGCCAGGGCCTTCGTTGAACGACTCATTTTTATGTCCCCCAGTCTAAACTGGGGGACATATTGATTTTGCCGTGTCTGTTTGTTGGTTTGTTGGTTTGCACAAACTTTAACATTGGCCATAACTTTTGCAATATTGAAGATACATGTAGCAACTTAATATTTGGCATGCATGTGTATCTCATGGAGCTGCACATTTTGAGTGGTAAAAGGTCAAGGGCAAGGTCATCCTTCAAGGTCAAAGGTAAAAAATATGGGTCAAAATCATAACTATCGCAATATTGAAGATAGCAACTTGATATTTGGCATGCATATGTATCTCATGGAGCTGCACATTTGGAGTGGTGAATGGTCAAGGTCATCCTTCAAGGTCAAAGGTCAAATATATGTGTCAAAATCGCTCAAAAGGGGACATTGTGCATTGTGTTTCACAAACACATACCTTGAATGACTTAAGAATAAAAATGAGTCAGGAAAAAATATCAGCCTGGAATATACTATTTTGCTTTTGGCCAGAGAAAGTGATTTAATGTCTTTAGAATTTCATTTAGCAGGGCTTGCACAATGGGGAAATGTTTGTCCTGACCTCCAAGTTGTTTATATTTGTTTATTTCAAAATGGTGAACGGATGTTAATGAAACTTCATCACTATTTCTTTACAAGGAATTTAAACCCATTTTCGAAAGATCGATTTACTAAGACAAAATTGAAAATTCGAAATTAAGAAACATATTGGCAAATATTTTTTTAAAATGACGCTCACTTTCCAGCAATATCAGTAAGAATGTGATTAGTGTTTATTTCGTATTAAAATTAGCTTTATATCTCGACTTTACTCGCTGGGAATTTTCTTAGTGGAGCTGTAAATAGGTCATCCTGCCAAGAAATTTCGCAGCGAATAAAGTCGAGATATAGAGCGAATATTAATACCAAATAAACATAAGTAACATTCTTGCTGATATGGCTGGAATGTTAGCGGCATGAAATTTTTTTTATACAAGTAATAAAGGGTATAAAATGGCAAAAAAACAACCTGTCTTGGCATGGATGTCCCCATCTTGACTATCATGTGATTACCCCCTCTGGCAATCAAGCTTACAAAAACAAACATAGTTACAATAATTATTTTCCTTCCTCCCACCCACAGGACGCTGACAGACACAGAGATCGAGGTGGACGGTCACAAGGCGGCGCTGCACAGCCTGAGTACTGAGTGTGAGTCTCTCAAGGAACTCGTGGACCGGAGTGCTAGGCACAGGCAGGAGCTGTTTGCCAAGTACCACCGCATACAGGAGTTCCAGGAAATCACCGTAGGTTTACAATTGAGCTGCGTACCGGAAAATATTGGCTTTATGCATGTGCATAAAGTGTTGTCCCAGATTAGCCTGTGCAGTCCACACAGGCTAATCAGGGATGACACTTTCCGCCTATGCTGGATTTTTGTTTAGAAGATACTTCCTTTAAACCAAAAATTCCATAAATGCGGAAAGTTTCATTCCTGATTTGCAGTTTGCACAAGCTAAGATGGAATTACACATTAGGGACATGCATTAAACAATTTTCAAAGTTTTTCATTTTTAAGGCTGTTACCTAGCCTGGCAGTTATTGACCAGTAAAACGTAATTTAAATGATAAGTTCTATTAATGTTTGGAGAATAATACATCTTTATTCACAATGTCTGTAACGCATTTGATGAAAATGACTCAAAGTGTTATCAAGGAAAAAAAAAGAGTCAATGTCTTTAAGTTATTAACTCTTTGTATACAAGTGGTATAAATATTTTGGTGTACACAATGTTAAGTTGCTAGCATCAGGATGTGGTACATAGGTTATTGATTTAATCTCAGAATGTCAAAATGATAATTTTTATGCCCCGGGTAGGGTGGCATATAGCAGTTGAACTGTCCGTAAGTCCGTCTGTCCGTCCGAAAACTGAACATTGGTCATAACTTTTGCAGATATTGAAGATAGCAACTTGATATTTGGCATGCATGTGTATCTCATGGAGCTGCACATTTTGAGTGGTGAAATGTTAAGGTCATCCTTCAAGGTCAAAGGTCAAAAAAGCACAATCCAAGGGAAGTAATAAGCTTTAAAGGGAGATAATTTCTATACCTGCCAAATGATAAATAGAAATTTTATTTCAAAGCGGCGCAGTAGGGGGCATTGTGTTTCTGACAAACACATCTCTTGTTGAACTTTTTGTCACAGATTGAACAAAAAGTCACCGATTGAATAATAAATGAACGCTGTACATCGGGAGTGATATAACACTTATGATGAAGACTCTTACTGAAAATATGTTTTTGCTAAGAAGTTATAATCATTAGGAATGTATAAAATTACAAATATTTACAGACACGAAACTAATGAAATTATTAATAGTGTTTGTGGTGTTGTTGTTTTTTTGTGATAGAATGTGGATTGCTTATATGAATTATAAAATACTTGACCTAATGTAATAGCCAGGATGGCTGAGTGGTAAAGGCGATAGGTTTTAAATCAAAAGGTCATTGACTCGAGCCCAGATGGGCCATACTTTTTTCTTTTTTTTTCTGTATGATAATAGAGCTCTTTAGTATCTTTAGTATCGATATTTACATTTATCAGTTAAAGGCATTTAATGTCAAACTTCAATAAATGCTAAAATCTGTGAACACATCCTTTTTACGTAAAGGCATAACAATAAAGCTGTATTACTAATCCATCTACAGTAGATTATCTTCCACTCTATGTTTAGGTTTCCAAACCCTTTCCCATCCAGAGGAAGGTGAAGATTGCCATATGCAACCAGCATAAAACTAGAAAAGTCTGCGAGTAACTCCAACGCTGTTCAGGTTTTATGCTGTTTGCATCGCATCAGTATCATAGAATTGGAAATGAAGCCTGAAAACTTGAATCAATTAAGTTCGGTCTTTAATTTAATTAAATTTTCTTAGGGATTAGAAATGTATCAAAATGCATATCCTAGTGGTCAAGGGCTAAGCAATTTGTGATTCAGAGGCTGTTGNTAGGTCTTTAATTTAATTAAATTTTCTTAGGGATTAGAATGTATCAAAATGCATATCCGATTGGTCAAGGGCTAAGCAATTTGTTATTCAGAGGCTGTTGACTTTAACGTTTCAGAATAGTTAAGCTGTATAGCCAATCAATCTACAGTCGATTATCTTTCTTGTCTACAGTAAGTTATCTTCCACTCTGTTCCACGTACAGTAGGTTATATTTCACTCTACTTGTAGGATGCCAAGCAGGATGTGATCCAGGTGCTGGTGAAGCAGAACATGAACGCCCAGTCCAGACTGGACCAGCAGCTAGCGGAGATAGGGGGCTACGCGGAGCGGTCTTTCGTCTCCCAGCCCTCCCATCTCACAACCTCGGCCGGCAGGCTGCGGGACTCTGTACAACGGGAGGTGGACAGCTTTGCCAACCTCACTCTGCCCTATATCATGTTCTCTCAGATTGACAGGTGGGTGCAGTGCTTTGATTATTCTAATCTTTATTTTATTGGCTTTGATGAAACATTTAGATTAATCTTGTGAACTATATTTTCTCAGGGGGTATATAAGAGCAACTCTGTCAGATTGTTGGTCAGTTTGTCTCTATAAATTGTTTAAACCTGATTTAAAAAACGGGCGTATTATGTGTTCCACCCGTGGGGGATGGTGGGGCCTTGGTTGGTCGGGTAGTGTGCAAGAGAACAATGTCTGCTCATTAACTCAAACAGTTAAAAGCGTGTCATCATGAAACTTAATGTTAATGTTTGTTGGCATAATATCTTGGCCAAGTTTGATTAACAGCCAGATCGCATGAAGCACTTTAAAATTATTACCCTTGATTACAAACAATGGCCAAATAAACCTTGTTCGCTCTCTAACTAAAAAGTTTTAATGATATCATCATAAAAACTTTGTGCCAATGTTTATACCAATTTCAATATTCAGCTAGATCTCTTGATGCATATCGCAATTATGACCCTTGAATTACCTCAAATTTGAAATTAATGTTGTCTACTATCAAACAAGTGGTTTTCTTTCATTAACTTTTATTTGCATTAACTATCTTTGTCAAACTTTAGATATAGAAAGCTTGAATGGAGACCTAGTTTGGGGTTGGATTCAGGGCTAGTCGTTTCAAGGTCTAGGTCAATGTTGCTTAAAAAAGGATATCAGTTTCTGATCAATAACTTCAGTTTAGATTGTGATAATATAATATTACATTTAAATTTTAGTGTATGTAGCATACATGGAGACCTAGCTTGGGATTGCATTTGGGACTTGTCGTATCAAGGTCAAGGTCACTGCTACTGAAAAAAAGATTGTTTCCACTAAGTTCTAAAAGAGGTGTTACAAGGAAATTGGGTGCAAGTAGCTTACCTGCATACCTAGCAAGGATTGCATTTTGGGCCATATACCTTAAGGTAAAGGTTACTGTTACTAAATCAGAAAAACAGTTTCGGGTCCATAGCTTGATTTAAATATTAATATAGTAAATAAGTTTTAAAATCTTTTTCACTGAAACCACAAGAGTCAGGGGTTTAATATGTGGTGTGTAACATCATAAGGTGTTCCTATACTAAGTAAGTTCGAATCATGCCCCTGGGGTCAAAATTGGTAAAAAAAATACAGGTTACTTGTTTCCCCATATGTGCATGTGATCATTTTGAAAATCTTGCCTGAAACCTCAAGGCCTAGATGTTTGGTATTTGGCATGTGACATAATATGTTGTTCCTCTACTTAGTTTGTTAAAATCATGCCAAATTGTTCTAGTGCAACTTTTTGTTGTCCCTGCCACCTTTTCGATTCAATTATGTTAACATTTGGTTGTAAATAGAGAAGAAAACAATTTATGCTTATCATTAATTCTGTGCAGATAACTCTTCCATTGTTCATATTTGATTACAGGCAATTCCTTTGACTATGCTATACTATTATTATATTTATAATAAAGAAAAATACTTTAAAGTTTTACCCCAAAAGCAAACAAATATCCTATTCCCCGTTTTGCAGACTCATGGAATGTATTGCTTTGCATGTGTCCATCAGATTGTAGGTCTATAGAGCATTGCATTTCGGCACGATATCTTGAGAACACTTTGATCTAAACCAACTAAGTAATAGTGACAAAGCTGTGTGTAGGTCTACAGAGCATTGCATTTCGGCACAGTATCTTGAAAAAAATCGTTAGGGTTGGGGGCAAAAAATAGGGTCGGTCGGGTTCCCTGAACCAAGGCTATTATTTTTTTTGGCCTAAGTAATAGTGACAAAGCAGTGTGCAAGTATAAGTCATGTTTTTGACAAAGCTCTTGTTTTAATAAATACATGAAGCAAATTGTTATTAACCATATTGTTTTTTGGATGTCCATTTCTTAAAAATATTAACTCATGTGGGAAAGCTTCATATATGTTGATTTAAGTTAAACAATTTACACTATATTAAGATTAAAGGTGACAGTAATGTTGAATAAAATGACAAAAATAGATATTTCAGCTACAAACCAATAAACAAGAACAATTCTTATACAACATATTATTATAATAAAGCATCAAATTTGGTTTATTTTTTTTTATTGGAGTTTGCTCCTCTGAATTATTGTCACTATTGCATGAAGTTGATATTAGTTGATTTCATGGTGCTGAGATTTTTCTTTAATTGGGTTTATAAAAAACTTTTAGTTTAAGCTGGTCTATTCACCAAATAGTTTGAGCTATCCTGCTCACCCAACTGTTGGCATTGTCGTCTGTGTCAGGGTAATGCTATGGTTCAGGTTAACATGCAACATCTCCATAACACTGTTTCTATTACAGGTAATAAATTGCAAGTGAACAGAAGACTGTTGTAACTCATATAAAATAAAGAAGGAGATACAACAGTTTTCCGTTCAGCCCTCAAACTTCTTTTATGTGTTGGGGTTTATTGTGTGAGTTCACTGATCACAGCGTTCGACACTAACGGGAGTCCGGGAGCCCGAGACTCCTAAAAATGAGACTCGGACTCCTTGTTTTTGTGTCAAGGAAGTCCGTGGGACTCCTTCAAAATCGTCTTTGAATTATATATAAAAAAAATGATCTACATAATTCGTTTCGCGAGATTAGAATGTCCGAACTTTTGCGCATCCAAAAAATATGTTACTGATCATTCTGCTTGAACGCATGGACCAAAAAAAAACAATCCGAAAAAAAAAATTGGTTCCCTGTCGCAGTGCGTGCATGTAGTACATGTAATAGGGGAACTCTGGGACNTGCGGTGTGGGGATACGCGTCGGCCTCTGCCGCGCAATTTCTAGTTACAACCATCTGAGTTGCAGAATGTGTTTTTGTTTAACTGTAAAAACTGATGACATATTTACTCGGAAGTGTTTGATGCCCGTGCGCATTGAAAGATAGACTGTACACGCCGCTTTTATTGGAAAAAAATGTGCTTCGTTAAACAAACCCGCTTACCATTCTTTATAAGTACCGAAAAGATCTGAAAAAAACTCAATAAAAATTGATACGAACAGATATAAAAATAATATTCGTAACTTGATTTTGTAATTCTTAATGGTACGACCAGATTTTAAAATAAATACGTAACGGACTTGAAAATAATTCGTAATTACGAAAATACGACCCTTATCTGGAGCTCTGTTGTTCCTCTACTTAGTTTGTTTAAATCATGCCAAATTGTTCTAGTGCAACTTTTTGTTGTCCATGCCACCTTTTCGATTAAATTATGTTAACATTTGGTTGTAAATAGAGAAAAAAACAATTTATGCTTATCATTAATTCTGTGCAGATAATTCTTCCATTGTTCATATTTGATCACAGGCAATTCCTTTGACTATGCTTAACTATTATATATATTTATAATAAAGAAAAATACTTAAAAGTTTTACCCCAAAAGCAAACAAATATCCTATATATTCCCCTTTTTGCAGACTCATGGAATGTATAGCTTTGCATGTGTCAGTCCGATTGTAGGTCTATAGAGCATTGCATTTCGGCACGATATCTTGAGAACACTTTGATCTAAACCAACTAAGTAAAAGCACGATATCTTGAGAACACTTTGATCTAAACCAACTAAGTAAAAGTGACAAAGCTGTGTGCAAGTATTAGTCATGTTTTTGACAAGCTCTAGTTTTAACAAATACATGAAACAAATTGTTATTAACCATGTTGTTTTTTTGGATGTCCATTTCATAAAAATATTAACTCATGTGGGAAAGCTTCATTTATGTTGATTTAAGTTTAACGATTTACACTATATTAAGATTAAAGGTGACAGTAATGTGGAATAAATGACAAAAATAGATATTTCAGCTACAAACCAATAAACAAGAACAATTCTTATACAACATAATATTATAATAAAGCATCAAATGTGGTTAATTTTTTTTATTGGAGTTTGCTCCCCTGAATTATTGTCACTATTGCTTGAAGTTGATATTAGTTGATTTCATGGTGCTGAGATTTTTCTTTAATTGGGTTTAAAAAAAAACTGTAAGTTTAAGCTTGTCTATTCACCAAATAGTTTTAGCTATCTTGCTCACCCAACTGTCGGCATTGTCGTCTGTGTCAGGGTAATGCTATGGTTCAGGTTAACCCTTTGAGCGCTGGAACCGGATTTTGAAGGCCTTTGCAAACAGTTTGGATCCAGATGAGACGCCACAGAACGTGGCGTCTCATCAGGATCCAAACTGTTTGCTATTCTGATAGTATTCTTTGAAAAAAAATCGAAGAAAATGCTAATTTTAGAAATTTAGCAGACAACATTTTAGCAGACGACAAATTTCCCAGCATGCAAAGGGTTAACATGCAACATCTCCATAACACTGTTTCTACTACAGGTATTCAATTGCAACTTCTTTTATGTGTTGGGGTTTTATTGTGTGAGGTCACTGATCAAGTTCCATAACTCTAGTTTGATTATGCCCTTTTTTGTATTTTGAAATTTGGTTAACATAATTGTGTAATATCTATCTCCAAATCACTGTTTGAAACTTCACACATGCGTTTAAAGGCATTGTGTTAGGGCACTGACCAAGTTCCAGCACCCTAACATACAATTAACAGTGTTTTTTTAACCAATTTGGGAATGGGGCCTGGTCCCTTTGGATTGGGAAAAATCATGGCGTTTCGACTAAAATTGGGCAATGGGTGTTGTTGCTGTTTTGCTTACAAATGCTTCAAAATGGAGAATAAAAGTGTTTTCAATATTATATTTATTTATATTTAACTGATATAGCTGGATGGGAGATGAACTTAATGTAAAGATCTATATATTTTATTTTTTTTTTAATCTTTAATTTTGGAATTTTTAGGTCCCATTTGGAAAAAAATATATGCTTTTTTTCCATTGGGAATGGTGCTGTATACCGGCCCCGAATTTGAATGAAACAACACACTGATTAAGCAGAATTATGCCCATTTTGGTACTGAGAAAAGACTTTAGTCAGGTTAATATTTGCGGACAACAACTTGATATCTCTATATAAAAAAAAGAAATGGAAATAAAATGTTGCATATGTGTTCAGGGTCTTTATAAACAGTCACTGACCAAGACCTATAACCTTTAAGCATGATTATGCTCCTTTTTGTACTTACATGTCATGTAAGGGTTTGCATGCAAGTTGAAATTCATTTTAAAGTATGCATTTAAGTACACATCCGTGTTACTACTACATATATCCACTTCAAACTGAGCTCTGAGCTGCAATTTAGCAGAATTATGCCCCTTATTTTACTTTTTGTACTTAGAAATTCATGTAAGAGTTTGGCTGCAACAACTTCTATTTGTAGCTGAATAATGTCTAATTTGATATAATAATATTTAACATATGGATATAGCATTTAATGCAACAATAGAACGGTAGGTAGATAATGTGTTTTGAGATCACCAAACTATGCTTATGCATTAGGGGTTGTAATATTATTCCAGATTAATCAGAAATTCTGGATTCTGAACATTCTATGCCATTTCCAAAATTAAAACAAATCTGGATCGTTTAACGGGGTGTTGGGAAAATTATGCATGAAGCTATAGGTTGTGAACAAAACTTGACAAATCTGGTTTTAACCAATATTGCATGTTACAGAACTGCCCCATCCTGGACAATGAGATTTCTAGCTACACGTAAAGCAGTAACCAAAAATATCCAAATCTATTTTATTGGTTTGTTGGAAATATGGACGTAAAACATCAAGTTATCAGAAAACTGAAGGCATTTATGATTACTTTGACCATGAAACAATAGAAACATAAATTATTTTGTCTGATATGAGCGACTTTAAATTATTTATTATTTTAAGCTCATCTATTTTTGGGGAAAAAAAATGAGCTATTGTCATCACCTGAGCATCGGCGTCTGCGTTGGTGTCCGGTTAAGTTTTGTGTTTAGGTCCACTTTTCTCATAAAGTTCAATTTGACAAAGCTATTGCATTAAAAATTGATACACTTACTTACTATCATGAGGGGACTGGGCAGGCAAAGTTAGATAACTCTGGCTGGCATTTTGACAGAATTATGTGCCCTTATTATACTTAGAAAATAGAAAATTTGGTTAAGTTTTGTGTTTAGGTCCACTTTATTCCTAAAGTATCAAAGCTATTGCTTTCATACTTGCAGCACTTACTAACTATCATAAGGGGACTGTGCAGGCAAAGTAATGCAACTCTGACTGGCATTTTCACAGAATTATGGCCCCTTTTATACTTAGAAAATGGAAAATTTGGTTAAGTTTTGTCTTTAGGTCCACTTTATTCCTTAAGTATCAAAGCTATTGCTTTCATACTTGCAACACTTACTAACAATCATAAGGGGACTGTGCAGGCAAAGTTATGTAACTCTGACTGGTATTTTGACAGAATTATGGCACCTTTTATACTTAAAAAATTGAAAATTTGATTAAGTTTTGTGTTTTGGTCCACTTTACTCCTTAAGTATCATTGCTATTGCTTTCATGCTTGGAACACTTGCTAACTATCATAAGGGTACTGTGCAGGCAAAATAATTTAACTCTGACTGGCATTTTGACAGAATTATGGCCCTTTATAGCTCGGCTGTTCTCGAAGAAAACCCAATGTATTGTTATAGCCCTCTCGTCTGCCGCGTCATCGTTGTCGTTGTCGGCGTCCGAAAACTTTAACATTGGCCATAACTTTTGCATTATTGAAGATAGCAACTTGATATTTGGAATGCATGTGTATCTCATGGAGCTGCACATTTTAAGTGGTGAAAGGTCAAGGTCATCCTTCAAGGTCAAAGGTCAAAAACTTTTTTTTTTTTCATGTGTATCTCATTGACCTGCACATTTTGAGTCGTGAAAAGGTCAAGGTCAATGATGACCTTCAAGGTCAAACAAACAAAATCCAAGCACCCACAGCCGAGCGTTGGCATCCGCTTGACGGTGCTCTTGTTTGACTAAGTAACTTTGAATATTTGATAAAATTTTGTGTTTAGATCCACTTTACTTCTAAAGTATCAAGGCTCTTGCTTTCAATCTTCAAATACTTTCTTACTATTATGAGGGTACTGTAGCTGGCAAGTTGAATTTGACCTTGACCTTTGAATGACCTTGACTGTCAAGGTCAAAGTATTAAATTTTGCTAAAATTGCCATAACCTTTTTTATTTATGATCAGATTTGATTCATACTTTGACAAAACAACACTTACCTGACATACCTCAATAGACTCCACCCAAACCATCCCCCACACCCCACCCCAGAATCACCCCCCTCATTTTTTTTCCGTTTTCTTCTTATTTTTGAAAGATCATCTAATAAATGACCAGACCCCACACTATACCCCCCTATCACCCCCCGACCGTATCGATTTTATTTTTTTGAAACATGGTTAAAAAAAAACAAATATTTATTGTTATTATTTTATTTTTGAAAGACTGATGTCCAACCATCCCACCCAAGAATCCCCCCTCCAATTGTTTTTGAACGATAATGTAATAAATGACCACACCTTCACAATTTTGCTAAAATGGCCAGAACTTCTTTATTTATGATCAGATTTGATTCATACTTGGACAAATAGATGAGTGGTCTGC
>VMBQ01001242.1:23703-60424 GCA_007657795.1 Dreissena rostriformis
TATTTGGAATTTTGATCTGACCCCTGGGTCAATAGTAATGGGGGTTGGGGTGGGGCCGGGTCAGAGATTTTCACTCATTTTTTTAGGTTATTTTACAGTTACTTCTTCATTTCTACACCGATTCACTTCAAATTGATACTGGACCTCTCTTATGACAATATGGTCAATCTCAACCATGCATGGCCCCATTACCAACCCTGGGGCGCCCCGCCCACATAGACCACACCCACCCAAAATTGCCTTTTACTATAATTTCTTCATTTCTACACCGATTCACTTCAAATTGATACTGGACCTCTCTTATGACAATACTGTCAATCTCAACTATGCATGGCCCCATTACCAACCCTGGGGCCCCGCCCACATAGACCACACCCAACCAAAATTGCCTTTTACTATAACTTCTTCATTTCTACACCAATTCACTTCAAATTGATACTGAACTTCTCTTATTACAATACGGTCAATCTTAACTATGCATAGCCCCATTACCAACCCTGGGGCACACCAAGGTCAAACATTCGGCGTGGGGATACGCGTCGGCCTCTGCTGCGCCATTTCTAGTTTTACATTGCTTCAGCCCTTATTGTCTCAAAGAGGTAAAATTCAATGTCATTGACTTTGAATACAAGAAACACACATGTAAATGCAGTACCTGATAGAATCTAAAGAGTGCTACAAATGCTGCAATTAAACATGTTTTTTAGGAAAACAATCCCTTACAAACAAATAGACACCTCAGAGGCCATATAAATAATAAAGGCAGTCAAAGTTTTCAAGGGGTTCTGGTACATTTTCTTCTTCGCAGCCTACAAAAAGTATATTTTTAAAAGGACGATATAATGTATATATATGCTGCAGTACAGGTTTAGCTATAAATACTGAGCTATTATTGTATGTTTTCTCATAGCATGTGTCTGCCATGCCCGGACACTGAGCGTGTACAAAGTACAGTGCAGTTATTAGATCCCTTGCCTTGGATTTGATTGTCCTGAAAAGAGAAAATAAAAAAAGCTTTTGAGAACTGAAAGGTGATCAGTTGAAATATACAGTCAGAAGTTAAATTCACCAGTATATATAAGAACCAAAACAGAATGTCAAAACAAGTGAATTCTGTTATCAGAGATAAAACATCACAGAGAATCACAAAAGATCTTAGAACTAAGTACTTTTTTATCACAACTGGTTCACTTTGGTGTGTGTCCACTCAATAGTATAAAATGTGTTGCCAGCTTTACTATTCAATTGTTTAATACATGAACTTGATTTCAAAACTGTTCACTTAAGCTTGACGTGCAAGAAATACCCCTTTAAAACTATTTATTCGTCAACAAGCCTATTGACCTTGNTCAGAGATAAAACATCACAGAGAATCACAAGAGATCTTTAGTACTTTTTTTATCAAAACTGGTTCACTTTTGTTTGTGTCCACTCAATAGTATAAAATGCGTTGCCAGCTTTACTTTTCAATTATTTAATACATGAACTTGATTTCAAAACTGTTCACTTAAGCTTGACGTGCTAGAAATACCCCTTTAAAACTATTTATTCGTCAACAAGCCTATTGACCTTGAGATATTGCCATAAATATGAGCACTTGCCTACAGTTGGTATCTGCCATGAAAGGGCATTACCATTATTTCACAAAACTTGAGTGCTTTCATGGAAATGGTGGATTAAAAACACAGATAAATGACGGTCAGGGAAGAAAACAAGTTCAAATGTAAACCTTGAGTGCTTTCATTGATATGATAGACCTAAAACACAGATGTCTGACTGACAGGGAAGAAAACAAGTTCAGTCATGCCCCATTTCAGCAGGCTTAGATTAATTGATATGAATATATCTTCCTTCTTCCCACTTGATAAAGGCTTGACTTGCCTGCATTCTGTGACAGGTTTTTGCAGTGGAGTTTACTGCTTGTCATGATAAACAAGTATAAAAAGCCATTTGAAGAGGTGTCTTGATTTTGGGGTAGATCTTGTAACCCACATTGCGTTTTAGATTCTATTTTGAGTTGAATCTTTTGTTTGCATGTTGCATGTAGGCCAGAATGTACATACATGAAGTCATTTAAGGGCTATTGCAATTAATTTGGGTGTGCATGAGAGGTTTAACTGAAACTTGAGAGATGTAAATTCTGACGTTGTTGAGACAAATCAGCGTTTTTTGTCAGTTTATGAAACAGAATGATTGTGTGAACTCTACACAATGCAAAATATTTGAAAGTTGGGATGAAGGAGATAATAATACATTTGGTAGACATAAAGGGGTTTTAAACATAATTTCTTCTCAGCTGTCTTACTTACATTTATGGTTAAAAACACATGAAATATAGGAATTGTGTGGAAATTATTTTTGTATGCAGTTGGATTTAGATATTTATTCAAATTGATTTCATTCAAAAACAAAAACAAAGATAATAGTACTTTAAATTTGTGTGGTGATACAATTTAAGAGTCTGTTACTAAATAATCCTAATTAATGCATTATTATTTCTGTTCAAAGTATAAGGTCTTTTTATGCCCCCGGTAGGGTGGCATATAGCAGTTGAACTGCCTGTCTGTCTGTCCGTCCGTCCGTCCGAAAACTTAAATGGTGGCCATAACTTTTGCAATATTGAAGATAGCAACTTGATATTTGGCATGCATGTGTATCTCATGGAGCTGCACATTTTGAGTGGTGAAAGGTCAAGGTCATCCTTCAAGGTCGAAGGCAAAAAAATACAATCGAAGGGAAGTAATAAGCTTTAAAAGGGAGATAATTTCTAAACCTGCCAAATGATGTATTGAAATTTTATTTCAAAGCTGCGCAATAGGGGGCATTGTGTTTCTGACAAACACATCTCTTGTTGTGAAGTGGGAGAATCTTCATTATTTGAATAGGTTTGCTCATGATGACATTATCTTGATAATTTTTATCCTTGCTTGAACTTAATTCCAAATTTTGTTTATTCATATGAATGTTTATCACTATGGATAAAACTGAGTATTCTTGACACATTCATACCCTTTTTCAACCTGAAATGTATGAGGTCAGATTAAATCTGAAAGTCTGAATGAATTGGAAATTGTCTTTTACACCTGTGATTTGCAAATGCTTATTCCAACTTCTCATGTCATTAATTATGGTGTCAGATAATTAATAATTTGATGTTGTCATCAAGGATGGCAATGTCTGAACAAGCAACGCAGTCAAGACAAGTGATTTTCTTGAACAGCTTTTCCACATATAAGTCCCACAAAAACTGTAGGAATTACAGTTGCATTATTTAAAGTTTAAAAAGAGGCACACATTCGACCATGTTTTATCAATACATATCACATCTTGAGCGGTCAACAATCGTATGTGATGAAAAAAGATACCACAGAAGAACTGTATGAACCTTTGATATGGTGAATGGCATCAGAATTTGATCAATAAATCACATCTTTAGATTGTATAAATAAAAATATCAATCCAATTAAAACCACAACTACATCTGGAAGAAATTTATAAATCATAAAATTTTGTATACATCTAATAAGCAGGAAAATATATCTGTATTTATTTTCATTTATTAACTTCCCTGAGCTATATCGGTCACCTATTTACAGCTGTGTTAACTTTTATTNATTATTCAATTATCCGATATTCAATTAAGTGGAATCTACTGTAATACAAAAAGCTGGGAACCCTGTCCTTACATTTATGGTTAAAAGCACATGTAATTGGGAATTGTGTGGAATTTATTATATGAAGTTGGATATAATATTAATTAAAATTGATTTCATAAAAAAAATAAAAAATAATATTACTCTAAATTTTTGTGGTGATACAATTTTAAAGTCTGTTACGAAATAATCCTATTGTATTATTATTTCTGTTCAAAGTATATTTCTTAGACACACTTTTAAGCGCGATGTAAGGTCTTTTTGTTTAGTGGGAGAATCTTCATAATTTTTTTAATAGGTTTGCTTATGATGACATTGTCTTGATAATTTGTATCCTTGTTTGTACTTAATTCCAAATTTTGTTAATTTATATGAATGTTTATCACTATGGATAAAACTCAGCATTTTGTACACATTCCTACCCTTTTTCAACCTGAAATGGATGAAGTCAGATTTAATGTGAAAGTTTGAATGAACTGGAAATTGTCTTTTCAACCTGTGATTTGCAAATGCTAATACTCCAACTTCTCACATCATTAATTATAGTGTCAGATAATTAATAATTTGATGTTGTCATCAAGGATGGCAATGTCTGAACAAGCAACACAGTCAAGACAAGTGATTTTCTTGAACAGCTTTTTACCACAGATAAGTCCCACAAAAACTGTAGGAATTACAGTTGTATTATTTAAAGTTTAAAAAGAGGCACACACTTGACCATGTTTTATCAATACATATCACATCTTGAGCGGTCAACACTCGTATGTGATGAAAAAAGATACCACAGAAGAACTGTATGAACCTTTTATATGGTAAATGGCACCAGAATTTGATCAATAAATCACATCTTTAGATTGTATAAATAAAAAAATCAATCCAATTAAAACCACAACTTCATCTGGAAGAAATTTATGAATCATAAAATTTTGTATACATCTAATAAGCAGGAAAATATATCTGTATTTATTTTCATTTATTAACTTCCCTGAACTTGCTTTGTTGGTTTGCACAAACTTTAAGTTTAACATTTTGCCATAACTTTTGCAATATTGAAGATAGCAACTTGATATTTGGCATGCATGTGTATCTCATGGAGCTGTGCATTTTTAGTGGTGAAAGGTCAAGGTCATCCTTTAAGGTCAAAGGTAAAAAATATGGGTCAAAATCTCTCAAAAGGGGACATAGTGTTTCACAAACACATCGCTTGTTTTACCTATAATTAAACCACACATAATAATTGGATGGGGGCCTGTAAGTTCACTGAGCTTCGTTGCACAAAGGTCGTGTAAAGTGTGTATTGCTGTGCCCTTTAATTCAATAGAGAGGTCTAGTTGTATGTCCTTAAATTAAAATGGAATTTATACAAAGGGCATTTGCACTTTTAATAAAAGTGCACACACCTTTTGTATAAATTCCATTTTAAGGTGTTTATATCTGTTCTTCACAATGAGTGTGCCCTTTGTAATGACTTTCTCCTTTTTATCATTTTAGTGCCTGTGTCTATGTAGCGTGGCAGTGTAGTGTGTCTTTTGTAGTTTTTATGTTTCAGGCACTTTTTCCTCTATAGTGTCATTTTGTACTTTTAGCCATTGTTTCTTTTTACATAAATCTTTACATTTTTTGACTGTACTTTCATGATTGTGTCATGTAAAATGCCTGTTTCCTATCAGTGACTGTATCTCACATAGCGGCTGTGTCCTAATTTTTTTTTGTATGTGTCTTTTAGTGACTGTCTACTTTCAGTGACTATTGAAACTATCGGAGCAGCACCCAAATTTAATATCAATTTAGAATTTCAGCTAGAATAAACATCAATGATGGTATTTTTTTTTTAAACATAGCAGATATAAATGCATGCCTTAAAAGTGTTTAAAGGTAAAGAATTGTTATCAACGCAATAACCCAGGGCCAATCGGATTTTAATCAAATGGTTACGTTTTCTCCATTAGTTTTCACTTTTAGGATCATGATATAAGAAGAGGTCATGATAAGTTGACATTTCAGGTCACTCGCATGTGTGAAAGGTCACCTGAATGTGTCCTTCATGCAATCTATGATTGAAATAAACACATAGATAAAATTTAAAGTGATTTTTTTCTATAATTGTAATTCTACTAATTAGAACAATATTCCTTAGTTTTTGGGGTTAATAAATAGAATTTTATTACATGTACTTGAACTTAAAATAGGCCAGCACGACATAAGTATTGGAGTTACTGAACTTGAGTACTCACTGATTCTCTCCCTCTACAGTGCCCTGAAGACAGCAGTGATGGACCTGTCTATACACCAGCTGTCCCCTGTACACATCAGACCAGCACTACAGACAGTCCTGGAGTTGCTAAACTTCAAAACATTTCAGGTACCATACCTTCATTTTAGGCCGCTGTTATCTATTTGAACAAAATAAATATTCAAAATTAAGTTTTATTGCAAAATTGTCAGTTATCTAAACCTTTGAAAAAACCCTTGCTTTGACTTGCGTGTGGAGTTGATTGGTCAATGCTTATAGAAAAATGATTTCCATTGAATAACTCAATTACATAAAACTACAATGAAATACTAATACGATGAAATGTCATGTAAATGTACCAATTTCACATTACAATTGAGATTACATTTGCAGTTATAGAAACCCAGGTGAAGGTCACTTGACATTGTGCAAATTTAAGACTGCACAAATTTGTACATAATTTAAATTGTGGGNTCAATGCTAATAGAAAAATAATTTCCATTGAATAACTCAATAACATAAAAATACAATGAAATACTAATACGATGAAATGTCATGTAAATGTACCAATTTCACATTACAATTGAGATTACATTTGCAGTTATAGAAACCCAGGTGAAGGTCACTTGACATTGTGCAAATTTAAGACTGCACAAATTTGTACATAATTTAAATTGTGGGCGATATTTACCCTGCTTTTTTAAGCAATTTCTCAGTATATCCGATTTAGTTTCACCTTTAACACTATGTGGGTAAGTTCAAACCCCATAATGTGTTTTGAGAGGTGACCCTATTATCCTTCTCTCCTCATTTCAGGCCCCTGATGCTCTGTTGTGCCACTGTGTGAGGCTGAAGGAGGAGATAGGAGAGGTTCTACACAGACTGGAGTGGGAGAGTCAGCACACACGGCACAGGAACCGGTCTGGGGAGGAGGATGTGGTGACTGAAATCAGAGGTAGGGCTTTTAACAATGGTGAAGTGTAGTGCTTTTAACAAAGGTGGAGTGTAGGGCTTTTAACAAATGTGGAGTGTAGTGCTTTTAACAAAGGTGAAGTGTAGGGCTTTTAACAATAGTGAAGTGTAGTGCTTTTAACAAAGGTGGAGTGTAGGGCTTTTAACAATAGTGAAGTGTAGTGCTTTTAACAAAGGTGGGGTGAAGTGCTTTTAACAAAGGTGGAGTGTAGGGCTTTTAATAAAGGTGGAGTGTAGGACTTTTAACAAAGGTGAAGTGTAGGGCTTTTAACAATAGTTAAGTGTAGGGCTTTTAACAATAGTTAAGTGTAGGGCTTCTAACAAAGGTGGAGTGTAGGGCTTTTAACAATGGTGAAGTGTAGGGCTTTTGACAATAGTTAAGTGTAGGGCTTTTAACAAAGGTGGAGTGTAGGGCTTTTAACAATGGTGAAGTGTAGGGCTTTTAACAATAGTTAAGTGTAGGGCTTTTAACAAAGGTGGAGTGTAGGGCTTTTATTAATGGTGAAGTGTAGGGCTTTTAAAAGTGGTGAAGTGCGGGGCTTTTAATAATGGTAAAGTATAAGGCTTTTAACATTGGTTAAGTGTAGTGCTTTTAACAATTGTGAAGTGCAGGGCTTTTAACATAGGTGAAGTGTAGGGCTTTTGACAATGATGAAGTGTAAGGCTTTTTACAATGGTGAAGTGCAGGGCTTTTAACAATAGTGAAGTGTAGGGCTTTTTACAAAGGTGAAGTGTAGGGCTTTTAACAATAGTGAAGTGTAGAGCTTTAAACAAAGGTGGAGTGTAGGGCTTTTAAGAAAGGTGAAGTGTAGGGCTTTTAACAATAGGGAAGTGTAGGGCTTTTAACAAGGGTGGAGTGTAGGGCTTTTAACAATAGTGAAGTGTAGGGCTTTTAACAAAGCTGAAGTGTAGGGCTTTTAACAATAGTGAAGTGTAGGGCTTTTAACAATGGTGGAGTGTAGGGCTTTTAACAAAGGTGAAGGTTAGGGCTTTTTTTACAATTGTGCATTGTAGGGCTTTTAACAACTGTGAAGTGTAGGGCTTTTTCACAATTGTGCATTGTAGGGCTTTTAACAACTGTGAAGTGTAGGGCTTTTTTACAATTGTGCATTGTAGGGCTTTTAACAACTGTGAAGTGTAAGGCTTTTTCACAATTGTGCATTGTAGGGCTTTTAACGATTGTGAATTGTACTGTATAGGGCTTTTTAACAATGGCAGTGCTTTCCACAGGCCATTTAACGGTCCCTCACTGGGGCGCTATAATTTCAAAATCAGAGTCCGCGGGGCGCCTGAAATTTTCCGATCAGTGTATTTTGGCAGTCACCGCAGCAAGCCATTCTTAAGATGAAAAGTGATATCAACTTCGCCGAAAATTTTGAAAGCCGATTTATGATCCTTCGTCGGTTTACCAAAGTAAAGCCCGCCTAAAGGCGGAGCGTCATTGTATTGGAAAATCAATATTGGCCAATGAGAGCGCACGCTTTGTTTGTGGGAAAGCACTCGTAAGCTGGCATTACCTGCAGTTAAATCATGCAGACGACTCGTGACATACATGTTATTGCCACAGAAATCTTGGCCAGTTATTTAGAAGACTGATGATGGCAACCGACTGCAATCCTCATGGAAATTGTGTCTTTCATGCATAATATTGTCAAAACATTTTTTCGAATCGTTAAGTGTTTAAACAAATTTTCGTTGAATTCTTTACACACTGTTAATGTTTCGTTGAAATCTCAAATAAGCATAAATAAATTTATCATCCGTAACCCACTGCCGCATGTCGATGTTAACCTGTTTGTAATCTGAAAAACACTTCCGAATGTTAATGTTAATGCGACGTTAACATATTCTTGCTTCAAATAAGCAGTGTCAATTTATTGTGTGTTGAAAGCGTATGTGTATTGAGCGTTGTATAAACAAGCACCCATCACATCAGGGGATTTACACATATTCAGCGGCAATATTTCAGCAAATCTATAAATAGTCACTTATTCCTAAATTTATTTGATACTTTTGAAAAATGGCAATGTTTGTGTAAAAGAAATTATTGAGCACTTTTATCGTCAATATTTACCAGAAAGTTTTTTTTTAAATGGAATAAACGGGATTATCGGGTAATTAGTTAAAGTAGTAAGTATGCAGTAAAAGAGTCGGGTTGATACGTATGTATTGGGGAATGGTTCAAGTCAGGATTTTACTATCTATGCGGGAAAGTTTTAAAACAATTAAAACATATATCTTTATAAATGACTTTATATCTGGGAGTTTTCTTAAAGAGTCATAGCACACCAAATGATGTCTTTTGACGCTGTTTTTCCTAACGTTACAATGCACCACAGAACGTCAATTGACACTCAAAATTAAAAAAGAAAATCAACGTCGGGAGGGGACACCCATCCCGAACCACCCCTATCACCCCCGGGGCGCCTGATATCAATCCTGTGGAAAGCACTGAATGGTGCAGTGAAAATGAGAGGATATATTTCACACAGCTTTCTTAACTATTCACTTAATGAACCAATAATCTTTAAATCAGCAAGTGTGACTCGAGAAATTTCCATTTGGTGTCAAATTCATTAAACCACATAAAAACACATCCAAAATGAAAATGAAAATATTTATGATTGTTAAGAAACCAATGGCAGTGGTTTAACAGGCTTTACATGGCAACAATACATTTTATTCTTAACTATAAGAACTTGGGATACTGTGAAATCATTCATGTCTTGGAGGTGTTCTATTGATCTTTTTAGCTCCACTGGCCAGAGGCCAGCGGGGCTTATGTCATGGTCCTGTGTCCTTCGTGTTCGTCTGTCCTTGCGTGTGTTAACTTTTTCTTTCAACATCTTCTTCTCCTAAACTACAAGTCCAATTCTGATAAAACTTCTCACAAATGTTCCTGGGTTGAACCCCTGGAATCAAAATTGACCACGCCCAGGGGNTAGTACTGTTTCTATCTGTGCCACATATGTAAGAGTGTCTGTATAAGCCTTATACTCCACGCACTCACGCTAAAGGTAAATTTGTTTTGACGTGAGTTTTAATGATATCTATTGGTGTGACTGAATTAACTGTCACTGAATAGGTCCTCATAAGACCTTGAAAGCATCAAGATCCAGCTAAAGTGTGTGGTTTAATGGGTGACCAGACTAATTTTACAGCCAACAACCATGCTTTTCTACCTCAGAAGCAAAGAGGCCTATATAACTTAAGCTGTTTAACATAAGGAAGTAGATAAGGCCTTTGTTAAACTTAGGTGTCAATATGCAGCGCATACAGGAGATGCATTAAGTAGTTTAACCCCCATAACAAAGTTCTTTTTATTTCTCATTGAAAGATTAAGGTAATAAATTGAGGTATCTCCGTTAGTGATCCGTTAGTTATAATGACCTGACAGCTGGCGAGTGGTATTGTATTGACGTCATTTGACAAAAATTGGGAACTAATCACTCCCAAAGATTCCTTAATGCAAGTCCTGTACATGTGAGTCTCGTTCTGAGAAAACTGGGCTGAATGCATGTGTGTAAAGTGTCATCCCAGTCTGCACAGGCTAATCCGGGAGGACACTTTCCGCCTACACTGAATTTTCTTTCAGAAGAGATCTTTAAATGAGAAATGCCATTTAAGTGGAAAGTGTCATCCATGATTAGCCTGTGCAGACTGCACAGGCTGATATGGGACAACACTTTACACACATAAATTAAGCCCAGTTTTCCCAGAACAAGGCTCATAAAGCTATAATACCTATCTTTTTTCTTACCCCATGTTCCAGACACCTGTGAGCGGGCGAGGGAGTCCGACAAGCGCCAGATCACTCAGATGTTACCCATGCTGCAACAGAAGGTTGCCAAGACAACTGTTGCCCTTGACAACTGTAACAAGACACGAGACACTGCTAATGCATGGTAGGCAACTGGTTGGGGTTTACTGATCCAATAAAATCAGTTGATGCTAAGATAGTTCAGTAAATTAACTGCTGATTTCATAAACTGCTGTTCATTTTAAGACATGTACACATTAAACCTGGTACACCTTGACAGGAATCAAGCGTCCCCAGTCCACAGTTTATTACGACTGAAACATTGGTTTTGGGTTACAATCAATGTTTTTGGGTTAAAACCATAAGAGTCACCGTTGTAGACGGAAGTCTTCACCTTATGCAAGTCATATGCTTTTTTATTAGAATGTGCATCATTTTTGTCTGTCATAACTGCATTAAATCAATCATGTCATTCATAGTCATTATATTTAAGATAATTTAGCCTAACATGACGGCTCTGTTGCTTGTTTGCCATTTGTTTGATTCTAGCTTACTTCAAACAAAATGATAATACAAAATACATAAATATATTAAAATGCTCTATATAACTTAAATGCTTCAGAAATCCAAACTTGTGCATATATTAAGAGTAGTATTAATACTTATAACAATCAAACCATATTAAAGCAATATCCGTATACTATTGAAAGTTTTTGTTATATTTCAGCCAATTTAGCCAAAGATGACTGCTCTGTTGTTTGTTGTTCATTCATACATTAAATATGTAATTTGCTATAATTCAAATGCTTAAGATTTCATGCTTCAAAATTCATATGACAAATATTCCCTACTTTATCAGAGTTATTGTCCTTTGACTTCAGGTGGAAGGAGCCTGGACAGAGTTGTGTCCCCTGGGTCAAGGTCGATGACCGCACGTTCCAGCAGTACATGGACAGATGGACTGTCCTGGTGACTAGCCTTAGGCAGCACCTTGCACAGTTACAGAGTGCAGCACCTGTAGATTATATGAACCTGTACTGACTTCATTTAACACTGCCAAAGTTCATGCACTGTGATTTTTAAACCCATCGTTTTACGAGTGAGACTGTATGAAACAAAGTGTATGCACAGTGGATTTATATCTTTGTTGTTCAGAGTGCATCTACAGTGTTCTGCAACTTTTGTTGTTGCAAAGTGCATACACTGTGAATGTTTTTCTGACTGTAAAAAGTGCACCTACTGTGTACAAAATTTGCAGTTGTGACAAAGTGCCTCAACAGTGTAAGTGCTTCTCATTGTTATCGAGTTCCTTCTCTGTGATTTTTATTCACCACTGTGACAAAGTGCCATTGAGTGAATAAAATTCTTATCAGAACATAGTTCCACCAGGGTGATATATAATTCCAAGTGTAACAAAGTACCTCTACTGTGCATGAATTTTTTACTAAAACAAAGTGCCACCATGGTGATTTTGTTTTTTTGTTGTGTCATAGTGCAACATCAGTGTATGCATATTTTGTTGTAATTAAGTGCAGAGACAGTGAAAAGTTAAACCAGGTGTCTTCACTGTAGATTACATAAGTGCCTGTTGGGTGAATTATCGAAAAAAAGATAGCTCAAACTACACTGTGTCACAGTTCCACATAGTGACATCATTATATTGCAGGTAGTTACTGAACAATAATGAACCAATNCACATTTTGAGTGGTGAAAGGTTAAGGTCATCCTTCAAGGTCAAAGGTAAAAAATAAAAATAAAAAATAAAATAAAAAATCAAAGCGGCGCATTAGGGGGCATTGTGTTTCTGACAAACACATCTTTTGTTTTTAATTTTTGTTACTCTTAGTTATTATAGATATAATTTAAATTATACTTATTATTTTGTGAGAGGTTATCAGTTATCGTATTTATCACATATTATATGACAGATCTAGAGTTTTTAAGAAAAATTGCTATGATATGTAACTAACTGCTCAGTGAAACAATGGAAGATTCAATGTGTATGTCATAGAAGTTATATTTCTATCCTTTTTGTTTTCAAAGTATAGAAATTATGCCTAACAGACCATGTTTCAGTATGATTTTTTCCATTTGCCAGTAAAAATTGTTTTATTTATAACAGTAAAATAATGAAGAAAGTAATGCAAATATCTGTATGCTTGAGAAACAAAATAAAGTATGATTCCTTTTTGTAAAAAATAATAATTGGAAAAGAGCGTTTCTTATGAAGAATAAGATATTAATTTCTCACCTGTAATGAATAAGACATTATTTTGTGAACATGCTAATGTGTGAAATATTTTGTTTTTCATAGCTACTACTTTGTAATGTTTGACTTTCCTCAACATATAATCTATGTGCGAAATCCTGCTGGTTTGAACTGTACATGACAGAGCAGCAGTGTACTTGAACACTCTTCAATGTATAGCTGGCCAATCTTAACCTGGAACTGACCTTCATGCATGAATATATTAACCCATTTATGCAGAGTGGACTCTCCCATCCTTCTAAATTGGATCAATTTATTTCCAAAATTAGGGATGTCTACTCTAGTATCTTTATTATGCTCCCCCAAATGTTTTTGGGGGGAGTATATAGTCGCCGCTTCGTCTGTCCCGTGCGTGCGTTTGTGTGTCTGTGCGTCCGTCCGGATTTTTGTCCGGGCTATTTCTCAGCAACTAATGACCAGAATTCAATGAAACTTTATGGGAAGCTTCACTACCAAGAGGAAATATGCATATTATCAGCCAGTTCTGGTCGGATGATTTTTCACAGAGTTATGGCCCTTTCAAATTTTCCATTAACTGTACATTTAGTGCAATTCTTGTCCGGGCTATTTCTCAGCAACTAATGACCAGAATTCAATGAAACTTTATGGGAAGCTTCACTACCAACAGGAGATGTGCATATTATCAGCCGGTTATGGTCGGATGATTTTTAACAGAGTTATGGTCCTTTGAAATTTTCTATTAACTTTACATATAGTGCAATTCTTGTCCGGGCTATTTCTCCCCAACTACTGACTGGAATTCAATGAAGCTTAATGGGAAGGTTAACTACCTTGAGGAGATGCGCATGCTATTAGTGGGTTCTGGTTAGATGATTTATTTAGAGAGTTATGGCCCTTTGAAATTTTTAAGTTGCTAAACCATCCATCGTATTATTTTGTCCAAAGTAATGCCCCTCAAGACGTTTCCTTTTATCTGAATATATAGTGCAATATTGTGACAAAAAAACCTTTGAGGAGCATCACCCGTCTCCGACGGTTTCTTGTTTCTATATTTAGAATATTTCTTACAGAAATTCCTTTAAGCAAACAGCGCAGACCCTGATGAGACGCCGCATCATGCGGCGTCTCATCTGGGTCTACGCTGTTTGCCAATGCCTTTTTTCTAGATGCTAGGCATAAATGGGTTAAAGTACCGTTACACAGAACAAATTAGTTTTCCTGCTAGAGGCGATTTTTATCGATCCAGTCGTACCTCACTAAGTATACTGGAAATTTTGTCGTCTGCTAAAATGTCGTCTGCTGAATTTCTCAAATTAGCATTTTCTTCAATTTTCCAAAAAATGGATCCTTATGAGACGCCATGTTCTGTGGCGTCTCAACTGGATCCAAACTGTTTGCAAAGGCCTTCAAAATTCGGTTCCAGCACTGAAAGAGTTAATTCGACATGAAAATGGCCCGAGATATAGGGCACCCATACGTACGGCTACTAGTATGTTTCTCCTAGTGACTATTCAAAGCGTGATCTTAATGAAAGCTCTTCATCGGTGATTTGCATGTTAATCAAGACGTTCTTGAAACTCTCAAGCTGCTCACTTTGCAAACAAAAGCCAAAAAAAGGCTCCCCTTTTTGCACTTTGCTAATTTTCCGTTGGGAAAATGTCCTGGAATCCTTTAAGAAACTTCGGGCACCTAATGTAACTTTAATAAATCTATAAAATTAGTACAGTGGGAAGGTTTATGGTATAGGCCAACGTATTTATTTTTTATTTCAAACTTATAAATATTGCTTTGACACATTAAACATTACCGACAGTTACAATTGCGTCATTGATATTCGCATATAAAATTTCTTTGAGGTAATGTAAGCTTACCCTTACAGGAAGATAAATTAGACCTGAGGAATAATTCTCAAACATGAGAATGAACAAGAAAGTCACGTGGAAAACTAGCAACATTCAGAATGACACATCTACAAACACGTTTATATATACAAAATATTCTTAATTGTAACTGAACGGTGATGTATTGTTATTTTATGGTAAATGGTCATAATTCGGGAACTACATGTAGCTGTAAATGACTTGTTGCGAACGAAGGAGAAGGAGAGTGATACATTTTCGTAGCTAAACTATTTGTATCAATGTGGTGAATCGTAACTAAAACTCGTATTTGAATTTTGTTGTGTATCGTCAGTGGTACAGTAGTTAATCGTAACTTAAAAAAACTGTTTTATAACTGTCTAATCATTTGTGAACCGACGCGATTTCGTGATGAATCGTGGCTTAATGCAATAATGAATTAAGCTGGAGAATCATAACTGACTAAATTGGGAATCTTTACTGAAATGAGGAATTCTGTATTAAAATATATTAGAATGAAGCAAATCCTATATACACTATGAAGAAGTGTTCTCTTACTGTGTTGAAAGAGCCCATTATTCACACATGCGGAAGAAAATAACCAATATCTTTTATGCGGCGTAGTAATTTTTTTGCGAATGAGTATATTAAATGCTTTTTAGTTTCAAGACGATCCTTTAAACATTTAGCGATCGTTTTAACCAACATTTCTGCTCAATTTGCACTTATACTTGATATTAATGACTGATACGAATCACATTTCTTTCATGAAAAACAAGTTTAAAATACAGTTAAGAGGGCTGTATGTCATCATTTGAGGACACCTGTTCGGTGGATTTGGATGTCTTTACAATTTTATTCATGGAGGACATATTTGTTCAAGATTCTGCTTTGTTTTGCAAAAAATTCAGAGCATATCGTGTGCTGGTTGTTTTAATAATGTTTAAAGTTCTATATAGTAAATGTTAATATTCCAAGCGAAATTAATACCCCATGCTAAAAAAAAACGTTACCTCACGCAAATCAAATTTTGGTTTGCTAAGATTATTAGATTCCGTCGAAACCACCGGTACAGTTTCTCTTGAAAAGTATAACGTGCCTTTTTGTGACATTTTTCATATCATTTATTACAAAATATTCGTTGCAGTGACACAAAATGTATGGAACATCGTACAAAGTAGTCGATGCTTCACGATTTTGATATAACAAGATACAGTTTAAATATGAAATGAACAAGTGTACATACAGAAATATTGCTCATTCAAACTGTATTGGTATATAACTGAAACAATGTTATAATTACATTTTTGGGGTGGGGTGTGAGTATTTTTTTTTTATATAATTAACGCGCCGTACGGATTAAATTGTCAAAGTTAACACTTTCTGTATTGCAAACTCGGAACTTGCATTTCGACCCCTTGAACGCTTGAACAATACAGCTTTCATTTGGACTATATATATGGAAACCTTCCTAATATTGAGTAAGTGTTTTATGAAAAACAACTAAACAACCACACAATAAAATACTTCTACATTAATATAATGTTTGTCTAAACTGATTTTGTGGTTGAACTTAGTGTTTGTGGTTCCGTTTTCGCTGTTCATCTGACATTGTTTGCTAAAAGGGATCAATGGGAAACTATAGGGTTTGCATATTAACATGTGCACCAATACGAAGAGTATAGAGCAAACTATCCAGAAACTAAGACAACGTATGCAAAGATAACGAGATCTGTGAAGTCCACACAGGCTAATCAGGGACGACACTTTCCGCACATGCGTTAAACCCCGTTTTATCAGATCGCGGTCCATATGTATGGACTTGAGATGGTCTAGTCTCTTAAATTTGGATTTTTTTTCAATGTGGCGTTCTTTGTTTTTGAGCGACTATTTATTTATCATTAGATATATGAAAAAAAATGCACGAAGTCCCTTTATTCACAAGACCATGGTCGCAAAACGCCCATGGTGTTAAGCAAAACGCTGTTGTTTTTTAAATAATAAAGTTCCGTATATATTAAACATTAATTTTGGTTTAAAATGGTTTCTTCTGGTAAATAATCAGGAACGATAAGTTTTAACAAATTTATTTATTTCAAAGATAGAGTTAATTTTCACAAAGAAACCATTATTTCGAAGTCTTCACGTAACAAGTTAAATACGATTTTTTCCCTGTATATGTCCCTAGAGGAACAGCAGCCTAATACGCTAGGGCACGGGGCACAACCCTGGTATACATATAACCATATTAAATTAATTAGAGATTTCAAATCTGGACTAAAAATTTGTTGTTGTTTTATTTGTATGTCGTTTATATACATTTTATACCTAAGCTATACGCACGCGTGGATACGTTGGTATAAAAATCATTTTCTTTAGATGTTCTTGTAAGACTTACAATGTACTTGATCTTATACGCAATCTTCCAATCGATTTTCCGGAAGAAAATTCTTAGCGAACGCTTATTATTTCTAATTGCATAGAAAACCTTTTCTTACTGTTTCCTAAGTAAACAGAGTGACGAAACAGTACGTCACCATAGGATGCTCCTATAATTTCCAATTACTGTTCAACTTGCGCGATCTTTGTCACTCACCTTTTGAAATTAACCAGATCGACACCATAATCTTTCATGCAAATAGTCCATACTTATCAAAGGCCAATATTACAAGTATGGGTCTGCTGTATCCGTTCGTATTAACGTGCGTTCGTGCGAGATCGCTTTTCAGTTAAGCATGTCTAATTTCTTTAAAAAAAAAAATCAATGGCAAGTATTAAAAACATTTTTTTTTTAAACATAAAGATATACTAGATACAATCGTTATTTTATAGGTTTTCTAACAAATGATTACATTTAATGAAACCCGAAATATTTTGACATGTTTATCGCTTCAATCTAAACACGAAATGCGGTACGCGTTTCCATTGGTGTATTCACTGTGCATTGCGTCATATCAGAGGAGGGAATGACTCACCCAATGCACGTCTTTGTAATGTTTGATTGTACCTGGGATCCCAAAGTTAAGCCTAACTGCGCATAACTGGTCTTAATATAGTCCTCAATTTTTGCTTTGAATACCGATGTGTTTTGTTTTGTTGGTATTTGTATTAAATGTTTAACACGTTATGTTGATCGAAATGCAAGATAATCAACTATATTTAAATATTAAAATATGTTTAAGCCACTGTTGATCGTAACTGTAATCTGTGTTTTGAATGAAGATACGATGGGCCTATCGAGCGTCGCATATATTTCAAAATAGCCACAGGAAGGGGTGAAAGATAAAAATGTCGTAATGAAAACTTTAAGTAGTTGATGAACATTTCTTCAAAATGTAATTGTTTCTAATTGTATACATGTATTTTAGCCTAGCTCTGTGAAAAGGGGGCTTAATGCATGTGCGTAAAGTGTCGTCCCAGATTCACCTGCGCAGTTCGCACAGGCTAATCAGGGACGACACTTACCGCTTTTATGAAACTGTTCGTTTAAAAGTAGTCTCTTTTTGGCAAAAATCCAGTTGATGCGGAAAGTGTCGTCCCTGATTAGCCTGTGCGGAATGCACAGGCTAATCAGGGACGACACTTTCCGCACATGCATCAAACCCCCTTTTCACAAAGCTCATGTCCATGTATTCGAACACAATAAGGAAGTTTAATATAAGTGTATTCGATTGCCAACGGCTGTGTACTTTGAATAGATTCTGAAATCTCACTTCTTCGTATTTTTGAATAAAGGATGCTACACGAGTTTCATCGAAATGTACGTACATTCAATTTCAGAGAAAACCAATCTAGTATTTTCCATGACAAGATGTCTGCCTTTTTTTTAAAGTTTAATGCAATTCTGATTTAAGTAAATAACGTAAATGAGGAATAATACAATTCTGTATTCACCTAACTTGTCGTTATTTCAAACAGCTCTTTGTTGTTTATAAAAAAAGATATAAAAAAGATGTATACATGAAATTTAATTTGAAATATTTAGTGCGTGTGGTACATACAATGGCTTGTGTAGTGCGCAAGATTATGGCACACACAATGATTCGTAATGATGTTTATTTGCTTGTGTAGTAGCAGCAGATACAGCAGCACCGGCAGCGCCATTGATTTCAGCAGTAGTAGTAGGGAGAAACATAGTAGCCGCGATGGTATCATAATCAGTATCAGAAATAATAATAGTTTCCAATAAAATGCCTTAAGTCAGATAATTGTGAAAACCGTTCATTAAGTAAAATATGTTACCTTGATATAAATATTTTATTTTGAAAACATTCTCAGAAAGCATTAACTAATATACAAAATCAAATTTCTATACAAAGCATTATTATGACACATATGAATAAAATCAAGATATATTTCGGCTTTCTTGGGTGCTAATAAACGATTTCGCCAATCTTCTTTATTTATGTTAAACATATACAAATATATTCTATGGTAAATTTAATATATGAATACATATTATCCAATAGGACGTCTTAACTTTTACGGCACAAATGATAAAGAATATATCGCAATAAGCCATATAATTTATGGGATCAACTTCCAGTTGCAAACACCTATAGCTTGTTTATGTCTGACAGTTTATTGTACGTGTTTCCAGCATCAACAGCCTCAATACGAGTCTTCTTTCCTACGGTGTCGTAGGCATTACAACCGTCGTTGTGTACAGTATTGTCAAAAGCAGATGAAACGATGAACACGGATGCCTCGTTGCTAGGATTGATTCTCGTGGTGTCATAGTCGCTTCGTTTGAGGTCACCAAGCCTGTCATATACTCTAGCTGGCACATCTCCTCCCAATGAATTCGATGATTTTAAACTGCTTGCACTGGAAGATGAGCCAGTATTTGTATGATCGTATATATTTTCCGGAGTTTTACCTTTTCCAGGATAAGGCACAAACGGAGATAGTGGGATCTCTTCGTAGTGCACTGTAACATGCATGCTGTCTTCAGTTTCTTGAACGTGTCCGAACGGCGATGATGCCTTATTGCTGTGTTCTTGAAAGCTTGGAAGGTCGTTAATATTGCCTGTATCATGTGGAAAAGTAAATTTTGAAACTGTCTGGGACGACTTTTGTGGACTCTTCCTAGCACGAATTCTTATACAAATAACGACAAGTATTCCACCGACTAGACAAACGGTACCAACTACTGCAACAACAACGATGACGACCATGTTATTGTTTTCCGTGGTCCTGTTTTCTGTTCCATTAATTCCAGTTGTCGTGGGACTTTCTGCAAAGGAAGTGAATGATGTCTTGATGTCGGCGAACGCATGTGTGGTCGCAGTGGATCTGTCATTTTCTCCTGTTCGAAACTTTACTTTGTCAGGAGATATTCTAGACTTGTCAGACAATGTCAGTGTGGTAAGTGTGGTAAGTGCGCTCATTGAGGTATTGGATATTTCAATTGACGTCTGAGGAGAAGTTTCATTTTTTTCGGTTGAAATAACCGAACTGATACTAAATGCGTATGTTGATTTCCTGGAATTGAGGTCGGAAGTATCTGTTGAATTCACAGAACTCTTACTGGAGGTGTACGTCGAATGCATAGCACTTGATCTAGGCGTGTCCGTTGAATGCAGCGTAGTCAACCGTGTCGTGTCGGTCGATTGCTCGGGCTCGGGCATTTGAGCAGATGTACCCAAAGGTGTAGTTGTTATAAAACCACTTGAGGGCGTGTCAGAATTCAGCGCAGTCAAACCTGTGTTGCCGGTCGATTGATGAGGTATTTGCGCTGATATTTCGGCAGCTGTACTTGTTAACAAATCATCGCCATTGGAAACGTGGTTACACAGATACCTGTGCTTCGCGGTACATCGGTCAGGCTCGAGCCAATAACTTTTACCAATACGAGTCACTGATAAGCATATGCCATTATGTTGCGCGTTCGATGCTGGCCTAAAACTGCGGAACTTTCCGAATGAATACCAGGTATCTGGTTTTATGTAATTTGTAGTGGAATCATACAAATACGGGAATAGTTTTCCGTTGTGCGACAAACACCATTCTCTGTTTTTGACCCAGTTCATAGAATCATTAAAAACGCACATCGGCTTTGTAGTGTTTTGATCTGTGCACTTCAACTGTTGGTTAACATTCCTCCAGCTTGTACACAATCCTAAGTTTTCCGAGCATTTGCTGGTTTGGTATTTCACACTGACACTGTTATTGTACATAACCTGAACACATTGAAATGGCTGGATATCGGTCAAGTTTTCTTTAAATATTTCATAAATATGAATACCTGTTGTAAGGGCAGTGTCATTGCATACATTGCTGTCGATAGTGCGAACACAATAACATTCGTTCAGTTTTAGACCAAAGGCAGTTTTGTTTTGACATGTTTCCCAACAGTTATACACGTTATTATTAGGCAAACTAACGTTGTCATAGAAATTCGGATTCATCGATGATAAACAAGCATGCCAAGCGATGAAACCACTGTAATGTGTTCTTCCCGACACCCACACAGATTCACTTTCGTTTATCTGCAACTTAGTTACACTCCTAATAAGATGCTGTGGCACAACCTCTTCCGGTTGAAGTTGCCAAGGTTGACTGGTTCCGGGTGGAGGATTGAAGTATTCAAACGAGGCCAATCCGCCAAACGCCTTGCACCTTTTTTCAGCCTCTGACTGGGTCACATGCGTTCCAATGCAATATAAAATAGGAACGAGAAATGATAAAACGATGATCATTTCAGCCAACATTGTTGAACAATTCGACATGTAAAACACGTCATGAGTAATCAAGTCCTTTAGATTTTAATTTGTTTGTAGTTTGTGTTGTTGTTTATTCAAGAGTAGCGATATGCAGCAAACTATCGAATATCCTTCAAGGTGTTCTTCCAACATAAGATAAACTAATAAGTAGATGTGTTGATGATTTGCGTAGTTTCTTCAAATTGATAATTGAAAATATATCTCTATACTAACAACATCCCATTTCTGTTTCAGGAAAACATATGGTCATGTACGCACAACCGTTCAAAGAAAGCACAATAAGGAAAGTAATTATAAGCTCAAGTAGCTTCCTGTGGTGTCACGCTGTATTGGTTAGTCACAATGTGCACGTAGGAAACAATAGGGACATTTCTTTGATTCAAAGAAGCAATAAGTGTTACTATTGTGTGGTAAAAAATATTCATTTAAACTTAAAGGGACGATCGCGTCTAAGATGAAGTAACAAAAAGTTAACAGCACAACGGAAAACGGTTTTCTCTACACAAACACAGCCACAAATGATAGTTACTTGGGAATAAACATTATACACACGAAATACAACGATTTATCAGAAATTAATAATTACCAGTTATTCAAATGTCCTCCCTGTTTATCAGAAAGCGATAGTATTTCTTGTCAGTTCCACTTAGCGTAAATTTCTTTTGTAAACATATGGCGTGAATCTTGCAGGTAAACAATGCAATGGTTGACGGTCATTGCAGTTGTATTAATCTTAAACATTAAAGATAACCCAGCGGTTAAAATTATGTAATTGTTTGCAAAACTATTATGAACCGCATGAACTCAATTGATAATGATCGTCAACATAGTTAATGGACGATAGTTTCTGTTTTTCCGCGTTTATATAATCGAGGAGCAATCAGTCGATGTCATGAGTTTTGTTGAATCAGTTTAATAATTTTACCAAACGGTAAGATATACCAAAACAATAAAAGTTGCTTCATATTATTCCGTACGATATATAAAAGATATTAAGAATGCAATAGACTATTTACAAAGTTCGCTTACCTCTGATGCTTAAATCTACTACGTAACAGATAGTAACCACGGCAAACATATTGAAACGTGTTGGGAATTCATGAAAACAAAATAATATGACATGGAACTACCTGCAACAACATTATCAAAGCTCACAGCTGCATTGTATGGGTTTCTTATACATAAGATTTCAAACAATGTGTGTCTCATTTATATTCACCTCACTAGCCTTGACGTTGCACACGTGTTAAACTCGTCTTGAAATCTAATTTCATACAGCGAGTGTAGGCATTGTTATCAAAACTGGGTACCTGTCCATTTTGTTCTTGGAACTCGGTAAGAAATGAGTGTGCTCACAATCATACATAACCAGTTCGCAATAATTTTACCGAATTTTCATAATTTAACATATTCGTTATAATTTAACAAATATCTATGCGTTTTGTTTTTTTATTCCGACCGGTATCATATATCTTTGAAACAATTTCTGCTAAGTTTCGAAAATATTTATAGACTCTGGCTTAACAACAAAGCGAGGTTTGATTAACGATGCGTTGCATCTTATTTGCGATGAGCAAAAATCTAGTTACAACGACCACGGTTCTATGACAATAAATTGCAGTTCAATTAATCATCATTTTTTTTATAACGTGATCTACTACAAAATGTGTCCACTGTTCAAAATAGTGAATACGTACGTAAAACAGTTAAGAACGTTGTTGTCGGAAGAAAGCACATTCTATAAAAAATCACTTTCAAATTAAAAGCTCACTGAAAAATAATAAGCGTATACAAGTTTAAGCACTTTAGACAAATCTGAATAGCAAAACAAGTATATATTACTTAATTAAACTGTAGAAGTCTGAAGAAACTCCTATTCACTTACGACCTCTAAATGACTAATTGCGTTAACAAATTTGTCCGAAAAATCGGTAATTTTTTCACACAGGGATTTCGCTTCATTCGTTTTGTGCATCAGGTGACATGGCAGGCAATATTTTCCTCAAATACCAAAGGAGAGTATTGATGAAATCATACGACGCTTTTGGACGAGGTTGTATTGTTAAAGAAACACGTCTATGAATATATTTTTAATTAAATCGTACATATATTTAAAAAAATATTTTGGTCGCTATGCTAACATTATTTGCTTCAAATAATTGGCAAAACTGACAAAGTTTAAAACCATATCTTGTACATGCATTAGTAATTTAGCAAATATAGCAATATTAACACTTGCTTTCAAATAAGACTACTCAAACTGTCACCACAACATTTGTAAGTGGTCGTATTGAAAGCTGAATATAAATACCGTTTTCGGTGTTTGAGTTACAATTTTCGGTACAAAAGTAGACCCGCTTTATTCTGATTGTCACCTGCGTGTTTGCCATATTAACAAGTCGCGGCATGACAATGTCCTGCTTCTCCTATACTAAATGAATACAAATATACCACCGACAACAAAATATATGACAACAATCGAACAAACTATTATAGCAATAAGGATATCACTATCAGGACTCGATTTTGAATCCGATACATCATTTGGAATTATATGTGTCACGTTTTGATCATGTAGACGTGTTGATGTCATATTGGTCATCTCTAGTACATTTGCAGACGTAATATTCAATACAGCTGGTTCATTAGTGGATGCCACATTTGACACGTCTGGTTCATGTGACGTCACAACGAACAAATCTGGCCTATTTGTATATATCCCACTGGGCACCTCTGGTACATTTGTAGATGTCACTCTGCTCACATACGGTGCATTCGTAGATGTCACACTGCTCACACACGGTACATTTGCAGATATCACTCTGCTTACATCCGCTGCACTTGTAGATGTTATAATAGTCACCTCTGGTAATTTGTATTCGCCACGTTAGACACATCTGTTTCGTTTGAAGATGTGACACCTGACATCTCTTGTAGAGTTATAGATGTCACTCTGGTCACATCTGCTACATTAGTAGTCGTGACGTTTAAAAAATCTCGAATTTTTGAAGACGTAATATTACCCACATCTGCTGTATGTGTTGACATCACACTGGACACAACCGGAATAGTTGCTGACACCATAAAATACAGTTCATTTACGTTTGTAGACGTCATCGTGGACGCGTCCGAAACACTGGACGCATCTGTTTCATGTATTGACATTTCGATTGGTTCAACTGGTATATTTGTAGGCGTAGAAAGGGAAATTTCAAATGAAACTTCTCCTGATCCATCAAGTAGTTCATTTAATGGGTTATTGTCAAGTGCACGAAGACTAACGTCGTCTTCTGTAATTGTATTGCTGACTACCTCGCCTGACCCCTCGTGTAGTTCCGGAGGTCCAATATAATATGTCTCATTAGACACGTCGAAAACATCCGCAGGCGTAACCATAATGATGTCTACATCTGATTGTATTGTAAACTTTATATTGATAATATTTGAGGACGTTAGTAAAGTAATCCTAGTAACATCCACTGAACTTGAGGACGTATGATGCGTGTCGTCTGGTGAACTAGGAGAGGAAACACTTGTTATTTTGGATGACATTGTAGACATATCATTGCTAAAATCGGGTGACTTTGTAGACGATACAGCCGTAATTTCGAGTATCTTTATAGACGATGAACTGGTATTATCGGGTGACTTTGGAAACGCTTTACTGGTAAGATCAGTTGACGTTGTAGACGAAACACATTCCTTTGTAGACGATAAACTGTCAACATCAGGTGACTTTGTAGACGGTACACTGGTTACATCAGGAAAATTTGTAGCAAAAACACTGGTAAGATCAGACGACTTTGTGGACGTTAAACTGCTAACATTGTGTGTCTCAGAAGACGAAGTAATGGTGTCAACATTCGGCTTTGTAGACGTTGCAGGTATAACACGAGGTGACGTTGAAGATACATGTATAGTTATGGTGGCATTTGGTGTCTTAGATGACGTAGTGGTCTTAAGATCGAGTGACTTTGTAGACGTAACAGTGCTTACATCGGGTGACTGTGTTGACGTAAAATTGCTTACATCAGATGACTTTGTAAACGTTGTAATGGTGGCATCGAGTGACTTTGCAGATGAAGTAATAGTGGCTTCGAGTGACTTTGTCGATGGCTTTGTTGTGATATCGTGTGACTTTACAGACGTAGTAGTGGTGTCATCGGGTAACTTTGTAGATGTCGCGATGGGAACATCGGGTGACTTTGTAGAAGTTATAATGTTTGTATCGAGCGGCTTTGTAGCCGTTGTAATGGAAGTATCGTGTGAATTTGTAGATGTTATAATGGTTGTATCGGGTGACTTTGTAGATTTCGTTATGACGGTATCGGGTTATTTTGTAAACGTAGCAATATTGGCTTTCTGTGACTTTGAAGACGTAGCAGTCGTTATATCGAGTGACGTCGTAACGTAGCGTTGCTAACATCTGGTGACGAAGTAATGGTTGCATTTGGTGACTTTGTAGACGTCATAATGGCGACATCGATAGACCTTCTAGATGTAGTAATGGTTATATCATGCGACTTTGAAGACATTACACTGCTAACATCGGATAACTTTGTATATGCAGCAATTGTAGCATCGGGTGTCTTTGTAGACATAACCGTCTTTACATCGTGCAACTTTGCAGACGTAGCCGTCGTAGCATCGGACTTTGTAGATGTAGCAATAGTTACATCGGGTGACTTTTTAGACGAAGCTGTCGTAGCATCGGACGAATTTGTAGACGTAGCCGTCGTAGAATTGGGCGATTTTGCAGACGTAGCCGTCGTAGCATCAGGCGACTTTGTATACGTAGCCGTCGTAGCATTGGACGAATTTGTAAACGTAGCCGTCGTAGCAGCATTGGGCAATTTTGCAGACATAGCCGTCGTAGCATTGGACGAATTAGTAGACGTAGCCGTCGTAGCATCGGGCGACTTTGTATACGTAGCCGTTGTAGCATAGGTCGAATTTGTAGACGTAGCAGTCGTAGCGTCGGGCGACTTTGTATACGTAGCCGTCGTAGAATTGGGCGAATTTGTATTTGTAGCCGTCGTAGCATCGGACGAATTTGTAGACTTTATGGACGTGAAGCTAGTAACATCTGTATGTTTTAGTCCACAACACAACATCGTAACTTGTGCAAACACTTCTCTGGTTCAATCCAGTAGTCTTCGCCAACATGTGTTAAGGTCAGACATTGTCCTTTGTTTCCATGTGTCGCATTAAAGCTTCGAAATACTCCAGAGGCATACCGTAACTTTAAAATAGTATATCATTCAGTTCCGCTTTCCCAATCTGACAAAAGTTGTCC
The DNA here is from genome assembly GCA_007657795.1 of Dreissena rostriformis. Classification (NCBI taxonomy): domain Eukaryota; kingdom Metazoa; phylum Mollusca; class Bivalvia; order Myida; family Dreissenidae; genus Dreissena; species Dreissena rostriformis. The sequence goes on from VMBQ01001242.1 coordinate 50,432, forward strand.
GTTATGATGAAAGCAATTATCTCGGTGTCCCACCCAGTTTCGAGATTCATTAAAAATACACGTTGGCATGTTTTATTTGACATGTTATTAGTTATGTTCTCTTTTGGGCACGAAATAGATATGAAGCATTTACTCTATTGGTACAAAGCCCGCTAATTTTTGATGAGCATTTATTTGAACTATATATGAAACTGGTATCATACATTACTAAGGTACATTGGTACGTCATGTCCTTCAGTGTTTTATTCACAGTCTAGTAAACATGTATACCACGATCAAATGTGTCATTTCTGCAATATTTGCTACTATCTGGCAGCTCTTTGAAGCCGCAATAACAACTATCACCTTGCAAGCCAAACCATTGTTTCCAGCGTTTACATACTTTCCAACATTTGTAAATGTTATTGTCTTGAAATCGGTAGTACAGTGCATATTCTCTGTCGATATGATTGACGCACGAGTGCCAAGTTATAAAATCACTGTAGTTTGCCCTGCCGGATATCCAGACCGATTCACCGTCCATTATATTCAGGTCTTCAATTCCGTCCGTAAGCGATGCTGGTACATTTCGTTGCGGTTAATTACCTAGGTATTGTGTGCCAGAGACTGTATTGAAGTATTCGAACGAGGCTAAACCACCGAAATGTTGGAAACTGTTGATGTCTTCAAACTGGTTCACGTGTTTCGGTGTCTCTGATTTCACAAACGGAACATAAACAAACACGATTACGAATAAATGTGCTTGAACATTTGTGTTTTACCCATTATATCACAAACACACCTAACACCTTAATAAAAAGAATATTTAATAATTATATCAAAAAGTACACGTACACGCAATTTTAAAGAGCAACTGAAAATTCCCCCAGAATACAATCTCTAACAGCATTCAGCACCTAGTTCTCAACTTTTTTTGCAGACGGTAATACATTCCCGAAGCATAGAATAAAAAAGCTAAACGAATGATGAATGATAAACACAAGAAAACGTTTTCACCAATGAAACATTAGGTAAGTAGTTGTTTCTTGCAATTGAATATCTGAAAGTTCCGAAAGTGCTATATTTATCTTCCTACTGCGAAACTCTGCAGGATATAAATGCTATATATTTATCTACATAGCACGACACGATGTAAATCTTTTCTCATTTTTCATCGTCTTGATAAGAAAGTCGTGCAAGTTTCAATATTACGCAGCACGTTGGGTACCTGCAATAACGTTCTTCTTATTATTCGCAAATAATATATTAACACTGATAGATTACTCTTCATTTGGTTACAACCCTGTCAGTACATGCGAGTAAACATTGTTATTTCGGGTTCAATAGGAGAGTATAATATGTATTCAAATTTTAATGACAACGTATATAATGTACAGTATTTATTATTTTCATATACGGCACAATTATATAATTACATATTCTCGTGGTAACCAATCGTACATATGTTTATGTCAGTATTGAATGAAACCGACACATGTCAAAGGTTAGCAAGTCAACGAAATTTTAGTTTAAGAGAATATAATAAAGGAAGATTTGAAGATGAAATGATGCAGTCAAGAAAGTATACAGGTTATGCTATCGGAATCTGATGGTTGGGAAAATTGATGCACGTTGTGATTCGTAGAACTGTTCTTCAATTTCAAACGGGTTTATATCGCTGAAGAAAACAATGAAAATTGTGAGGAATATCTCCAGTAATGAGTTTCCCAGAACCACGAGTATTATCACAGGAACATTGGAACATTGGAGAATCAGCAACATGTACATGATTTTTTTTTTATTTTCTTGTACTCGATGTTTTATTAACATGTTTGTGTTGTATTTTCAGTAAAAACATTGTTTTCATACAAATATACATTTTATTTTTTAACTATATTTGTATTATGCGTGCATTATATGTTATAGTAAAAAATATTTGTAGATTATCAAAATATAAGCGTTTTAATGTCAATTGTACTTATGTATGTGGATATTGGTTAACATTTCGTTTACAATGATTCAACATGAAGACCTTTGAAAAGCATTTACATGGAATTCTTTACCGTTTTGCTATTTTTTTTTAAAGAATTTCAAGAAGAATATATTACATTATATTCAAGCCAGCAAAATAAAACTTAAGAGTATAACAAATGTTAAAGGTATTGCTTATTGCTTATCACTCATCGAACTCGGTAGAATAATCAAGCGTTTGTGACGCTCTTCAGTGATGAGTTTACGAAAGTCTCCAAAGCGCAGTGATATCAGCACAGGACTTGAAACCTGAAGGTCCGAGTTTAAATCTCAGTGTATTTGAACATTTTACAAGTTTTTTCTTAGCCGTTCAGATAAGGAGGACACAACGCCATTGAAAATAACAACATTTGTTTCGCTCTTTATATTTGTTATGCTGAACGAGAATTTAAAAAATTGCATGTGATCGTATGTTTTTTTTGTATTTATTACAATTATTGGGATTCGAACTCGAGGCTTGTTTCAGTCATGTGATGATATCACAACGCAATTTGGGTTTTTGTGGACATTTAACAAAAACAGTTTTTCGTTTCTAGTTTCATAGTCGTTAGTACGAAATTATCAAGAATAAGCCTATTTTATTATTAACCGCTTTCAATCAGCGTGTAATTATTCGTCAGTGACAGTTCATTATAATCGAACAAGAAGGCGCGCTAGCTTTTGCTCCAAAAGGTCCAGGCTCGAATCCCGATTAAGGCAATATATTTTATTCAACTGTTTTCTTGCTATTACAAATATTTTAGACTATTCAAAAAATTATAGTTTTGCTAGAAAAAACAACAACATTTAATTATATTTGTTATAAATACGAAAATCTTTGGACAAGTACCTTTAAGTGTGTCACCAAGTATGTCGGTAAGAGCTAGACGTGTTTAAGCTATTGCTGCGTTAAAAGCCAGCCAATTGCAAAAGATGGTTGCCACTGACAACCCCCAGACTTAAAGCGGTGTATTGGCGAAGTAGTGAAATAAAATGAACACGAGGTACCGCTATTAGCATAATCAACATCGATAATGGGTCATTAGTGTAATTGACGTTTTTTTGTAAGCGTAAGTTCCAGTTCCAAAGAGACATGTTTAAAAAATAATGTATAAAATATTTCTTACCAATACAAATTGTTTTAATACATGTCTTAAATTTGGGGGAAATGCCGTACATATGCCCTTTAAACTTTTAGGTCGGCAAGGATTTGGCCCGGGAAATTACTCCATTGCCAGCTCATAAAAGTTATATAATTAAGAAACTCTGTGCCAAACCTTTTTTTTCACAATTATGACAAATACGCCCGATGCCGAATGCCGAATTATGTAGCAATTTATAATAATCATGTCATACAAATTCAACGTTGAAAAGGGCATACCACTTGTACAATGTATAACCTAGGCATACAATACGTGCACAACTTTATATAATAAGCAACAGTGCTCTGTTTGCAAGATTCAATATTGTACGTTGAAATGTACGAGTATTTCGCAGCACAAGTTTTTGTTCACGGAGAGAAAGGCGATCAATTCACCCCCATATACCTTTTGACGGAGACGGAGATATACTTTTATATAAAAAAAAAGATTGTTTAACTTGTTATCCATTATTAAGGCTTTGTGAAATATTATGTATATGATAGTAACGCTGGGCAGAACAAAAACTGGTAGGTTTGCTATAGGTTAATTTAAATATACATCATTTGCGTTATGTACAACAGGCAGTTATGCGTAGTTATATACACATATGTCGAGAGTAAAATAAAAAAAAATATCACTCTAAATGTTTATAATTATATTTATTAAATTGTGTAAATAGTAGTAGTTATTTTGATTTTTAACACACGCTCAAAACGGTTATTTATAACTTAAACTTTACGTACACAAAACAATAATAGCGTATTAATTAAGAACATTGTAAAAGTATCGAAATATTATATAAATAAAAAAAAAACGCAATGAAAATAAATAGATAAAACTTTAAACGATTAATATGTACAATATCAGACTAAATAAGTTTCATAAATAGGTTTTTAAAGTTTTCCATCATAAAATTCATAAACACTGTTATATATTTATCATATTTTCAGGATACCTTGATTTAATGTTTCAGTGCGTAGTGCCAAAATACACTGTGTAGAAACGAAATTCATACACTACCGTATGTTGAGATTCATAAATTAATTTAACAAGTCAAACGAACACATATTTAAGCGGTACATATTGGGAATATATATCTGAGTTTCTGGGAAAGGTGTACGTTCTCGTTGTGCAACTTTCTGCTCTTTGTCACAAAGTGATTTAAAAACGACTATGATCGCAATGAGAATTTATTTTGATTTTATGTTTGTCAGTTTAATTGTTACTGTAAGTTAGAATTGCAGTTATTGCTTGTTTTCTTTGGTTAAATAGCACAAAAGCAATTGCTTGCTAGTGCCTTTCTGTCATGTTTCATTCGAAATAATACCTGATAATTGAACTTTGAACAGATTTTAATATCATTTAAGTGTAGTAATTAGCTTGACAAAACCTCGAGAACACGACCAATGATTATAGGTTCAGGGTCAAATGTTACGTCTATAAAATGTAATATGTGTATTTCGTACCTTTTTACAACAGCTGCCTCCAAGGATATAGTTTTAGATAGCTTCGAATTGGGTTTCTAAATGACTCTGTCAATCTTTCATGCACATGCTCCATACTTATCAAACGCCAATATAACAATTATGGGTCTCTATGAGTTCGTATTATCGTACGTTCGTGCAAGATCGCTTTTCAGTTAGACATATCAAATGTCTTTGGCGAGTTTATGGCAAATAGTCAATTTCATATCTTTAAAACATAACGATATACTAGATGCAATTGTTATTTAAATGGTCTTCTAAAAAGAATAATATTGACATGTTTATCACTTCTCAATGTAAACACAACATGCGGTACACGTTCCATTGGTTTATTCACTGTGCACACGCGTTATACCAGAGCAGTGAATGACTCACCCAATGTACGTGTATGTAATGTTTGATTGGCTAAGTACATGGGATCCCAAACTAAAGCCTTACTGGGCATTATTGGTCTTAATATAGTCCTTTGCTATAAATCCGGATGTGTTTTGTCATGTTGTTTTTTTGTATTAAATATTCAACGTTATTTTGACCGAAAAAGGCGATAATTACATTTGAATAAGACTCTTACAAGAGTTCTTATGACAACTTGCTTTTAACCAATGAATGTTGGGGCCGTTAACGTAGAAACAGGGTAAAGCATATTTATACCACACTGTGGACAATACATACATTTTCATTTTAAACTATATGTGTGTATATAAATAAGACATCGATATAATCGACAAAATATAATTATTATTATATGTTAAGGCCAATGATTGTAACGTTAACCTGTTTTGCATGACGAAATGATAAGCCTATCGAGCGTCGCAAATATTTAAAATAGCCATAGGAAGGAGTGAAAGATAAAAACGTCGTTATTAACACTTTAAGTAGTTGATGAATGGTACTTCGAAATGTAATTGTTTCTTATTGTAAACATGTATTTCCATTTATTCGAACACAATAAGGAAGTTTAATATAATTGAGCCTCGCTCTGTGAAAAAGGGGTGTAATGCGTGTGTGTAAAGTGTCGTCCCAGATGTGCATGTGTAATCCGCACAGGCTAATATGGGACGACACTTTCCGCTGTTATTGTATTTTTCGTTTAAAGGAAGACTGCTTTTAGAAAAAATCTAGTTAAGGCCGAGAGTGTCGTCCCTGATTAGCCTGTGCGAACTTCACAGGCAAATCTGGGACGACACTTTCCACACACGCATTAAACCCCCTTTTCACAAAGCGAGGCTCAATTATATTTTATCGCAAACGGCTGTGTACTATGAGTAGATTCTGAAAGTTCCGATTATTCGTATCTTTGAATGAAGGATGGTACATGAGTTTCATCGAAATATACTCACATTTAATTTCAGAGAAGAAAATCCAGTATTTTCCATGACAAGATATCTGCGTGTTTTTTTACGTTGATTGACATTCTGGTAAAAGCAAATGAGCAATAATTATACAATTCAGTATACACATAACTCGTCGTAATTTCAAACAGCTCTTTGTTGTTAATAAAACGATACATGTATGATTTCGAATTTAAAATATTAAGTGCCTGTGGTCCATACACTGGCTTATATTAAGGTTCACACAATGATTCGTTGTGAAGTTTATTTGCTTGTGTAGCAGCAGCAGCAGAGGCAGTGGAAGCAGCAGTAGTAGTATAAGGGAGAAACATAGTAGCCACGATGGTAGCAGAAGCAGTAGCAGAACTAGTAGTAGTATCCACTAAAATACTTTTGGTCAGATAATTGCGAAAAACGTTCGTCAAGTAACATATTAAAAATTGATAAAAACATTTAATTATAAAAACATACTAAGTAAGCGTAATAAAAAAAAAAAAAGATTATTATATATTAACTAAATAGAGATAAAGAAGAGCTTTTTTCGGTGATAATATACTAGTTCGACAATTTTCTTAAAATATGTTAAAAATACACAATATATAATATAGTTAAAATATGAATACATATTATCCGAAAGAACGTCTTTAATTTAAATGCACACATGATAACTATGCGTGTAACACAATTCGCACGTAGCCATAGAACCTATGGTGTTTAATTAAGATAGCTTCAAGTTGCAAATATCTATTGCTTGTTTATGTCTGACAGTTTATTGTACGTGTTTCCAGCATCACCAGCCTCAAGACGAGTCTTCTTTCCTACGGTGTCGTAGGCTTTACAGCCATCGTTGTCTACAGTATCCTCAACGGCACATGATACGATGGGCACGGATGCCTTGTTGCTAGGATTGATTCTCGTGGTGTCATAGTCGCTTCGTTTGAGATCGCCAAGCCTATCGTATACTCTAGCCGGCACATCACCTCCCAATGAATTCGACGAGTTTAAGCCGCTTGCATGGGACGATGGACCAGTATTCGTATGATCGTATATTTTTTCCGCAGTTTCTCTTTTTCCAGGACAAGGCATGAACGAAGAGAGTGGTATCTCTTCGTAGTGCAAAGTAACGTGTGTGTTTTCTTCAGTTTCTTGAATGTTTCCGAACGGCGATGATGCCGTGATACTATGTTGTTGAAAGCTTGGAAGGTCGTTAAATTTACCTGTATCTTGTGGAAAAGTATATTTTGAAACTGTCTGGGACGATTGTTGTGGACTCTTCCAAGCACGGTATCTTATACACATGACGACAAGTATTCCACCGACTAGACAAACGGTACCAACTACTGCCACAACAACGATGACGACCATGTTATTGTTTTCCGTGTTCCTGTTTTGTTTTCCATGAATTCCAGTTGTCGTGGGACTTTCTTCAAAGGAAGTGAATAATGTATTGATGTCAGCGAATGCATGTGTGGTTGCAGTTAATCTGTCATATTCTGTTGTTAGAAACGTTCTTTTATCATCAGGAGATATTCTAGATTTGTCAGACAATGTCAGTGTGGTAAGTGTGCTCATTGAGGTACTGGATTGTTCAATCTTTTTCCGAGTAAATGTTTCAGTTTGTTCGGTTGAAATAATAGAACTTATACTATATGCGTTTGTTGAATTCATTGAATTGATGTCAGATGTATCCGTTGAATTCACAGAACTCTTACTGGAGGTGTCCGTCGAAATCAGAGCACTTGTTTCATGCATGTCCGTTGAATAAAGGGCAGTCAACCGTGTCGTGTCGGTCGATTGCTCAGGCATTTGAGCAGCTGTAACCAAAGGTGTAGTTGCTATAAAACCGCTTGTTGTAGGCGTGTCCGAATTGAGCGTAGTCAAACTTGCGTTGCCAGTCGATTGATGAGGTATTTGCGCATATGTAACAACAGCTGTACTTGTTAACAAATCATCGCTATTGGAAACGTTGTTACAAAGATACCTGTGCTTCTCGGTACATCGGTCCGGTTCGAGCCAAAACCATTCACCAATACGAGTCACTGATAAGCATGTGCCATTGTCCTCAGCCTTTGGAGCTGGTTTAAAACTGCGAAACATCCCGAGTGTATACCAGTTGTCCGGTTTGGTGTAATTCTTAATTGTATCGTGCCAAAAGGGTACGAGTTTTCCACCAAGCGACAAACACATCTCGTTGTTCTTAACCCAGTTAGCTTGTTTTAAAACGCACACCGGCTTTGTGTTATTATCAGTGCAATTCAGCATTTGACCATCCTCATAACTTGCACATAAACCTGGAGAGTGTGTCGAGCATTTGATGGGAGTGTAGTTGTTACGTCCATCATACATTCCTTTCACGCACTGGAATGAATTCATATGGAAAGAATAAGTCGGTAACATTCGATAGATTTGAGTGCCATTGCTAAAATCTGAGTTTGTGCAAACATTGCTGCTGATATTTGTGACACAATAACATACATTCTTTTTAAGACCAAAATAGTGTGTCTTGTTTAAACAGTTTTCCCAACAGTCATGAAGGTTACTGTCTATCAAAGTAAGTATATCGTCATAGTATCCTGGTTCTATGGATGTCAAGCAAACATGCCAATCGATAACACCACTGTAACTTGCTCCTCCCGACACTCAAACTAATTCTCCATCGCTTATATTCAATCCTGTTATACTTCTGTTTAGATACTGTGGCACTTCCTTGGTTGGTTCATGTCCAGCATGACTGTTCCTGGGTGGAGGATTGAAATATTCAAACGAGGCCAATCCGCCAAATGCCTTGCACCTTTCTTCAGCTTCTGACTGGGGCACTAAATTGGTCACATTTTTTCCAACGCAACAGGCAATACGAACGAGAAATGATAAAACGATGATTGTTTCAGCCAACATTGTTAAACAATTTGAAATGTTAAATCCGTCAGGAGTAATCAAGTTATTTAGATTTGTTTTGTTTGTGTTCTTGTTAATTTAGTAGTATCGATATGCAGCACACTATCGAATATTCTTCATAATGTTATTCCAACAGAAGATACACTAATAAATAGTTTCATTGCTGACTTGCGTAGTTCCTAAAAGTGATCATTGAAAATACATCTTTATACTAACAAGATCCTATTTCTGTTTCAGGAAAATGTACGGTCATAAACGCTCAACCATTCAAAGAAAGCACAATAAGGACAGTAAGTGTCGCTTAAGTAGCGGCCTGTGGTGTCGCACTGTATTGGTTAGTCACAATGTGCACGTAGGAAACAATAGGGAAGTTTTCTATGATTCAAAGAAGCTGTAAGTGTAACTTAATGTGTGATAAAATATTCATTTAAACTTAAAGGGACAATCGCGTCTTAGATGAAATAACAATAAATTAACAACACAATGGAAAACGCTTTTCTCTATTCAAACACATCCACAAATGATAGTAACAACTATATTGTCCTATTTGTATGTTGTTGTAAGTGTGTCTTTCATTTTTTCATTCAAAGTTTACATTTAATGCAGTGAATTCCTGATATGCAATTTCTATTCTATTTCTCCACTTTTCTTAACGCGAGTGTATACCATCTAATAACATATAACACGCTAATGAATAAATAAACTAGAATAAACGTTCAGAAGTAGTGGTACTAAAAAATCAACGAAATTACAGTGTTATACAATTGGACATGATTTTCTCTTGAACAGTCAAATTCTCATTTACATATAACAGACATCGGTATAATGATATCCCTACTATTCTGTTTAGATTTGTTCATAGGACATATAGACACATTTAAGTTCTACAGCAACTACGAGTGAACGCGTCGGTATCGGCGTTAAATTGGTCGTTTATAATTTCATGTACTAAAAAGCATTTGATTAAAGATATCATTCCTCCTTCATATTCGTGCATTATTTTTAGATTACGGGAATAAAATGCTGACTTTAAAATCGCATGAGACGACGTCTCTTATTTCATCATTGAAAGAATATGACTTTAAAGTTATGGTACAGCACAATGCATCAGTTGTTGTGATTATCTAACAAAAGATATTGACATTTAATATA
>VMBQ01001242.1:64357-166097 GCA_007657795.1 Dreissena rostriformis
TTTTTTTTTGTTCTCTCCGATAACATATAGAGGATATTTGTTCATGTCAGTGTAAGATCGTTTGTTATTTCACGAATGATCAGAGATAATATATTTTCACGAGTGGCGCAGCCACGAGTGAAAATATTATTTTTCTATGATCACGAGCCTCTTTTTCAAAAAAATAATTAATAATAATTTCCCTTTCGCTGAAAAGTGACTCTCTCCCGTGGCGTGCCTCAATACTTTGAAATGCCGTCATTTTATTGACGAAATGACGTCATTGTGTTGACGAAATGACGTCATTCTGTTGACGAAATGACGTCATTATTCCAGGGAAATTCTTCAGTTAAACTCTTTAACAATGTAAATAAACGGTAAAAAAAGCATAACATTAAAAGAAAATTTATTGGATTCGGTGGAATATCGATTTTATTTCACTCGTGATCATAGAAAAATATAAACAAGGATATTTACAAGGGAAGTACATCTTGATATGATAATCCAAAAATTGAAAAGTGAATTCCGAAAATTTGTTCTTTTCACCGGTGAAAAGAACAATTTTGTTCTTTTCACTGCTGTTATTTCACTGCAGAAATGTCATATTTTATCATTAGGTATAAAATAAATATTTCTCCTCTGTGACTGTGAGCTTTCTCATCCCTTACAATGATAGGTCAGGGTTTTCTTGCATAGGAGTTGTACAAGTAAATACTTGTTATATATTTACCAATTGTATTTTAATATATGACAAACAAACTCAAACAAACAACTAAATTACAGAAGTGTAAATGGTGCATGTAAAGAACATAAATTATTTCATTATTTAATACAATAATCAAATTCCAGGGTACTTGTGTATCATAAGTTGAACTGTAGTGAATTGGCGATTAACACATTGTTCACATCTATGGAAACAATTTTTTACAGAGGCGATTCACATTGTTAAAAAATATAATTAAACTGGGACTCGTTTTTTAAATGAGGCAAATCAGTATTTAACATAACATATACATAACAATTTACAACTGTCACAATTCTAAAATGGATAATATAGACCCATTACATTCACATATGCGGAAGACAATTGCCAGTTACTTCAAACAAGTGGCAAAGGAAAGATTTTGAGAATAAGAAATGGAAATGTTTTTTGTCGGTAGTTTGAAGGTTGTATGAAAGTGATACTTCAAACTGTAACTGATCCTCTTTATGCATACTTGAAAATAATTATCCATATAAGCCTTACATGTCAGACATAAAAAAGCAAGTTAACACTTCAGTTGAGAGGGCTGTATATTACCATCCATTACTTCTTATTCAGTGCATTTGCAATCATTAAAAAATCATGATTCTAAAAAGGAATACTTTTTAATGTCCGGCTATTTAGCTCAAACTCCAGAGAGAAAAAAAAACAGTGTGTTGATTTTTTTGTCACATACGCTGCCAATAAGGACTTACACAAAATAATTGAATAATGTTTGAAATTCAATATTGCTTGTGAAAATAAAAAAAGCTTTGTTAGATAATATTATCTCATCCCATGGTACCGCTACAGCTTACTGGGATGCATATTTTGAGCAGCGCTGTTTGTCCTTTGTTGGCTTAAAACTTTCCAAATCCTTTGTTGTGCAATATTCATTGTTTCGGGGCATTTGAATAAACTAACCAAAATACTTGCAAAAATATCGTTCATTAAACACAAACCGATTTTGATATAACCCGAACTCTGTAAATCTGAATAAAAAAAACATGTTAAAACAAAACCACTTGCGATATCGTTACATGAGTCTTTTAAAAAAATGTCATTAACATACAAACAGTTTATGTTGTTCTTTTTATTCAAATGCACCCGTCGGAGGAAAATATTTGTCTAAGTCAACACTTTCTAGATGTAAAGTTTTCAAACACGCACTGTCAGTTCGAAACCCCAACCAATACAAGATGGCACGTTAATAGATTTCCGAAATGATAAATCATGACAAAACAATCCAACTGATAATAATAATCATTTACGTGTGTTTTTCTTAAAGCAAAATACACTAAACAGCAATACATAATTCATATTAGTTAGTTTCGTTGTAATGTTTTGCTTTTAGTTCAACAAGGGGTTATACACATGATGGACTATGTGTATGCACAAAATAGTTGGTTCTTTGTATGTCGTTTATATAATGTTTATTCCCATGTTTCCACCATTTGTGGATGTGTTGGTATAGGGAAAACCATTTCGCCTTGTGATGTAAATTTATTGTTATTTCATCTTAGACGTGATCGTCCCATTAAGTTTAAATGAATGTTTTATCACACAATAAGTAACACTTATTGCTTCTTTGAACCATAGACTACTTTCCCATTGTTTCCTACGTGTACATTGTGACTAACCAAAGAGCGCGATACCACAATAAGCTACTTGAACTTACATTTACTGTCCTTATTGTGCTTTCTTTGAAAGGTTGAGCGTTCATGACCATAAATTTTCCTGAAACAGAAATAAAATCTCATTAGTGTAGTGATGTATTTTCAATGATCACTTTTAAGGAACTACGCAAGTCAGCAACGAAACTACTTATTAGTGTATCTTTTGTTGGGATAACACTGTGAAGAATATTCTTTAGTCTTCTGCATATCGCTACTCTTGAATAAACAACACCACAAATCTAAATGACTTGATTACTCCTGACGGTTTAGCATTTCGAATTGTGTAACAATGTTAGCTGAAACGGTCATCGTTTTATCATTTCTCGTTCGTGCTGTATTTTGCGTTGGAACAAATGTGACAAACTTAGTGACCCAGTCAGAAGCTGAAGAAAGGTGCAAGGCATTTGGCGGCTTGGCCTCGTTTGATTATTTCAATCCTCCACCCGGGACCAGTCAACCTCGGCAACTTCAACCGGAGAAGGTCGTACCACAGATTCTCAATATTAGTTTAACTAATTTGCATATAAAAGAAAGTGAATCTGTATGGGTGTTGGGAAGAACGAATTACAGTGGTGTCATCGCTTGGCATGCTTGTTTGACTTCGATGAATCCAAAGTTCCATGACAACGTAAGTGTGAAGAAAAGCAACGTTTATAACTGTTGGGAAACATGTGAAAACAAAACTTCCTTTTCTGGTCTAACAGGAGACGAATGTTATTGTGTTTATAAGATCGACAGCAAGTTTTGCATGGACAATAACTAAACAACAGGAATTCATATGTATGATATATTTAAAGCTAACTTCACCGATATGCATCCATTTCAGTGTGTACAGGTAATGTATAATAACAGTGTGAAAGACATAACCAGCAAATGCTCGGCGAACTTTCCAGCATTGTGTACAAGCTGGAGGAAAGTAAACCAACAGTTGAATTGCCCTGATCGAAATACCTCAGAGCCAGTGTTCGTTTTTAATGATTCTATGAACTGGGACAAAACAGATAAAGGTGTTTGTCGCACAACGGAAAACTATTTCCGTATTTGTATAAGGAAGCTATAAATTACACAAAACCCGATACATGGTATTCACTCGGAAAGTTCCGCAGTTTTAAGCCAGCCTCGAACGCTTAACACAATGGCATATGCTTATCCTTGACGCGTATTGGTGAAAAATATTGGCTCGAGCCTGACCGATGTACCAAGGAGCACAGGTATCTGTGTAACAACGTTTCCAATGGTGATGATTTGTTAACAAGTACAGCTGTGGGTACATCTACTAAAAACCTCAAGAAGCGACCGGCAACACAAGTTTGACTATGCCGATTTCGGACATGCTCACAACAAGTGGTTTTATAACAAATACATCTTTGGGTACATCTGCTCAAATGCATGAACAATCGACCGACATGACACGGTTGAATTCAACGGACACGCCTAGAGCAAGTGCTATGAATTCGACGTACACCTCCAGTAAGAGTTCTGCGAATTCAATGGATATATCTGACATTAATTCCATGAAATCAACAAACGCATATGATATAAGTTCGGTTATATAAACCGAAATAACTGAAACTTCTACTCGGAAGTCAATTGAAAAATCCAGTACCTCAATGAGCACACTTTCCACACTGACATTATCTGACAAATCTAGAATATCTCCTGATGACAAAAGGACGTTTCTTACAAGAGAAAATGACAAATCTATTGCGACCACACATGCTTTCGCTGATATCAAGACACCATTCACTTCCTTAGAGGAAAGCCTCACGACAACTGGAATTCATGGAACAGAAAACAGGACCACGCAAAACAACATGGTCATTATCATTGTTGTGGCAGTTGTTTGTACCGTTTGTTTAGTCGGTGGAATACTAATCGTCATTTGTATAAGATACCGTGCTAGGAAGAGTCCACAAAAGGCGTCCCAGACAGTTTCAAAATATACTTTTCCACAAGATACAGGTACTATTAACGACCTTCCAAGCATGCAACAACACGGTAATATGGCATCATCGCTGTTCGGAACCATTCAAGAAACTGAAGAGAACATACAGGTTACGTTGCATTACGAAGAGATACCACTTTCTTCGTTAATGCCTTGTCCAGAAAAAGGTAAAACTGCGGAAAATATATACGATCATACGAATACTGGTCCATCGTCCCATGCCAGCGGCTTAAACTCGTCGAATTCATTGGGAGGTGATGTGCCGGCTAGATAATATGACAGGCTTGGTGATGTCAAACGAAGCGACTATGACACCACGAGAATCACTCCTAGCAACAAGGCATCCGTGCCCGTGGTTTCATATGCTGTTGAGGATACTGAAGATAACGAGGCTTTTAATTCCTACGACGACGTAAGAAGGAAGACGCATCTTGAGGCCGTTGATGCTGGAAACACGTACAATAAACTGTCAGACATAAACAAAAAATAGGTGTTTGCAACTTGAAGTTGACCCCATACATTATATGGCTTATTGCGAATTGTTTTCTTTATCATTTTATTATATTTGCAAATTTCTAACATATCTTGATAGAAATCTTCGAACAAGTATATTATCACCGGATAAATCCGCTTTTTATCTTTATTTTGTTTATATTTATCATAATATGATTTTTACTTGAACTTATTTTTGTTATTTATTTATTACGCTAACTTTGTATGTTTTCTTTATTAAATGTTTATCAAGTTTTAATATTTTACTTTACGACCGTTTTTCGCAATTAGTTGACTTAAAGTATTTTAGTGGATACTACTGCTTGTTCTGATTCTACTTCTGCTACCATCGTGGCTTCTCTGTATCCACCTACTACTACTACTGCTGCTTCCACTGCCTCTGCTGCTGCTGCTACTACACAAGCATATACACCTCACAACGAATCATTATGTGCGCCTTAATATAAGAAATTTTATTGACCACAAGCACTTACTATTTCAAATTCGAATTCATATTTTTATCTTTTTATAAACAACTAAGAGCTGTTTGGTAAAACGACGAGTTATGTGTAAACATAATTGTATAATTCGTCATTTACGTTCTTTACTTTTAACAGAATAGCATTAAACGTAATAAAACGCAGATATCCTGCCATGGAAAATTCTGGTTTTTTGTCTCTGAAATTAGATGTAAGTACATTTTGATGAAACTCGTGCAGCATCCTTGATTCAAAGATTCGAAGAAGTGGAACTTTCAGAATCTACTTATAGTAAACTTCCTTATTGTGTTCGAAGACATGAACATACATGCATATACGTAAAAACAATTACATTGCGAAGAAATGTGCATCAACTACTTAAAGTGTTCATGACGACATTTTTATCTTTAACCAAACTCTGTGTATATTTTGCGACGCCTGATATGCATATCATTTCTTCATACAAATAGGGAACCGTTACAATTAATAATGGCTAAAACATATATTAATAATTATCTATAGTTGATCATACCGATGTCGTATTATTCCCTGCCATAGGCGAAGGGATATTGTTTTGGCGTTTTCCGTCCGTCCGTCTTTCCGTCCGTCCGGCACTTTTTTGTCCGGAGCCATATCTTGGAAGTGCTTTGGCGGTTTTCATTGAGACTTGGTATGAATATATATATATAAATAATAGGATGATTCACGTTGCACACCATCTGTTAATAACGGAGTTATGGCCCTTGGTATCTTGAAAAAATGCTTTTTAATATAAGCTTAGAGCTTTATCTCCATTTACACATGAGCCAGAGCCCTGAAACTTGCCATAGCTGTTCTCAATCATCTGGGGATGATTAACATTCAACACCCATAATCCTTGGGGGCTAAGGTCAAGGTCAACATTGAGGTCAAAGGTCACACATTTGATGAATTATTCATTATTTTGTCATTCCGTTACTATGCATCAAGGAATTCTGTAATAACTGTCCACAGTTGTTCTCCATTATCTAGCTGAGTGCCAAATATAAGATCCAGGTTGCTAGGGTCATTGTCAAAGTCACACACAAAGGTCAAAATCACAAACTGTCCTGATGTAATTGTTCTCAATTATCAGGCAGTGCAAACCTATGTGATTTTGACCAAAGTCAAGGTCACACATCAAAGGTCACACATTTGTAGAAATATTTATTATTAAGCCATTATTGTACTATGCATCAGTGGATTCTGTAATTACCTTTCATAATTCTTCTCCATCTTCTTCCTTGTTGGGTGTCATATGTAAGATTCATGTCTAGGGTTAAGGTGAAGGTTCATGTCTAGGGTTAAGGTCAACGTCACACAATATACTTCATATAAGGTCATACGATTCACACCAAGGGTTAAGGTTACACAAATGCGTCATGTAAGGTCACACGCTAAACCCCTAAACTGACCAGCATTTTTTCCAGAATTATGTATACATCTTTGTACGTAGAAATTACAGGTTAGAGATTTTGTACTCCAACAAGGGAGAGCATTTAGTCGCTGACTTGTCTGTCCTTCTGTGGCGATTTTTACCCGAACACCGTTTTTACTTTCCTTTTGTTTCTTTGGGTACATTGTTTCTTTTAGTTAATATATAAATAGCGTCCTTAGATTTCCGGTAAGCATGGCCGAGGTTTAATTTATTATTGAAATATACACCTAGACAAGTATCTGTGTGTGTTGTTTGTATATCCATTTGTTTTATAAATGTTTATTGCGTTGATAAAGACCGGAGCCTCATTATAATGCTATATAATTAAGTCAAACCACTATTACGTAGATCTCAACAGTATCACTATGGAAATGTCCGAGTTACGCCGCATGAACAGAATGTATAAAAGCGCGCGTTTCCTCTATGAACAGGCAGTTCTGCTCCCGCATTCGTCGAGTTAACATCGCGAAAATAGGTAATTAAATTATATTATTAACAAGACATTAGGGACTTTGGGCACATAGAGACTGGCTATCCTCTTCAAACGTTCTGAGAGCCTTGAAGTTGGATTCCTACCCCTCAGCAGCCCGGGTCGCTAATAGTTGATATATAAGTCACATACCTTCATACAAACACTATAAGGCNTGAATTCAGTTGTAACTGTAAGATAGGCATATGTTTTTATTTTGGTAAACATTTGGTTGAAAATATAACAACGCTCGATAGGCATAACATTTCTTAGCTATTTAGCATATATTATAAATATATACAACAGAAATCACGAATTTGATGAAGGAATGCATTACACACCTATTAATGTAACTAATAAAGCCTGATCATTGATAATGTAACTATGTATCGTATTTAATATTATCTATCTAACATTCAACTATTGACCCTGGACCTATAATCATGTGTCGTGTTCGCGCGATCTTGTCATGCTCATTTCTAGCTTACAAAAAAAAACACACACATCTGCATTCAAAGGGAAAGTTTAAGACTATATTAAGACCAATAATGCGCAGTTAGGCTTAACTTTGGGATCCCAGGTACTTAGCCAATCAAACACTACATAGACGTGCAGTGGGTGAGTCATTCTCTGCTCAGGTGTGACGCGTATGCACAGTGAATAAACCAATGGGACGTGTACCGCATGTTGTGTTTAGATTTAGAGTGATAAACCTGTCAAAATATTCCGTGGTCCATTAAACGTCATCTTTTTTTTAAAACTTTTGAACAACGATTGCATCTAGTTCAATGTTATGTTTTAAAAATATGTCTTGAATATATATGTATCATTATTTTGTCAATGAAATTAGATATGCTTAACTGAAAAGCGATCTCGCACGAACGCACGATAGTACGAACGCATACAGACTCATAATTTAGACATTGGCCGTTGATAAGTATGGAGCATGTTTCATGAAAGATTGACATAGTCATGTCAAATAAACAATTCGAAGTTATCTCAAACTATATCCTTAGAAAAAAAGTGTGGTAAAGTGGAACGAAATGCACATATTTCATTTATAGACGTCATTTGACCCTCGACCTATAATAATGGGTCGTGTTCGCTAGGTTTTGTCATGCTGATAAATACTCTTAAATGACATTAAAATCCGTTAAGGTCTATTATTAGATATAGATTCGAAATAAAACATGGTAGAAAGGCACTAGCAAACAATTGCTTTTGTGCTATTTAACCAAAGAAAACAAACACTAAATACATTCCTAACTAACAGTTCATGACTAAATTCACAAACATGAAATCAAAACTAAATCTCACTGCAATCATGGTCGGTTTTAACCTCATGACAAAGAGCAGAAAGTTTTAAATTTGTTATACGCTAACTCATATATATATTTCCGACACGTACCGCCCAAATATGTGTGCATTTGACTTGTCAAATTAGTTTATAAATCTCAACATCCGGTAGTGGTTGAAGTTGGTTTCTACACCGTGTAGTTTATATAGAATCAAGCTATTTGGCATAAAGTATACATATACAACAGTGTTCATGAATTAGGTGAAGGGAAGCATTATAAATCTATTTATTTGAATAATAAAGTCTGATAATGTAAAAAATTATCGTATTTACTATTATCTATATATTTCCATTACGTTTATTCATTTTATAATATTTCGATACTTTAACAATATACTTGGTACGCTCTTATTGGTATGTGTGCATATAGTTTCTAGTTATAACGATCCGTTTTGAGCATCTGTTAAATATCAATAAAGCTTCATGTATTAACACAATAGAATGAATATAATTTATATCCATTTAGAGCGATAATTATTATTTACTCTCGACATATTTGCAGTTAATTACACATAACTGACTGCTGTACATTATACATATATTGTTTATTTAAACAAACCTTTAACAAACCTTACAGTTTCTTTTGTGTTCCTAACATAAACTCAATATTTTACAATGGCCTTAATGATGGATAATAAGTTAAACAATGTTTTGTTTAATTGTTTAAGATAATTATACCCCCGTCAACAATTATATGGGGTGTAGATTGAATTGACCATGTGCACTTGTCTTTCTCTCCGACAACAAAAACTTGCCTGACAAAATACTTGTACATTTAAAGGTACAATATTCAGACTGGCATATACAGCGCGGCTTTTGATTAAATTATATAGTGCAAGTGTTATATTCCATCATTAAACATAGTACAAGTGGTATGCCCTTTTCAATGCTGAATTTATATAACATGATGATTACAAATTGCTTCAAATAATGGCATGCGGCATCGGGAGTATTTGTCATAATTGTGAATTATTCTAAAATAATTCAGATGTCCACTATTTATATCACTTGTATGGGTATTAGCCATGGAATAATTTCCCCGGAAAATCACCCCAACCTTAGATTTAAGGGGCACATCTACGATGTTTCACCTTACTAAAGACATTCATTCAAACAACGCATATGCCTCTTTTAAAGCCGATATTCATCTAGTGACAATGTTATACTAATGAAATAGCTTAGAAACAAATATGTATACTTTTTTGAAACAACTCTCTCGTGGGACTTGAACTTACGCCTTAAAAAATAGCCTATGTCAATGAGAATTTTATTTCACTCATTGCCCGTTATCAGTATAGCACATGCTTAAAGCCGTGCCTCGTTTTTTTTTTTCATTTATAATTTCACTTCTACGCCGGTACGCCGCTTTAAATCGGGAAGCGGTCAGCGGAAACATTCTCTAGCAAATGGCTGGAAATCTGCACTTCGAGCTTCCACCAACATACTTGATGATACACTTAAAGGAACTTGCTCACAGATTTTCGTTTTTGTTTGAAAAATATAACTTTTTTTTTTACAAGCAAACTTTAATGTGTCGAATAGTCAAAAATAATAATAACAGCAAAAAAAATATTGCCTTCAACGGGATTCGAGCCCGGGCCTTTTGGAGCAAAAGCTATCGCCCCTTCTTGATCGATTATCTTGAACTGTCACTGGGGAATTATAACACGCTCATTGATGGCGTTTACTACTAAACTAGGCTTAACCTTGACTATTTCGCATTACGACCATGAAACAACGAATTAAAACCCTTGTGTTAAACATGTTAACGAAAGCCTAGATAGCGTCGGGGTTTCAACACAGGACTGTAAGAGGTCTCGAGTTAGAATCCAAATAAGGTTTTCTCCTTTTCGGCACAATACATACAACAAACATAAGATACACATGAAACTGTTGAACTTCTCGTGCAGCATATATTCAGAGCAAAAAGACTTCAACGTCGTTGTGCCCTCCTTATCTGAACGGCTGAGAAAAGAACCTGTAAAATGTGGTATGTTCTGAGAAAACTGGGCAAAATGCTTGTGCGTAAAGTTTCATCCCAGATTAGCCTGTGCAGTCCGCACAGGCTAATCCGGGACAACACTTTCCGCCTAAACTGGATTTTTGCTAAGAAGAGACATCATTTAAACCAAAAATTCAATAAAAGCGGAAATTGTCGTCCCTGATTAGCCTGTGCGGACTGCACAGGCTAATCTTGGATGACAATTTACGCACAAGCATTTTGCCCAGTTTTCTAAGAACACGACACATTTGAGGTTTCAAGCCCCGTGCTCATACCACAACGCTATTGAGACCTTCGTCAACTCATCTTTGAAAAGCGTTGTAAACGCTTGATATTTCTACCAATTTCGATTGGTGATATTCAATACATTATACTTTCAACATTAGTCTAACTCAGGAGTTATATTANGATAGCGTCGGGGTTTCAACACAGGACTGTAAGAGGTCTCGAGTTAGAATCCAAATAAGGTTTTCTCCTTTTCGGCACAATACATACAACAAACATAAGATACACATGAAACTGTTGAACTTCTCGTGCAGCATATATTCAGAGCAAAAAGACTTCAACGTCGTTGTGCCCTCCTTATCTGAACGGCTGAGAAAAGAACCTGTAAAATGTGGTATGTTCTGAGAAAACTGGGCAAAATGCTTGTGCGTAAAGTTTCATCCCAGATTAGCCTGTGCAGTCCGCACAGGCTAATCCGGGACAACACTTTCCGCCTAAACTGGATTTTTGCTAAGAAGAGACATCATTTAAACCAAAAATTCAATAAAAGCGGAAATTGTCGTCCCTGATTAGCCTGTGCGGACTGCACAGGCTAATCTTGGATGACAATTTACGCACAAGCATTTTGCCCAGTTTTCTAAGAACACGACACATTTGAGGTTTCAAGCCCCGTGCTCATACCACAACGCTATTGAGACCTTCGTCAACTCATCTTTGAAAAGCGTTGTAAACGCTTGATATTTCTACCAATTTCGATTGGTGATATTCAATACATTATACTTTCAACATTAGTCTAACTCAGGAGTTATATTATGCTTGTTTGAAAATAATGTATTGATTCGTTTTTAACTCCATGACACCTGTTTTGAAAATTGTAATCTTATCGAACGATAATCAGTTCCCTTTAAGTGCTTTCAAGTGTTCTTAATTTTGAATCGAAATGTTGACTGATAGCCAGATAAATACGTTCAATGGACAGAATTCTATTATATATTATAATTCTCTTTAATGTCTTAATGTCTGGTTTAAATGTAAATTTTGATTAAACTCTTGTTGTATGGATTGGTTCGCTTAAATGCAGTTCGCGGTCTATTAAAACTTAATACAACTTAATTGGGGTACTACACAATTTAAATTATTGGGGATGACAGTTGATTTAAATCTTGAAAACATGATCAAATTAAACTATTCATAAAAGTGAAATAATGCAATCAATTTGATATCACGTTGGAAGAAACGAAAACTTTCTCCTATTGGAAAAATAACATTTATAAAGTCGCTTATTCTCCCATTATTTACGCACTGCTTTTTTTCCATGCCTTCTCCAAAGATCGAAGTTTTAGATAAACTTAATAAACTATTTTTTGCTTTTGTTTGGGAAAATGGTCCTTACAAGATAAAAAGCTCTGTTCTTGTTCAAAGCTACGAGAAAGGAGGATTGAAAATGATTGATATTGTCGCCTTTTGTATTTTTTTTTTTTATCATGGATTAGAAAACTTTATATATGTTACGATTGTAAATGCATTATGCTAGCTAGAAGTATAATTGGTGTCAGCAAATTGTTTAATACTGGAATATGTTATATAAACAAGACATTGAAAAATATAACAAACAAGTTTGGTTACAAGTGTTAACATGCTTTGAAGATTTTGTTGTCACTGTTAAAGTAACAGAATTAGAAGACATTTTAAGTATGCCTCTTTTTTATAATGACAATTTTACAATAGGAAAAGAACCCTTTATCTTGAAATCGTTGTATGACAGGGGTATACGATATGTACGTGACATAATTACCAGCTCAAATAAATTTCTTTCCAAAACTGAAATTGAATGCATAACATATCAACATTGGAATTCTTGCACAACAAAGCTCTTACAAAAACAGTAAAATGTTTGTTTGAAAAAAATCGAGCTGTGTTTTGACAATAGCCATTTGCAAAATACTTCATTTGTAATAATGATAAAGGCAATAGTATATATAATTGTTTATTGAAAATTAAGTAAAACCAACCTGCATGAATAAATGGGTTGACTGTGCTATGACTGATGAAGAATGGAAAATAATGTTTAGAAACATTTCTTGGATAACAAAAGATACATATTTACAATGGTTTCAAGATAGAATTATACACCAAATCCTAGGAACAAATTCTCTTATGTTTAAAATGAAAATCTCGAACATCAAAGTGTACCTTCTGTGACCAGCATGAAGAAACTCTCCTACATTTGTTTTGGAACTGTGAACATGTTCAGTTGCTGATCGCGAAAGTAAAAGCATGTTTGCTAAAATTTGTAAGTTTTAGTGATTTGCCCATCAGTAACAAAAGCTTTATTTTGGGACAGTCGTCAAATGTTAATGTTAGATAAGGTATTCTTAACCTTGAAATCAAACGTTATATTTTTCAATGCAAAAAAAATAAATCCCAATTTCAGGGTATTAAAAAACAGTTTGATTTTAAATTGTAAGATACAAAGTCATTTGACAAAAACATGCAAAGAAATAGAATAATGGTGTTTTGTAACAAACTTGGTTAACTGTTATAAATGTTAATGTGAGACTATACGATTTATATATGTGTCAAATTTTAATATATTGATAAAAATATGTTACAATTACACAAAATAGGCAAGACAAATTATACATTGAAGGCGAATTTCATAAAATTCAGCAAAGACAAGTTTGCGCTTGTAAAGCCGATGCCGACACATTTACTCGTATTTGTTAGGAAATAAAATTGTGTCTTTGTGTCGTATGAACGAATCTGCACTAAAACTAAATTTAGATTCACATCGTACATACATGATATATACGCTGGCNCATGATCAAATTAAACTATTCATAAAAGTGAAATAATGCAATCAATTTAATATCACGTTGGAAGAAACGAAAACTTACTCCTATTGGAAAAATAACATTTATAAAGTCGCTTATTCTCCCATTATTTACGCACTGCTTTTTTTCCATGGCTTCTCCAAAGATCGAAGTTTTAGATAAACTTAATAAACTATTTTTTTGCTTTGGTTTGGGAAAATGGTCCTTTCAAGATAAAAAGCTCTGTTCTTGATCAAAGCTACGAGAAAGGAGGATTGAAAATGATTGATATTGTCGCCTTTTGTAAAAAAAATAATTTTATCATGGATTAAAAAACTTTATATATGTCACGATTGTAAATGCATTATGCTAGCTAGAAGTATAATTGATGTCAGCAAATTGTTTAATACTGGAATATGTTATATAAGCAAGACATTGAAAAATATAACAAACAAGTTTGGTTACAAGTGTTAATATGCGTTGAAGATTTTGTTGTCACTGTTAAAGTCACAGAATTAGAAGACATTTTAAGTATGCCTCTTTTTTATAATGACAATTTTACAATAGGAAAAGAACCCTTTATCTTGAAATCGTTGTAGGACAGGGGTATACGATATGTACGTGACATAATTACCATCTCAAATAAATTTCTTTCCAAAACTGAAATTGAATGCATAACATATCAACATTAAAATTCTTACACAACAAAGCTCTTACAAAGACAGTAAAATGTTTGTTTAAAAAAGTCGAGCTGTGTTTTAACAATAGCGACTTCTTGCTATGCAAAATACTTCATTTGTTATAATGATAAAGGCAAGAGTTTATATAATTGTTTATTGAAAATAAAGTAAAACAAACCTGCTTGAATAAATGGGTTGACTGTGCTATGACTGATGAAGAATGAGAATGTTTAGAAACGTTTTTTGGATAACAAAAGATACATATTTACAATGGTTTCAAGATAGAATTATACACAAAATCCTAGGAACAAATCCTCTTATGTTTAAAATGAAAATCTCGAACATCAAAGTGTACCTTCTGTGACCAGCATGAAGAAACTATCCTACATTTGTTTTGGAACTGTGCACATGTTCAGTTGTTGATCGCGAAAGTAAAAGCATGTTTGCTAAAATTTGTAAGTTTTAGTGATTTGCCCATCAGAAACAAAAGCTTTATTTTGGGACAGTCGTCAAATGTTAATGTTAGATTAGGTATTCTTTACCTTGAAATCAAACGTTATATTTTTCAATGCAAAAAAACAACCCAATTTCAGGGGATTAAAAAACAGTTTGATTTTAAATTTTGAGATACAAAGTCATTTGACAAAAACATGCAAAGAAATAGAATAATGGTGTTTTGTAACATACTTGGTTAACTGTTATAAATGTTAAAGTGAGACTATACGATTTGTATATGTGTCAAATTTTAATATATTGATAAAAATATGTTACAATTACACAAAATAGGCACGAAAAATTATACATTGAAGGCGAATTTCATAAAATGCAGCAAAGACAAGTTTTCGCTTGTAAAAGCAGATGCCGACACATTTACTCGTATTTGTTAGGAAACAAAATTGTGCCTTTGTGTCGTATGAACGAATCTGCACTAAAACTAAATTTAGATTCACATCGTACATACATGATATATACGCTGGCGAATTTGGCTGTACAGCCATTTTCGATTTCCGATTTAAATATCTGGCTAAGTTTGCATTTTTCGACACATGTTCTTCTTAACTTTTATTTTAATTTATATTGAAATATATGTTTACTAAGTTTTCACACATTTATAAAAAATCATAAATATTTGACAAAATTTTATAGTCTCACTTTAAGATATATTAAATATATAACCCTTATTACGGATCTATGTACCAGACCTGTTTTTTTAAGTTAAAGAATGCTTAGAAGTATTGTATTGTGAATACTGGTAATAACCAATATAGAAATTGTGAAACAAACCATATACTTTGTGTATACACAAGAATCTGACTTTAAAAATGGATGCAGATGTACACTATTTTAGATTTCACTATGTATGTTTTCCGTCTTTTTGTTCTTATAAATTAACAAATGACCAACATGTTGCAAATCGGACAACGCTGATTTGATAATGTGGTTAACTACCTATATATTATTAATTCCTCACATATTAAACATTTTATTTATATACGATTACATGTCTAAATATGTTGTCATGAGTTGTCATGAGATGTAGTCGTGTTGTATATTATATGTTATGCATGTGGCAACTCTGATTCGATGATATTTACACTTTATTTACAGAAGATTTATATATCTGTATTGTATATTACATGATATATGTCTTGAATAAAGCTATATTCTATTTTTTTTCATATAATTTGTTTTATGAACCTATATAAGTCTATTTGACGGACTAGATAGTAGTTCAACGTACTACAGCGTATTGGATATGTCCTTAATAACACTTTAAAACGTTAGGAACTGCATTAAGTCTATCTTTTACAATTATTCTTAAATCGCAATTAGTATAATGTATCATAACACCAAGGAACCGATTCATAACATTAAATGAACGCATAATTAAAATATAGTTAACATTAAAGTGTTTACTCAAAATATAACATTAACAAATTAATAGCAAAATCGGGAACAAGAAAAGAAACACGAATTTATGTATAAAAAATGTTTCTGATTCTTAAATGTGTGCCTGCAGTAATACTTGCGGTTCTGTGAAAAACATTACTGGAGTTATTCCTCATAAATGTCATTGTTTTGTTCGGCGATACAAACTCTTTTGACACTGAAGAATAGTTTTACTTATTCGAACGTGCATACTCCGCTTCAGTAATTTTCCTTACCATCCGATTCCGATAGCATAACCTGTATACTTCTTGACTGCATCATTTCATCTTCAGATCATCCGTTATTTGCTTTTCTAAAACTGAAATACTTTCAATTATATGCATTTCGATGAAATGCTTGTTTGTTTAATACAATACTGACATTATCATATGTACGATTGGTTTCCATAAGATTGTATAAGTTTATATTGTACTCTATCGGATAATACTAAAATTCTGTACACTTTTCACGTTTTAATTGATGTCTGAATGTCATGGAAATTAAAATGCTTATTACAGTTTGTGTTATACTTACCCAATAGACGCGAAATATAAATGTATACCCAAATGAACTGACAGGGTTTCAACCAAATGAAGATTTATCTATCAGTGTTAAAATATTAACTGCGAGAAAAAAGACGAACATTCTTGCAGGTACCGAACGTGCTGCGTAATATTGAAAAGTGCACTTAATTCTTATCAAGACAACGCAAAATGAGAAAAGATTTACATCGTGCTGTGCTATGTAGATAGATATATATCATTTACATCCCACAGAGTTTCTCATTAGAAAGATATATATATAGCACTATCGGAACTTTCTGATATTCAATTTCAAGCAACAACTACTTACCTAATATTTCATTGGTGAAAACGTTTTTGTGTGAATAGGATACGTATAGCTTTTTAATTCTTTGCTATCTGAATGTTTCACCGTCTGCGAGAAAGCTTGAGCACTATGTGCTGCAATGCTGTTACAGATATTATTCTTTGGGATTTTTCCGTTGCTCTTAAAAATTGCGTGTACGTGTACTTGTTCATCAAATAATTAAATTATATTTCAATAAAGGTGTTAGATGTGTTTGTGATATAATGGATACACACAGAATGATTCAAGAACATTTACTCGTTATCGTGTTTGCTTATGTTTTATTTGTGAAATCAGAGACACCGAAGCATGTGGACCAGTTTGAAGCCACAAACAGTTGTAAACATTTCGGTGGTTTAGCCTCGTTTGAATATTTCAATACAGCTCCAGGCACCAAATACCTAGGTAATGAACCGCAACACAGTTTACCAGCATCTCTTTCGGAAGGAATGAAAGACCTAAATATAACGGAAGGGGAATCGGTCTGGATATCCGGCAGGACAAACTATAGTGATTTTATAACTTGGCACTCGTGCGTCAATGCTATCGACAGAGAATATGCACTGTACCACCGATTTCAAGACAATAACATTTACAAATGTTGGAAAATATGTAAACGATGGAAACAATGGTTTGGCTTGCAAGGTAATAGTTGTTATTGCGGTTTCAAAGAGCTGCCATATAGCAGCACATATTGCACAATGGACACATTTGATCGTGGAATACATATTTTCAAGACTGTGAATAAAACGTTAGATAATATGACGTATCAATGTACCCTAGTAATGTATGATACCAGTTTCATATATAGTTCTATAAAATGCTCATCAAAAGTTCGCGGGATGTGTACCAATAGAGTAAATGCTACATATTCTATTTCGTGTCCAAAAGAGAACTTAGCGAATAACATATCAGCTTATAACACGTCAACGTGTATTTTTAATGAATCTCGAAACTGGGTGGGACACCGAGATAATTGCTTTCATCATAACGGACAACTTTTGTCAGATTGGGAAACCGTAACAGAATCATATTCTGTGTGGAAGTCACAGTATGCCGCTGGAGAATTCCGAAGCTTTAATGCGACACGTAGAAACAAAGGACACTGTCTGACCTTAACACGTGTTGGCGAAGACTTCTGGATTGAACCAGATGACTGTTTGAATAAGTTACGATTTTTGTGTAGTAGACCAAAACATACAGATGTGACTAGTGCCACTTCCATTAATCAACTGCATTTTACCAGCGCGGTGTCAACATTAACAACGGACATAAGCTTGGTGACGTCCTCAAAGTCACCAAATACCACAATTACTACCTCTTTAAAGTCATACGATTTTTCAAATGCGACGTCTACACAGTCAACCGAAGTTAGCAATGTTACGTCTAAAATGTCCCCCGATTTAAGCAAGGATACGTCTGAAAATTCACCCGATGTAAAACTTGCTAGGTCTACAACGTCTCTCGATGATACGACTATTACGTCTACAAATACACACGATGCTACCATTACTGCGTCATCCGATGTAAAACTTGCTACGTCTACAACGTCAGTCGATGCTATGACCGCTACGTCTTCAAAGTCACCCGATGTTACCATTACCACATCTAGAAAGTCATCCGATGTCACAATTACTACGTCTACAAAGTCACCCGATGTAATCACTACTATGTCTACAATGTCACCCGATGTTCGCAATTCTACGCCTACGAAGTCACTTGATATTTCGACGTCTGCGTCGTCAAAGTCACCCAATGCCACAAGTGTTACGTATACAAAGTCACACGATACCTCCCTTATTTCTTCTACAAAGTCATCCGATGTACAAATGGCGACATCTAAACATTTTCCCGATGCCACCATTAAGACATCTACAAAGTCACACGAAATCACCTTTACTACGTCTTCAAAGTCACACGATGTCACAATGAAGACATTTACAAAGTCACCCGAAGCAACTATTACAACGTCTACACGGTCATCCGATGTAAGTGATGTTACGTCAACAAAGTCTATCGATGTAAGCGCTGTAACGTCTACAAAGTCATCCGATGTAAGCGCTGCTACGTTTACAAAGTCACCATATGTAAGCGCTGTTTCGTCTACAAAGTCACCCGATGTAAGAATTGTTACGCTTACAAAGTCACCCGATGTAAGAATTGTTACGTTTACAAAGCCATCCGATGTAAGCGATGTTACGTCTACAAAGTCATCCGATGTGAGCGCTCTAAAGTCTACCAAGTCACTCGATGTTAGCACTTTTGCATCTACAAATTCAACCGATTTAAGCGCTGCTACGTCGACAAAGTCACCCGATGTTAGCGCTATTACGTTTACAAAGTCATCCGATGTAAGCACTTTTACGCCTACAAGGTCACCCGATAAAAGCGCTGTTTCGTCTATAAAGTCATTCGATGTAAGAACTTTTACGTCAACAAAGTCACCCGATGTAATCTCTGCTACGTTTTCAAAGTCACCCGATGTAAGCGCTGTTACGTCTACAAAGTCAGTCGATGTAAGCGCTGTTACGTCTACAAAGTCACCCGATGTAAGCAAGTTTACGTCTACAAAGTCACCCGATGTAAGCACTGTTACGTCAACAAAGTCACCCGATATAAGCGCTGTTACGTCAGCAAAGTTACCCGATGTAAGCGCTGTTACATCTACAAATACACCCAATGTAAGCGCTGTTAAGTTGACAAAGTCACCCAATGTAAGCGCTGTAACGTCTACAATGTCACCCGATGAAAGCATTGTTACGTCTTCAAAGTCACCAGATGTAAGCGCCGTTTCGTCTGCAAAGTCACCCGATGTAAGCGCCGTTACGTCTACAAAGTCATCCGATGTAAGCGCTGTTACGTCTACAAAGTCATCCGATGTAAGCGCCGTTACGCATACAAAGTCATCCGATGTAAGCGACGTTACGTCTACAAAGTCACCCGATGTAAGCGCTGTTACGTCGACAAAGTCACCCGATGTTATCAATTTTACGTCAACACAGTCAAACGATGAAAGCACTGTTACATCTACAAAGTCGTCAGATTTAAAGACCACTTCGTCATCAAAGACATCCAATGCCACCATAACTACATCTACAAAGTCCCAATATGTAACGTCTACAAAGTCACATATTAACACTATTGCTTCGTCTTTTGAGCCACCCGATGTTCGCAGTTTTACGTCCAGAAAGTCGCCTGAACTTAACAGTGTTTCGTCTACAAAATCACCAGATGTAATCAGTGTACCGTCTACAAAGTCACATGATGTTGATAGTTTGTCGTCTACAAAATCAGCCGTTATAATTAGTGTTTCGTCTACAAAGTCACCTGATGTTGACAGTTTATCGTCTACAAAGCCAGCCGTTGTAATGAGTGTTTTGTCTACAAAGTCACTCGATTTTAAAAATGATGTGTCTACAATGTCATCCAAATTAACAAGTGTTTTGTCTTCTAGGTTACCAGACGTTGCAAATCAAATGTCCTCAAGTTCAGCTGATTTTACCACGATTACGTTATCAACGTCCCCACATGTAATCAATATAACTTTTACAAGACGATCATATGAAGATATCACCAGGGTTACGCCTGTTGACGTTTTCGATGTGTCTAGTGAGACATATAATATTATACCTCCAGAACTACACGAGGAATCAGGCGAGGTGATCAGCAATATATTTGCAGAAGAAAACGTTACGCTTAGTGCATCTGACAATGATCCATCAAATAAACTTCCGGAAGGATCAGGAGAAGGTTCATTTGAAGTTGCCCTTTCTACGCCTACTAATATACCAGTTGAACCAATCGAAACGTCAATAAATGACACAGATATATCCAGTGATCCGGAAGCGTCCACGTTGACGCCTACAAACGTAACTGCGCTGTCTTCTATGGCGTCAACAACTATTCCAGTTTTATCCAGTGAGATGTCAACGCATACATCAGATGTGGGTAACGTTACGTCTAAAATAGTTCGAGATTTTATAAACGTCACGACTGCTGATGTATCCGATGTGATCACAAAACTACAAGACATTTCAAGTGTCATATCTTCAAATGAACCAGATGTGTCCAGTGTTACGAACACAAATATAGCGGTGGTGACTATTGAACCATCTACAAGTGCACCGGGTGTAAGAAGTATGACATCTACGAATGCACCGTATCTGAACAACGATACATCTGCGAATGTACCGTATGCGAGCAGAATGTCATCCACAAATGAACCAGAGGTGCCCAGTGTGACAGATACCAATGAACCAGATGTTTCCAGTATGATATATACAAATAGGCCAGATTTGTTCGTTGTGACGTCACATGAACCAGAAGTGTCAAATGTGGCATCTACTTATAAACCAACTGTATTGAATAGTACATCTACACATGTACTAGAGATGGTCACTGTGACATCAACACGTCTTGATAATCAAAACGTAACGAAGGTAATTCAAATCGATGTATCTGAATCAAAATCGAGTCTTAATAGAGATATCCTTATTGTTATTATAGTTTGTTCGATTGTTTTCATATGTTTTGTTGTCGGTGGTATATTTTTATTCATAAAGTATAGGAGTAGCAGGACATATTCATTCTGCGCTTAGTTCATGAGGCAAACACGCATATGGCGATAATAAAGCGGGTCTACTTAACACGTACAAATGTAATTCAAACACACCGAAAACGGTCTTTATATTCAGCTTTTAATACGACCACTTATAAATGTTGTGGTCGCAGTTTGAGTAGTGTTATTTGAAAGCAAGTGTTACTGCTACTAAGTATTACGCGATGTGTTGAAACTTCTTTAGTCTTGACAAATTATTTATATATATTATGCCAGTATATTGTACAAATGGTTGTTTTTAATCACGTATGTAAAATTAAACTAAATATATTCCTGGACGTGTTTTCTTTGTGGTGACAGTTTGAGTAGTCCTATTTAAAAGCAAGTGTTAATATTGTTATATTTGCTATTTTACTAATGCAGCTAAATGATATGGTTTAACACTTCGTCAGTTTTGCCATCTATTTAACGCAAATAATGTAAGCATAGCGATCAAATTAATTATTTTCATATATATGTACGATTTAATAAAAATATATTTCTAGACGTATTTCTTTTTACAATATACACCCTAGCCCGAGAGCGTCGTAAGATTTCATCAATACTCTCCTTTGGGTTTTGAGGAAAACTTTGCCTGCCATGTCACCTGATGCACAAGACGAATGTAGCGAAATCCATGTATGATTTTACCAATGTCTCGGACACATGTGTTAACGCAATTAGTCATTTAGAGGTGGTCAGTGAATAGGAGTTACTTCAGACTTCTATTGTTTAATTTAAGTAATATATACTTGTTTGCCATCCAGATTTGTCTGAAGTGCTTAAACGTGTATACACTAATTGTTTCACGGTGTGCTTGCAATTTGAAAGTTTATTTTTGTATTAGAATTTGCTTACTTCCCAACCACATAATTCTGAACTGTTTCAGTACGAATTTATTCTCTACTTCGAACAGTGGACATATGTTTTAGTTGATTACGGTATGCTAATCGGATGAGTTATTTTTAATGCAATTTGTTGTAATGGAACCGTGGTCGTCGTGACTAGATTTCATTGTAAATTATCTGAAGCGCATCGTAAATCAAACCTCGATATGTTTTAAGCCAGATTCTATAAATATATTCGAAATAAAGCAGAACTTATTTCAAATATATATGATAATGACCAGAATACAAAACAAAAACGCATGGGTATTGGTTAAATTATTACGAATTGGTAAGATATCGATTGTGAGCACACTTATAACTTAAAGATTTCCCTGAACAAAATGGACAGGTACATAGTGTTGACAACAATGCCTACACTCGCTGTATGATTTTAGATTCCAAGACGAGTTTAACACGTGTGCAACGTCACGGATGGGATGGTGTGAATATAAATTAGACCATACACACATTGTTTGCAATCTCAGGTATACGAAACACATACAATGCAGCTGGGAACTATAGATAATGTTGTTGAAGGTAGTTCTATTTCATAATTTTTTGTTTTCATGAATTTTCAACAATATGTTTCAATATGTTTGCCATTGTCGCTATCTGTGAAGAATAAGAAGATTTATGAAGCATATCTAAGAGTCCTTTATCAATATTCTATAGGATTCTTTATATCGTTTATACATCTTACTGCATATAAACTACTTTTATTGATTTTCGTATATTTAGCCATTTTGTAAAATTATGTTTTCACTGATTCAATTAAATTCATGACGTAAAGATCGCCTGATTATCTGTTATGTTTAAGATGAATAAAACTGCATCGGTCGTCAACCATGACATTGTTTACCTGCAAGATTTACGTCCCCTGCACACAGGTCATTCTTTTTGTTAATTTACAAAAATAAAAACATAATTAAGATGTTATATATTTTGGTTGAAGAGCTTCCAACCTGAGACGTTAGAAAGCTCAAATGCAAAAAATAAGGCACCATTATCTATCTTCGTACCAATTTCATTTTAGTTCTTTATTCAGCGCATGTATTATTACACCTTCCGATTCCGGTTGATGAAACATTTAAATCTCAAATGTAGAAACAAAAAACACACACAAAACGGACAATACGATCAGAAAAGTAGCGTGATTAAAGTGAAATTCGATTAGGAATTAGGATTCATATACCATCCATGTATATACGAATGTATTTTTAAAATATTGAATTACGATTGAAATGTGTCATGATAATTAAGCGGATGCATTCTTCCACTGCAAATGAGGATACAAATTCAGATTTGAGCCCTTTAGAGAACACGATAGAGAACACGGTGTTTGCCACAAACAGCTCCATATCAAACACCACATCAAACAGGAAAAACAACTTACTAAGTCGCACTCGAAAAACCAGTAACTATCCCGTCATTTACGACTTAAAAACATTGTAGCATCGAAAGGCACATAGACGACATAAACGCTAACTTGTATCACAAAAGAAGATACATCTTTCATTCGGGATCTCGTCGAAGAAACTGTAGAGCAGTAAAAAGAAATTAAGCTATGATCAGAACATACATAACTTGAAATACTCGAGGTAAATGTTTATGAGAGAAAGGAGACATTTAGTCCCTGAAAACAGAGACCACGTCTTAAGTCACACAAAAGGTAAAAAAATAAGACCAACATATTCTCCACCGAAAACGAGAAAATTATAGATTCAGTGAAAGACAAAAACTTTGCCAACAATACGATACAATACATTAAGAGAAACAATCTCCGAGGACAGGCGATCAAGACCGACAAACCTCAATAACCAAATAGAAGGCATCGTAAACGACTGCCTACACATACCCATTGGCGTACGTTACATAGACATCGATAACAGATTGGAAAAATTTAAACACGATGAAAACAGACCAGGCATAATCAAATGTGTACGAAGAAAGACAAAAATCTACATTTGTAGGAAGTACAATTATTTAAAAGGGTTAGGTGTTTTCGCGAATGAAGACCTAACTAAATTAAATGCAGAAGTATTGGCCTCGCTGCGTCTCAAGGACACTTAGACTGTGGACAAATATGTGTCATTGGAAGAAACAATGTATGCCTTGTATAAAGAAAACCAACAGTTACTACAAGTAAAGTAAGATGAGTACAAAAAGCTTACTTGAAAACCATGGCACAAAAAAAATCTACTCACATGTTGTCGAAAAGCTCAAACCCTAACTATTTCTTCCTTATTTTGCGTGTGGGCCTACTGCTCATGAACTATACGTGTTTTTAATAATGATATATTTACATATAAAATAAAACAATATTTACATAGTGTGCATGTAAAAGTCAAATATGTAATCGTCTTTTCCTGCAATGAGCAACATCAAATATGTTATTACTACGCCAACGATCACAGAAAGACTGTACTTAAATCGAACTCTCTAACACTCTTTTAGGGGCGGTATTGCTTTAATGAATTTCAGTAGTACATAACTATAATAAAACATGAATTATTGATAACATAACTAAATTTTTAAGTTTCTGAATTCAAATTGAAAAACAAAACTACTACTTACCCATCAGTTCCTCTTATAAAAATAAATACATACCACTATAAAATGGAAAATAAAACTGGTTATTGTGCTGTTTTCTGTAGAACAGTTCCACGTTCTTTTTTTTCTTTTTTTTCCTTCTTACATATCCTAAATTTCATATGTGGCTATGAG
This sequence comes from Dreissena rostriformis, assembly GCA_007657795.1. Taxonomy (NCBI): domain Eukaryota; kingdom Metazoa; phylum Mollusca; class Bivalvia; order Myida; family Dreissenidae; genus Dreissena; species Dreissena rostriformis. Next base: position 89,677 of record VMBQ01001242.1, read on the forward strand.
CATTATCTTCCCAAACAATAACATGAAAGGGTTTTTGAGGATATATTAACTCAATATATTTTACCAAATGACAGATAAACTAATAAATATCTAAAGTTCACACGTCTAAATGGCGCATTTAAAGTACACACTTTATTTAATTATTTAAAGAAATATAAGTGTAATATTGATTGTTTACAAGACCCACTTTTTACCATGGATATGTAATACGACATCAGCGCTGAGTGAGATTGCGTTTTTTGTGCAAAATATGGCACATCAACTTCCAGGGGCACTTTTGTATTTCTGTCTAAAGATTCTGAATATTAAACGGATCGTCTAACCTTTGATAACACTGGAAATCATAAATCGCTTGATATCTCAACTTGAAAAAACTCGTTTAACACTGGTATTTATGGGCAAAATACAGACAAACGATAATTTTACACAAACATTTTAACGTGATACTTAGTTTTCAAAAAGCCTGTTAAAATCTCGTTTAGAGTTTTCAAAAATAAGTAAGTATGCTTACGTCTTTTAAGATGAGAAATAATGTCTTAAATTAATTTAATCTAGTTTCAAGATATTATTACAAATCAATATTGTTTCGTTTTTTTATAATTTTACACTGGTCGATTGCATCGGTTCAATTGTGCAAAGTATCTTTATTTGTTATGCAAATACTACGTTCATGTTTTAAACCTAGTTTTCTTTAAATAGCCATCTAAAAAGGCCTCAATATAACACAATATCAACTTCCTGCATCTATTTACAACCCGATGTAGGATATATTTTTTGTTATGCATTTATATCGAGCCATATATGACAGAACTTTTGAAAACTATTTAGACTCTTCTACAACAACTCTTTAAAAATCTAAATACAGAATGAGCCAAACTTTTTAGGTTTGTATTTAAAAAAGAACCTTATCGTGGTTTATGTTTCATTGGTTAAATATAAGGACATGCTTAAAATAATGTTTCCAGAAATATCAAGCCATAACAATGCAATATTACTATAAATACTGCACTCATGTTTTATTTAGATTATATCGCATTTTGTCATTCAGTGAGAATATTGGAATGTTTGAATATTCGCTGATACTGTTATTGTTGCGCACTATTATGTAATTTCAAAAAGTAAACGACGAAACGCTAATATAGGTGAACATTTTGTGTTGGTAAGAAAATGATCATACACATGTTTATTCGAACATATGTCATTATCACTGTCGTTTTTGCAACTTTCCACTTGGAAGAACAAGAGAAGGTGGAAAACTCGGAAGCGGCAAAAAGGTGTGACGGGCATGGTGGATTAGCCCCCTTTAAATATTTCAGAGAGCCCCCGGGAACTAAATACCTTTGGCATGAAACGAAAGAAGATCTGCCAAAAAAGCTCAATGAAAGCATTCATAGTCTGAAGATAAAAGAAGGGGAATCTGTATGGGTTTCTGGCCAAGTAAAATACAGTGATTTTCTGAGGTGGCATTCGTGCAGGAATAACATTTCCAAAGGATATCCGCGAAGAGAAATTTATGATAATAACATTTACACGTGCTGGCATTACTGTAGGCAAATTTCGAAATTGTTTGGAATGAAGGAAAACATGTGTTATTGTGTTACTAAAGAACATCTAACAAGTGATAACTGCACTGACGTCAGTACCAACCAAAGTATACATGTATACATGATTGTCAATGTGAGTGCAATCACAATCACGAGCAAGCGTCATCAGTGCACACAGGTGAAGTTTGACAACAAACCTGAATACAGTACTATAAAATGTTCAGCAAATGTAAGTGGGAGTTACAAAATCAGTGAAGATTTGCTAAATCCCCTCACATACGCATCCCGAGACAAGGACATTTCCGTTTGTGTATTCAACGAATCTGGACGTTGGGTGCAACACAAAGACCATTGCTCGAAAATAACAGAACAACCTTATTCACATTTTGAACAAAAAGAAACCTATTCTCTCGGTATCTTTCGTAGCTTCAATAACACACACAACCAAACTGAAAACTGCTTAACGATAACTCGCGTCGGCAATGAATATTGGCTTGAACCGGAGAAATGTTCCAAAAAAATATTACGATTTGTATGCAGTCATTCTGTTATATCTACAAAGTCGCCCGATATAAGCGATGTTACGTCTACAAAGTCACTCAATGAAAGCACTGTTACGTCTACAAAGTCATCCGATGTAAGCGATGTAACGTTTACAAAGTCACCCGTTGTAAGCGATGTTACGTCTACAAAGTCACCCGATGAAAGCACTGTTACGTCAACAAAGTCACCCGATGTAAGCACTGTTACGTCTACAAAGTCATCCGATGTAAGCACTGTTACGTCTAAAAAGTCATCCGATGTAAGTACTGTAACGTCTACAAAGTCACCCGATGTAAGCCATGTTACGTCTACAAAGTCATCCGATGTACGCACTGTTACGTCTGCAAAGTCGCCCGATGTAAGTACTGTTACATCTACAAAGTCGCCCGATATAAGCGATGTTACGTCTACAAAGTCACTCAATGAAAGCACTGTTACGTCTACAAAGTCACCCGATGTAAGCGATGTAACGTTTACAAAGTCACCCGTTGTAAGCGATGTTACGTCTACAAAGTCACCCGATGAAAGCACTGTTACGTCAACAAAGTCACCCGATGTAAGAGCTGTTACGTCTACAAAGTCATCCGATGTAAGCACTGTTACGTCTAAAAAGTCATCCGATGTAAGTACTGTAACGTCTACAAAGTCACCCGATGTAAGCCATGTTACGTCTACAAAGTCATCCGATGTACGCACTGTTACGTCTGCAAAGTCGCCCGATGTAAGTACTGTTACATCTACAAAGTCGCCCGATATAAGCGATGTTACGTCTACAAAGTCACTCAATGAAAGCACTGTTACGTCTACAAAGTCACCCGATGTAAGCGATGTAACGTTTACAAAGTCACCCGTTGTAAGCGATGTTACGTCTACAAAGTCACCCGATGAAAGCACTGTTACGTCAACAAAGTCACCCGATGTAAGAGCTGTTACGTCTACAAAGTCATCCGATGTAAGCACTGTTACGTCTAAAAAGTCATCCGATGTAAGTACTGTAACGTCTACAAAGTCACCCGATGTAAGCCATGTTACGTCTACAAAGTCATCCGATGTACGCACTGTTACGTCTGCAAAGTCGCCCGATGTAAGTACTGTTACATCTACAAAGTCGCCCGATATAAGCGATGTTACGTCTACAAAGTCACTCAATGAAAGCACTGTTACGTCTACAAAGTCACCCGATGTAAGCGATGTAACGTTTACAAAGTCACCCGTTGTAAGCGATGTTACGTCTACAAAGTCACCCGATGAAAGCACTGTTACGTCAACAAAGTCACCCGATGTAAGCACTGTTACGTCTACAAAGTCATCCGATGTAAGCACTGTTACGTCTAAAAAGTCATCCGATGTAAGTACTGTAACGTCTACAAAGTCACCCGATGTAAGCCATGTTACGTCTACAAAGTCATCCGATGTACGCACTGTTACGTCTGCAAAGTCGCCCGATGTAAGTACTGTTACGTCTACAAAGTCGCCCGATATAAGCGATGTTACGTCTACAAAGTCACTCAATGAAAGCACTGTTACGTCTACAAAGTCACCCGATGTAAGCGATGTAACGTTTACAAAGTCACCCGTTGTAAGCGATGTTACGTCTACAAAGTCACCCGATGAAAGCACTGTTACGTCAACAAAGTCACCCGATGTAAGCACTGTTACGTCTACAAAGTCATCCGATGTAAGCACTGTTACGTCTAAAAAGTCATCCGATGTAAGTACTGTAACGTCTACAAAGTCACCCGATGTAAGCCATGTTACGTCTACAAAGTCATCCGATGTACGCACTGTTACGTCTGCAAAGTCGCCCGATGTAAGTACTGTTACATCTACAAAGTCGCCCGATATAAGCGATGTTACGTCTACAAAGTCACTCAATGAAAGCACTGTTACGTCTACAAAGTCACCCGATGTAAGCGATGTTACGTTTACAAAGTCACCCGTTGTAAGCGATGTTACGTCTACAAAGTCACCCGATGTAAGCATTGTAACGTCTACAAAGTCATCCGATATTAGAGCTGTTACGTCTACAAAGTCATCCGATGTAAGCACTGTTACGTCTAAAAAGTCATCCGATGTAAGTACTGTAACGTCTACAAAGTCACCCGATGTAAGCCATGTTACGTCTACAAAGTCATCCGATGTAAGCACTGTTACGTCTGCAAAGTCGCCCGATGTAAGTACTGTTACATCTACAAAGTCGCCCGATATAAGCGATGTTACGTCTACAAAGTCACTCAATGAAAGCACTGTTACGTCTACAAAGTCACCTGATGTAAGCGATGTTACGTTTACAAAGTCACCCGTTGTAAGCGATGTTACGTCTACAAAGTCACCCGATGTAAGCACTGTAACGTCTACAAAGTCATCTGATATTAGAGCTGTTACGTCTACAAAGTCATCCGATGTAAGCGCTGTTACGTCTACAAAGTCACTCGATGTAAGCACGGTTACGTCTAAAAAGTCACCCGATGTAAGCGCTGTTACATCTACAAAGTCACCCGATGTAAGCACAACTACGTCTACAAAGTCACCCGATGTAAGCACTGTTACGCTTACAAAGTCACAAAATGATAAGACAACTACGTCTTCAAAGACATCCACTGCCACCATTACTAAATCTTCAAAGTCACCTGGTGCTTTACCTGCTACGTCTACAAAGCCACATGTTGACACTATTACTTCGTCTTTTGAGCCACCCGATGTTAGTAGTGTTACGAACACACAGTCTCCTGATATAACACGTGTTTCTGCTACACATTTACCAGATGTAACCAGTGTACTGTCTACAAAGTCACCTGATGTTGACAGCCTATCGTCTACAAAGACAGCCGTTGTCATCAGTATTTTGTCTACGAAGTCAACCGATCCTACCAGTTTAGCGTCTCCAAGGTCACTTGATGGAACAGGTGTATCGTCTACAAAATTAACCGATAATACCAGTTCATCGTCTATAAAGATACTCGAAATAACCAGTGTGCCATCTACACAGTCACCAGATTTTAACATTGATATGTATACAATACCACCCAAAAGTGTTTCCTCTTCTAGGTTACCAGACGTTACAAATCATACCTCCTCAAGTTCAGCTGATGTTACCACGATTACATTTTCAACGTCCTCAGATGTTACCAATAGAACCTTTACGAGACAACCAGATGTAGATATAACCAGGGTTGCTCCTGCTGACGTTTTCGACGTGTCTAGTGAGACGTATAATATTATACCTCCGGAACTACACGAAGAAGGGTCAGGCGATATATTAACAGAAGACGACGTTACGCTTAGTGTACCTGACAATGACCCATTAAATGAACTGCTGGAGGGATCAGGAGAAGTTTCATTTGAAGTGTCTCTTTCTACGCCTTCACATATACCAGTTGAACCAATCGAAACGTCAATACATGACACATATGTGTCCAGTGTGTCGGAATCGTCCACGTTGATATCTACAAACGAAACTGAACTGTTTTATATGAAGTCGACAACTATTTCGGTTGTGCCCAGTGTGATGTCAACAAATACATCATATGTGGGTAATGTTACTTCTAAGAAGGTTCGAGATTTTTTAAACGTCACGACTGCTAATGCATCAGATGTGACCAGAGTGACATCTATAAATCTAAAAGAGGTGTCAGGTGTCACATCTTTAAACGAAACTGATGTGTCTAGCGTTTTCAGTGCAACATCCAGTGACGCGTCTACACAAGCACCAGCCGTATTCAGTGAGACATCCAGTTACCAGTCTTCACAAGAAGAGGTCGGTTTCAGTGAGACATCCAGTGAAGCGTCTACAAAAGCACCAGCCGTATTCAGTTCGACATCCGGTGACGCGTCTACACAAGCAGCAGCCATATTCAGTGAGACATCCAGTGACGCGTGTATACAAGAATCAGCCGTATTTAGTTCGACATCCAGCGACGCATCTACACAAGCACCAGCCGTATTCAGTTCGACATCCAGTGACGCGTCTACACAAGCACCAGCCGTATTCCATGAGACATCCAGTTACCCGTATACACACGAAGAGGTCGTATTCAGTGAGACATCGAGTGACGCGTTTACACAAGAATCAGGCGTATTCAGTTCGACATCCAGTGACGCGTCTTCACAAGAAACAGCCGTTTGCAGTGAGACATCCAGTGTCGCGTCTTCACAAGAAACAGGCTCATTCAGTGAGACATCCATTGTCGCGTCTTCACAAGAACCAGGCGCATTCATTGGGGCATCCAGTATCGCGTCTACAGAAGAACCAGTCGTATTCAGTGAGACGTTTGAAGAACAATCAAGCGTCTTCATTACGACATCAAGTTTCGTGTCAGGATTAGACGTATTAAGTGCGACATCCGGATTCGCATCTGGAGAAGAACCAATCGTTTTCAGTGAGACAACGAATATCGAGTTTTCATACGAACCAGATGCATTAAGTGCGATATCCAGTGTCCCGTCTACAGAGGCCCCAGTCGTTTTCAGTGAGACAATGCATGTCGATTTTTCCGTAGAACCAGATGTATTGAGTGCGATATCTAGTGTAGCGTCTACAGATGAACCAATTGTATTCGACACAAAAACAAGTGTAGCGTCTACTGAAGAACTAGTAGTGTTAAGTGCGAAAAGCGATGTCGCATCTGATGAAAGAGATGTAACACATAGCCCCAATACACCGCGCGTTAATTACATAACGTCTACAGATATCCCAGATGTCTCTAGTGTTATGTCAAGGCAGATGCCAGATAGAATCAATGGAGTATATAAAACTGAAACAGATGATCCCCGCACAGCGGGTAGAGATACAATGGTTAATAACGTGACGGTGTTGAAAACGGAAATCTCAATTTGGACAACAACACCTCCTTATAAAAAACAAACCGAGATGTTAGAGTCGAAAACCAGTCTAACGAATACCGCTATTGGAATAATAATATTTTCGATTGTGGCTTTATGCTTGATTGCCGGTGTAGCATTATTAGTTATCAAATATAATGCCGGAAGTGCCATTTATCGGTTCGTTACGTCTCGAATCCACAGAGAAGGTGGTAGTGGAAACGATTACGTATCGAATGTTCTTGATATTGAACATGGTTACCCAGAAGGTAATTTAAACCAAAGAGCTGAAATTACCGAAGTTGTTGATGAGACACTACAAACATTGTTCACTACACATTCGCCTTTGTATGATGGACCTCCGGAACTTAACACGGATGCGGGAGACACTGCATGTAGCAATATGTTGACTGGTTAAGTTCTAAATCAGCTATAATAAATAGCTTCACAATGCGTCTGGGACTCATATAAATAGCGTTTTATGCCTATTAATTGTAAGCGATATATTTGTATAATGTATTTATTTAAATATTTTTGACAATGCGAGCAGCAAATGAAATTGTTTAGACGCAAACTGGAGACGGTAATGAAACAACAACATTAAGTCAAGTTATTAAAAAAACTGTCTATGATTGTTCCAGTTTTCATTAATAATTGATTTGTAAAAGTACATAAGGCTGCTTACATTTCAACAAATAATGTGCATATTTAAACTTTTTTGTGTGTAAACAATATATATCCTTTCAGACAAAAATGGCTTACTTTTTGCTGGACTCCTAAATCAACATCAGGAGCAAAACTGCTCATCAATACAGTCTAGTCAATTTCTTACTGTATAGTTTATTGTGTATTTAATAAGACGCCTTAATGAAGCTCCAACTGTTTTCCCCATTAGAGACTGAACACGTTTGTTTCAAATTTAATCCCGAATTTCGCGATAGACGGATATACTATATGCATGTTTACACTATTAAAACAACTTTTACGATTATTTTTATTGTATTGTATGTTTTTTTATTTGTTTAAGAGTAAAAACTTTTCAGTTGATAAAAAGCTTCATGATGCTTCTCCATCACTTGTATATGTGTAAAGGTTCATTGCACAAGAGTAAAAAATTAAATAAAGACGTCACAACCTATTTTAAGGCAAACAACCGATGCATCTTTATAAAATTTGACCGACACAGAATTAGTTTTCTTGCACAGCACAGGGACGATTGAAAGTCACATATTCTTTATATTGCAAGTTTTAACGCATATTCTATTTTGTATGCTATTTATGTCATTCCGATCGACGACATGTAGAAGATACCTTAATATGGTAACTCAAGTCGTCATACGCTTAAGGGATTGGTTCACCAATTAGTACAATGACAATACAAATGGCATAAATAAAAACAAAACATGAATGTATAAATAAAACTAATGAATAAGAGAACTGATACAATCGATGAAATAATAAAGCACGTGTATTCTTTTCATCAAATATATAGAAAAAAGTTTCTATTCATAGAACATTTAATACAATTTGATATAAATTATATTTTAATGTGCTGTTAAAGTTCAAAACCTTGAGTGATCTAGTGGCAGCCCATTAGATTTTCATCCTAAACATCTAGGCCCATTTCCTGCTCTGAGTCGTTGTTACGATTATCAGATGTATTGTGTGTACAACATGTAAGCAACATACGTGTTGGTACAAAATCATTTTTTTGCCAGTGGAATTCTGGTTTTATTTTGCATGACTGAAGCATTCAAGTGCACACTCTTTGCTATTAAGGTCAATGGACGATAAGATGATAAGTGAAACGGACCGAAGATATTTCTGTTATTCAGGTTGTAAACAAAACCAATCATACGTTCACAAAAACGAACATACTTAAAAACCTGCTTACAGTTTACAAATGATCAGCCTACGTTGATTTAATTTATTTAGGGACTTTAACTATGTTAGCATATTGTGACATACTATTCGAAACCATAAGAATTAAATTAAGTACATTGACAAATAAAATAACTTAATTTAAAAGCTATCGATTTGAATGAAATGCCCAGTTAATTATATACAGAGAGGAGATGACAATGAAACAAAACCATTGCCAAGCTTGTAAGTCTGTTTATAAGCATACATTTGCATGTCAAAACAACTAGTTTGTACTTATTTCATTTCACTTTAATGTTAATGCATTATTTGTGTTATTACATTCATTTTACATTTACATGTTTATGATTATTTATGTTTTTCAATGTCTGTTATAGTATAAATGCAGTGCGTTTCAGTTTAGGCGATTACTTGAACTTATGTATTGCTGTTTAATGCAAGTAATTAAATGTTTAGCTATAGCTTTATTTAAATAAAGGTTTTATTATTAACATGTAAGTGTTTATATTACTTTAACCCGTTTAATATTTAAATAAGCATCATTGTACTTTGTTTGTGGTTGAATACTTAGATGTGTATTCCAAAACGATGCGACACCGATACATAAATGCAAATACAATATATCTAAATAATACACAAACGTTATAAATGACATTCACTGTACGCCAATAATAACTCAAGACATTGCAAACAAGCATCCTTTCCGATGAACTGCAATATTTATTCCACCTCACAATTTGGTAAGAAACAAGTGGAATTATGTTTATGTTCGTAAGCGCTTGGTGCGAATGGAATATAAACTGAACTGTAGATTTGTACGATAGTAGTGTTCTTACTCTATTTATTGCTTATCAGAGGCAAAGAAATCATGTTTATAGAAATTATGCAGAATATTTTAACCAAATAATTATTACTTGACCGATTTTATTGTGTATTCTGATGGATTAAAAATAAATATCAGTGTTATTTTTAAAAGGTTTTTGAGATTTGGGGCTTTAATTCTGATATTTAGATTTTTCGAGCAAGCGTATTGCGATATACCGTATTTGTGTTTCCGAAAGTGGCTGAACAAATAAATTGCAACGACAACACTTACAATTTACACAGGGTTAATATTATGTTATGCACGTAGCACGTCAAATTAGTTAAACACCTTATCCACGAATTTGTACCTAGATGAGTGTGTATCGGTTTATTCCCGTGACACGAAACATACTATTCTCGCAGCTCATTTTAAACGCGGAAGAATGATATTTACATATTTCGTACCAATTTTAACACAATGAAAAACAAATTTACGTCATAATAAAATATGCATATATTGTCGATTGCCGATTAATCTAACGAATTACGCAACACTATTATGCAACCTCATCGCGGAAAGACCTCATACATTTCGAAAATAGATGCGGTCGGGTGAAAGGTCACTAGAAGATATTCTTAAATATTCGTTCTCATGTCGTTCAGCGTAGCGTGTGTTTGGTTGTTATTTAATATTCCAACGAGTTAGTTGAAAGACAGAGGACTTTTTTCGATTCAGGTTAAATATTGCATTTTTTTTCAAAGCTTTTAATATACAATATAAGTTAACGTGCTGTCATGAGTGAACTATGTAAAACATATAATACCGATATCAACAAATACTATTTCGTTATTTCTATGCAAGCATCTTTTCCTAACTTGTGGACAATGTCACGGTGTATATAACTTATCAGTAATGCCATATAATGGCGTTATTTTACATTAAATGCCTCGCCGTTGAAGCTATTTTCTTACATTATTTTTATATTATTNAGTTGATGTAATAATAAGATTGAAATAAATCATCAGATAACCCGTTTTTGCTTGTTTACTTCAGTACTACATAGCGCACTTAATAGTATTACATTCAGAAGGCATAACGATTTGAAGTATTTTACAAATAATTTAATAACAATTCAGTTTTTATCACAAGATCGCGTATGCTATAAGCGAAAAAAACATAATTAAAAGTTTAACCTGACATACACTTTTAAACAAAAATAACAACAAGTAAGCATTTATGAAATATAACGTTTGAATTTTACAAGACCATGTTACACCAATAAGCTATAATTATGAGATTGCAGAAACGAAAATAAATTTAACAGCTATACTGTTTCTGGAGCATTCTTTCAGAGTGATAAATACAGGAAAAGATTTATATATTTCTGTTTAAACACTATTGCTTCGGAAAAAAATAATTTTAAGATTTCCCAATTTTCTATTTATGCATCAGGATAATAACGTGTCCTATCTCGTATTGTTCAATGTATTTGTTTAAATATCCTTATGCATTTACTGACACTCGAAAATAATGACAGTACGTCCATGAAATTGAAATTCAAACAGAAGAACAGCGCATTACTTGTTAAATTTAGCTTCTACATATTTATGGTTTGGAAATGGAAAATATCTGTTTCTCGGCTTGGTAACGATTTTATTAACGTGTACATATACCAAACAACTTGTATGTAAGATCTGGATTGAACCTTTATTACTTACGATTACTTAATCTTAACGACTATTTTAACAGGAGAAGCCTTTTATTGACTCTTTATAACATTACCTTTTAAGAATGTGTTCAAAACTTTATCAGCATCTAGATGATGATCAACGTTCGGTATGAAGAAGAATATACTAGTTACGAAAAAAAGCTTAAGACAACCGTGTGTTCTGTTCGTCAAAAACGGAATGTGTTGGTTAAAGTTAAGATTAAATGTTTCTACGTTTACGTAATGTGCTATGTGCCAGTGAAATATCGTTCTGTTTGAGGTTTATTTAGTGAATATTAGTTCTATTCCTTGTTAAATCGCCATGTAGATTATATTTACAAACATTAACTGTAGGTTTAAATTTTAATTGATTCCATCTAAGGATCTTCATATTATTTTATAAACAAACACGCTATCACTCTACGTGGTTGTGTTGTGATGTGAATGTCGTTGATGAATAGTTGTACATCAACCATGGATAAAACATCGACACAAATAGTTAACACAATTAAATAAGTTTGCACTTCACTGAAGATAAATAGTTCTGAAAACTCTATACAACATGTGACAATATCGCTCTAGTGCGGACTTGACACAATCCGGTGCAGTTTAAATTTCGTTTGAGGTTTTAGACTTTTGGGAAATAAATAACCCAAATTCAAAACTGTAAAAAAAATGCTTAGTGCGCATAAGAACACAATAAATATACTTTGATACGACATTATACCAGAGATGTCTGCCTCGTTAATATAGCAGCACTTATTTTAAGCTAGAATTCAAAACGAGTGTAGTGACATGCTTTACAATAAGGAAGACACTTCAACATATAAAAACTGTATTCGCTTAAAATTCAAAAAGTTGCCTATATTATTCCTTAACGTTATCAATATATAGGCACAAATACATTTGTTATAAATATTGTTTTATGTTTTGTTATCTTCGCCTGATGATATTATCGAAGCGCAAGGTTTAATACTGCATTCATTTGTACGGCTGCATTTGGAATTAATGGTGAACCTATCAAATTAAAATGTTCTTTTGAGGAATATCCAAGAAACAAAATCAAATTGATTGTTAATACATATATATTTATAAAACATGTGATACATAAAATGCTTCTTAACTCACTCGTGTTATAGACCACTGTCTCAGGTACAGTTATATTTATCAAAGACGCAAACGTGTGTCAATATGTTAACTGCTTATTTTCGTTGGTCTATTTAAACTCACATATATTAACTAAATTACCCGAAAATGTACCTCGGATGAAAAAAATAATATCTTTATGAATGCATGAAAGACATACATGTTCTGATCAGTGAATTGGTTTTAATATCAGGCAGGGCAAACTATAACTTTAGTGATTGAATAATTTGTCTCAGATGTCTGTAGACAATGTCTTTATGTTACGTAAAGTAAAAGAAACTCAAAACAATATAATATATTATTGCTTGAGAAAGTTTATGCACTTGTGTATATAAATATAAACAAAGTGAAGATTCAGCTACAACGACATGAAATAAATCTCATAGCTCGAGGTACTTTAACTCTGGCATTGGAAAACTGCAAAACAGACTTAAACAGCACGCACAAGTAGATACGTCCCGAACGAAAGCAACATACACAAACAGAATGCATAAAACTGGTCAATCAAATTCTGTCAAATGCAAATGCAAAACATTGTAGGTTTAACAAGATGTTATGAAAGTTCAAACCTTATACGTAGCCCATCATTATTTTCTAAATGTAAATACAAAAGTATCTCATAACATGAAATCCAAATCAATAAACCAGAATATATTGAAATTAAATTATCATTAAACTATTCATTGGTTTGATGCAAACAAGGAAACTATAGCAGATTTGGCACGGGAAGAACTGTTACTTAAGCAAGGTAAGCAGTTCTTACCATTATTATTGTGGCGCTGCTGCAATATAAAATTACATACACGCATTTGCGTTTATGACAAACTATTTTACTAATAATAACCCTTATACGAGTGTTATATGAAAGTTACTTTCAATCAAACACCGTAAAATGTTCAGTATACTCATAGACTTGAGTTAATGCATTATACTATCTTTCTTGTTTACAAAAAAAAGAACATCCGAATAGTCTGTGATTTTTTCAATGAATTTCAATGTTTCTGAATGAAATAAATATATTTTTAGATGTTTTTCTTTTTTTCTTGTATTGTTGAGATAGCAACATACATGAATGTGTAACAGTAAATTTAGAAATGTCATAGGTATTGATTATTAATTGTTCATAATTACATGTATATACACCATATTTATTAATGTTTTTAAAACCCAAAGGAATGTTTCTATTAATATTTAGAACGTTTTGAGCTGTTTGCTTAATTTGGGTATGAAAAGACGCAGAGGCGTATGTTTCATGAGCATTATTCTTACCTTACGACAGAAGTTACTTAATACGGGAGACGCGTATTAATATGCATTTCCTAATTTGGATGAAGTGATAACATATACAGACGTGACAAGTCATGGTTTTCCAACGCATAACAACCTGACGATATTGCCTTTTTTGTAGAAGATAACCTTTTGTCAGAAAGCGTAGTTCTAAAATAAATACACATACGAGTTTCCTAATATGTATGATGCAATGGGATGCGACAGTTTATATTGTTGTTCGCAGTATCTGGATGCAAAAAAACACTATAAGCGCATAGTGCTTGAGACATAAGGATTTCAAAATATTCTTAAATGTATGATGGTTGATGCAAATTATGGAATAATGTTAACATCATCATATAGATGCTAACGTCGACGATGATTTTAAACTCGACTAAAACTGTAATTACATATATTCGAAACTTAGCGGTTATTTTGCTGTAAATGATTGGTTTATTTATTTCCATAATTAGCAATACGTACTTTTGGCAAAATACAATCATATAATAAATACATGTACGCAAATACATACGGCTATTGGATGCATTTTTGATTATTATAAAAGAAATGTTGGTAAGTAATTCTTTGCAAATAATACCAGCAGGTGACATATATATAGAACATACAACAAGTGTTGGTAATGTGGAAAAATTGAAACAACTAGGAAGCAACAGAAAAAAAAATTACATCTGCTTAAATATTTCAAAATAGAAATATATACATGTTAACACTTTGATGACTAGGAAGCAACACAAGAATCATGGACATTTGTTTTTCGTTTTAACATTGTAAAAAAGATATATATTTAGAGATACTTGACTCATATTGTTTACATAAATTGATGATTTAATGTTTTGAAGTAGTTGAATGTATTAAATGACAGCTTTTTACTGTATTTGGACCTTATATCTCTACATATTGGAAAATAAATAGAACATTTAATTTAGATTCACTAATACCAGTATTACACATTGTACAGTAAACGATCATTGACTATGATCATGTATTATTAAATCTTTTTTCTTGAGAAAACTATTGTATGTCAAGTTTCTATTCTTAAATAATGCGAATACGATTGCAATTCTATGCTTTTCTTTTATCGTACAGATCAAGAAAAGCATAGTATAGATTCAAACCCAGTAAACAGCACATACTCATTATTTTAGCATATATATGTAAGCGATTTACTGATACTGATACAAAAACAAAATGCCAACATAATTGTATAATACAATTTATGAAAGCATTATCAGTAGTTAAGGCATTAAATGATCTATTAATCAATGCATTATGTGATCTCATTATTTTACACCAATATGTTAAGATTCGTTTTTTTTTTTTTTTTTTTTTTTTTTTTTTTTTTTTTTNATGTTTTTTTTTGTTTTTTTTTTACAAATTTCAGACATGGACAGTGGATCAATTCGCCTGATACAGCATACTTTTATGTTTGTTGACGTAAGTATGTTACTGTAATACGGCTTTTATTCTTCTTGAGAGTAAGCTTTGAATTGATTGGATAAAACGCAATGATCACACCTACTTCTTTATTAAAAAGTGTTAAACAATACATGTCATATGATTGTCTAATACTGCAGCGACAAATATAGGTTAGTAATAGAAGGGGAGAAATGTGATTTAGTATGTGAATTTATTTACATGTTATGGCTCTTTACAATTTGTAAACATTATTTTACTCTTTCTTACGAATATCATTGAAGATAAAAAATAAATACAATAATGACGTGACCTTAGATGTTTTAATATAAAGTTTATGGATGTTGTGAAACCAGTGTGTAAACTTTTTATTAATTGCTCTTCTTTTGTATCAAGTATGTTAGATGATATTTGTTTATAGATGTGCGTATCTTACATTTTGTGTGGCCGCCTTGGAACTGTCAATGCAAATCATATAAACCTTACATGTATATTGTACAACATAAATCACGGAAGATTCTGTTAACATGTATATCTATTAGTTTACCTAATTATGCCGTGTGAGCAGTTTTATGAGCTGTTTCAAATGAATAAAGAACATAAACTTACCAAACTTAATTTAATAATGTACTTTTATAGTGAGAATGAATCAATTGAAAGCGTTGTTGATTGTACAATATATAAGTTGGGAATCGTGTGGTTATTACTTGGAAGGAAACAGCGAAACAATAGAAGCACTAAACGGGTATAAAACGTACAATTTACTAGCAATTACAAATAACTAACCAGGGAACAGGCTATCCCAGGACACGAATCCGATAACACGGGTTCCGAAAATTTGTATCTGCAGATAAATCAATTTTGTACACGAGTTTAGCAACCCAAATGCCGAAAATACTAACAACTGATTTTACTTATGAAAGCATTATGGCAGCAACAACTATATCGCAGATCGAAGAATCAGACACCTAAGAAGGTGAAGACACAACGGCGATTGTTATTGTCGTAGTCCCGTTATTCATTGCGAATCTAGGTATAAGGGCACTGCCATCCAATTGCTATTTAAATAAGGTTTTGACACGAATTAAGGGTAAACCAGACGACACTTTTGGAAGCCCACACACGCTAGTTTTCTCGATCATATTCTAACGACTGGATACACGGGTTTTGACAGGTGACTAAAATCATATTTAAAGGGAAGATCGGACACACGACTATCTTCTCTAATAGAAACGAAGATGTTTAGAGCATGGACTGGACACCCAATCGTCATAACGATCATATTAACAGCGGCTCTCTTGGTCATTGTTAATGCAAGCATTTGAAGAACTTATAATATGCTAGCGTTTGTCCGTAACTAAATTTCATACGAAACGTAATATAATCTTTTAATATAATGCGCTGATGTTTTAATGAAAATGACTATGATTCCTATGATTCTTTGTCCCATGTGAAATAAATGCCATATTAAAACACGATTCAAATTTTAAGCTAAACTAATCCAAAATGATGTAAAACAACCACCAACAGAAAATTACTATAAATTGTTGAATGAGATTCGATACTAATTTGTTTTTAAAAATTATCACTTTACGATTATTCTTGATTCGTTATTCCAAAACTGAAGTCTACAATTTTACTGCTAAATACGTGTCAAAAACAACATGGCTTTTGGAATGTATATAAGACAGGTCAAATGTTGTGTACATGTATATATGTATATATATAGATATGATAGTAATAATTATTATATATAACAATTGTGTTCAGACCAATGATACAAGGGAAGATATACAGCTTTGTTGCGGCTGTGTGGGACGCCTTCATTATCCCCCTTGAATCATCATCCTTTCATCTTACATAACAAACAAACCTACCACATCCGACTATGCAGCAAACTGTCTTATGTAGGGAAAGTTATATTTCAAGTAGATTGCCTTTTTGTTATCGGTATATGTGTTGGAGCCGCATAAATATACGTATTTGTGAATGCATATGTAAAATAACATTGAGGTCAGCGCGATTCAGCTGTCCCCATATTTGTTTGTCCTTGCGCGCCTGTTTCTGTTTATTAGGGATTGTTTCTTCTTCATTCATTTTGCAATATTAAAATAACGTTCAATACCTATTCGTTTTGAGTAGTGCGTCACATGTCCCTTTTAAAGGTTAAGGCTTAACGAAGGGGTCTTCATGTGGGTTTTGGTAATACAATCAGTTATACGACTATCCTCTAACTATCTCTGATTCACGTAAGGCAGTTATCTGTTACTGGCATATTGAGTATACACACTGGAAAATCCAAAAATAATGTGCAACTTTGTTAACTTGTCGGTTTGATATGTTTGCGAAACGTTTTATAACGGACAAACATTCAACTAAAAAAACTTGATAAAATCCATGTGCTATGATGAGTATCACAGAGATGCAGGATAACAAGAAACACGAGGGCACATAAGTAATCTGTTAAATTACACAGCTCGAACGAATGTCTTAGTACAGTTAAATTCTGGCACATAACAATCATTTTACTTCATCGACCATGGTATCACACGTTTGCTACAAACATACTACATGTATGTTTTGTTTAATAATATGGAAACATATTGCGTATTATTCAAGCATTAGCGTAACCAGATGCACAATTAAGCCGAGCCTATTAAGGGGCTCCAGGTATGGTTGGATTCCTTGTTACATCTCTGGTGTATGTTGGGAGCCACTAAAATATATTTAAACAAGAACTTGCCCAAATCATAACGTTATATTTAATGTTACATTTTTGAAAACCAACGAATGCAATAATTCAAACATAACACTTTTGAATAAACAAAATGTTAAAATATCGATGCGTTTATAGATATTCTTCAACATCGAAATCGGTAAAATAAATAAGTTTTTGTTACGCTTTTCACTTTTGGAAGCCGTACCACAGACAAGAACCTTGTTATACAAAATAAACTGACGTTCTTATTTACTGTTCCAATAATTCCAGTAAAAGTAAGGACGGCATTTCGGCATGACGGGGGTATTTTTCAATAAATGAAATATGATTGAGGCCAGTTGAAGTGTAAAACGAACATATTTCTAATTGAAAACATAGACTTTGGTCATTTAAATTGATCGTATAAAGCTACGTCACATTTAAAATATTACTGAGAACATTCATGAAGCAATATTTAGTATCGAACTAATGTTTTATACCACAATTCCATTCGGACTTGGATTGACATGAATATAAGGTTCATTGTAAAAATGTGAAACGCGTATACTAAATATCTTAATAGATTATTCTGCAACTAGTATTATTCTGACTTGATAATCTATTATATTCTGCGTCGTCTCCTCTGACTAAAAATGTAAAATATAACAATACACATTATAAATAAAAGCAAACATAACGTGAAATCATTGCTAAAATTGAAACACACACCATATTTATGTTAATGTGTTTAAATAAACCCGGAATCGGATTACATGCGGTTTTGTTTCAATAATATACATTCGTCTAAATATTTCAAAATGTGAATAGACTAGGTTGATTTTGGATTTTTTTAATTCCTCTTACAAAAATCACCAGTTGGCACTCATATTTTTAAGAAATGTGTAAACAATTCTTAAACATAAAATAGACTGCACTGTTAACGCTGCAATTTAGCTTCGGACTAAAAATCATAATCTACATTTGTTCTAAAAAATATCCTCAGTATGTCATCGTATATGATACTTTTACAGGCAATTTGTACAATATATGCATCAATTACATCCGTTAAAATGTACGTACCCACACTGTTTCATCGTGTGATTTAAATATAATGTTGTTGTGTGGGTTGTGTTTGTTTGTGATTTAAACCTAATGTTGTTTTGTGGGTTGTGTTTGTTTGTGATTTAAACCTAATGTTGTTGTGTGGGTTGTGTTTGTTTGTGATTTAAACCTAATGTTGTTGTGTGGGTTGTGTTTGTTTGTGATTTGTGTATGTTGTTCTTCGAAAGCGTAAGCGGCGAGCGAGAGTTAGCTGTTTGTAGTAGTGTGGCTCCTATGTCAAGTTGATTTAAACTGTATTGATCTATGGGTTTCTAAAAGATTAACTCTTGTGGATTACAAAAACACGCGATAGTATTCTCTAATTCTTTAGTGAAGGAAATGCTTAAGCACTTTGTTGACTCCCCTGGTGTATGCTAGGGCATGCATCATATGGTAGTTGTCTATGCATAACATAGCAACTCATACTATTTAATATTCACAGTGGTACATTCCTATTAACGGTTTCATCGTATCGATCTTAGCATCAACTTCTTTGACGTGCCTAACATATGACTTGTAAAATTATCAATCTTTCTTTTTAATTCGCTGTATCGTATCAACTGATTGTATTGCTATTTGAACAATAATCATACGTTCGAGTTATCTGAAGTCAGTTTCGCAGTTATACGCGACAAGCAATTACAAGCAATATCGTTGCAAGTGGGGATCAAGTATATTTTTCAAGTTTGCCTCTTTGTAGGAAAGAACGCTTCAAAATACAAGTGCTTCGTTTTCCGTTATTGTTTGTCTGATACGTGTCAACAACATAATGTAGGACAAGACATTAGCATTTATACAACAAAATTATAAATCAGATATATATTGACTATCGTGAATACATATATATTCTGAACTTGAACCATCAGGGAAAATTAGTTATAATAAAGGATTCAGAATGAACCATAACATGGATTTTTAATGTAGACAATATAAATCTGTAAACATGCATTAATTTGAAAAAATTGAAATTAATTTGAAAAAAAAAGCTCAAACAAAAGACGCTTAAACAAAATAAAAGGCAATGACAAATACAATATATTTTATTATTATGTTCCCCTTTCTGATTGCGTCCACACAAGGCAACATTAGTAGTGATTTTGTTACGCAAAAGGACGCGGAAGAAAGGTGTAAACATAACGGTGGCTTAGCCTTGATTGAACACTTCCACCCAAAACCTGGAACCAGTTATCCTGTACTGGAACAACATTAAATTAGCCCCGATTTTCTTAACAAAAGTATTGAAGCTTTTGAAATTAATGACAGCGAATCAGTGTGGATATCAGGTGGGGTAGTGTTCGGTCATGTCATAGCGTGGCATACGTGTTTGAAGAGTATCAATCGTTATCAAAATAATTCCATGCCGGGTATGAATAGCCTCTTTGTCTGCAGCCAAACATGTGGGCGAAAAAATTATCCTTTATTTGGGATAGCACTTATTGAGTGTTATTGCATGAAAGAAAATGATATAACCAGCAATGTTTGTGACAAAACCCAAAGTGAATCTTATATTCATGAATACAAAATACAGGCTGATGGAAAAGACAACAGTCATTACCAGTGTCTGTTTGGTAACTTTCCAAATAACGGTACATCTAGAGGCAAATGTTCGTCAAACAGTGTTGGATTATGCACAAACAGAACAGGTTTCAATCTCAGTTGTGACACAATTATATCAATATCTAATTATGAGGTATGTATTATGCAGAAAATGTCAAACTGGGCTGTTACTAATCAAAAGTGTAAAGTTCAGATTAAAGGAAAGCTCATACCGTATTGGTACCCCAATATAGAGCAATACATTTTAAGTAATATGCAATACACGTTTGGAAGTTTTTACACATCGAATTTCATTTCTAATGTTACTACACTCAATCGTACGACTTGTGTATCCCTTTCTCGTGTGGGACACGAATTATGGCTCGAACCGGATGACTGCTTACGAAAACAGCGATACCTGTGAAATAACGCATCTGATGACAGGTCAAATACATCGACAAGTAAGCCGTCACTGAATTCGGTGGAATGACAAAAATGACAGTACGGTGACCGGTACTTTAATTACCATCATAGTATCGGTCGTAACCCTCTCTATGGCTGTTGTTGTTCTGTTCTTTGTTACAAAGCGCTTCCGCAAAAAGTCGATCATCGCTGAATGCAACGTGAAAGATCATAACTTGGAAAGTGCAAACGACAACTGTGAGG
This sequence comes from Dreissena rostriformis, assembly GCA_007657795.1. Taxonomy (NCBI): domain Eukaryota; kingdom Metazoa; phylum Mollusca; class Bivalvia; order Myida; family Dreissenidae; genus Dreissena; species Dreissena rostriformis. The sequence continues at coordinate 110,829 of VMBQ01001242.1, forward strand.
CCGACAAGCAAGCTGCTGTTAGTATGCTGAATATGCAATCTCAACAACACAGCGAAAATGTTTACGACCATACCCAACCGGATTGGTCACAGGATGCCAGTGGATCAATGGCTGGTTATGCAACGTCTTCAAAATGATCATGCAATATTTACGAGATGGCTGCTATAAACATCACAGAGGATACATATAACGTAACAATCGTTCACTGCGCAGTGGCATCTTCGTCAGAGAACGTTAACGATCATTCATTTGTAAATGACTCCTCTAGCACGTTTGACTGTGTTGGACAACATGGTCGTCTAGACTGCAACACTGATGGAAATATTTACAATAAATTTTCTGCGTAATTAACAATATCACAATCCAGGGAATCAATAGTGGTATAGACAGTGGCATAAAAGCTTGGCACTATCGTTGACGCGATGTACCACATGATTTATGTTTCCAACGTATAAAGAAGTTTAAAATGGTGTTACATTGCAAAAGTCATTCAGTGGAATGTATTCATGTTAAAAAACTTCGAAAGATATACTTTGTAGGTATACAAATCAATATGATGAAGTTTGCTTTTGAATAAATGAACTGTTACATTTTCAAAGAACGCTTTGGATTTGAAAAAAATGAAAAGTGATAAATACAAATATATATTCCTATTTTCGTGCCTTTTGTAAATAGCTTTAACATATGTAGTAGTAAATATACCGAATGCAATTCATAAAGCGAATTTATACTTAGGCTATCAAGTTATACATTTTTTCTTATACTTTTAATGTACATATATACCCAGCAAATGAAGAACCAGTCGTACATATACAAGCAGTATGCAATAGGACGTTGCAAATTAGCGTTGAATGTTTGTATACACTATACATATGTACAGATATAATTTTTGTATACCGTATATTTGTAAGTATTTTGATACTTATGTAAGTATCCGACGTTTACTACAGAGGTTTTTGCATTGAGGCCGCGACCACAGTTTTGTTATATTGTATATTGACCTTTACCGTTGGGTTCATTGACAGCATGCGATTGATATGTAAGGGGATTGTGGTTAAATACGTTTTAAAATACTTTATGCTACGCAATGCTTACTAGTTTAAAAATCAACACGTTGTTTAACTGAAACTTAATTTTTAACTTCCTGGCCATGTAAGCTGTATGCAAACGAGGCTAGATCATATCGCGCAAGGTCATACAAATAAACACGCACTGTGGGGCTTTGTTGAACTATCAAACATTACAAGGCGGTAACAGTGTTTGTGTGTGGGGGAAGGAAGTGGTTGAATTTCTGTTTTATTTAATTCATACAGGTTTTTTGTTTTTGTTTTACAAAATTTAATGGATGCATTTAGTAATTTTTCCTGATAATATTTAAACTGTTATGTCGTATATGTTGTCGCATAAGTGATTTATATTGGTTTGGTAAATGAATACAGATCTGAATTAAATGACTTTTGTTTGTATACATAGTGTTAGCATTAAATACAGTCGCAAAATGTACTTGAGAGCCAAGACAAAGAGCATCTGGACAATATTATTACCTACAAATTAACAAAGAACCACTTTATTTTATTCTTCAGACGGGTTTTATATATATATGCAAATACGTGTTTATGAAAGCAGTAGCGAAGTATTAAGAGAATAAAAGTTGCTGCATGCTTTTTATGTTTTGCAACCATTTTGTAATACAATAAACTCTAAAACAAAATAAGGAAGTCGTAGTCTATAAATCTGTGCCAGACATTATGGTATTCATTATTCATCTGCATACATCAACATTATGTTTGTGAATGTATGTAATAAAAAAAACATTATGTTTGTGATAGGAAATTATGAGGAAAACATCGTGGCATCGTGAGATGAAAAGTGATATGCCTATGAGCATATGCTAAGCAAAGATTCGAAGAAACGAAGATGACCTAATCTCAAATGGTTTTCGTAAACCATTCCATGGAAATTTCACCATTTTTAATCATATTTTTACATTTGGTGTTGTATTGTATATATTGTTTACATTTAGACCATGGTAACTTGTCTTCAGAAAAATACTAGGTAATGAAAGAACATCATGATTTTCTTTCATGGATAATTACCATTATTGTGGTCAGGGATGTTTATAAATTTCGGTGATTAAGTGATTAGATAAACAAGCATTTATAAATGTACACAGTTTAAATTATTACAAATTGGTTAAGTGGTTTTGATTGTGAGCAATAAATCTTCTTTGGTTAAGAATGCGATTGTTAATGGTGTTTTAGTTTAGCAAAACATATAGATCATTTACGAAAAGCATTAAACAGGAGACAAATATCACCGCCTTTTTAGGAATAGAGAGAGAAAGAGAGCGGAAATTAAGAGAGAGAGAGAGAGAGAGAGAGAGAGAGAGAGAGAGAGAGAGGGAGAGAGAGAGAAATATAACAGGATCCATTAAAATTAAGTGAGTTTTTATTTTCATTCCCATTAAAGTTAAAATTATAAAGTTTTGCATTAGAATTTGATTGAGTGTACAGTTAACTTACGAATATACAAATTAAAACAGATCTCAGTAAAGGAAACTAATAATGGTTTGTCGTTTATCCTTGACGAATAATCGTCCGTAGTTACTTTACAGTGTAATGCAATTTAAATTTGTGAGCGAACACATGGCGCTTTATAACTCAAACTTTTATTGTTCAGTGGCTCAACGCTTATAAGTAAAAAAATACGTCCTTAACTATTTCAAAGTTTGTGTTTATGCTGTTATCGAGTCATTAGAAAATGCTTAAATTGAAGAACTTATTGATTGTTTGAACGGATTTAGTTGAATAAGGTTTATTTGCTTCTACTAATAAAGTGTATAAATGTTTTGCTAAATTGAACGTGTTAACATTCACTCACGTTTGATACTTATTCAGAATGTGTGAATTTTTTTCTGATTGAAGGTTTGAGCTTTATGTGGGCAATACAACATAACCACTACCGGTTTATGGAGTTTACTGCAGTTAGCTTGATCGAAGATTGTCTCGAGAGACTATCCGTTGTCCACTGAAAAATACTATTTCACTAAGTTCTACTTCAGATTCTTTTTTTCACATTAAGATTGTTTCAGAACAGGCTTAGAAATATGACAACCGGAGGCGAAAATTTCCAGTTGAAAACACTAATTGAAAACAAAGTTTCATAACATCTGAAGTATTCAATTAACTGTTTACTTCCTTGTTGTGAAGCAAAGACGTTTATATATGGTACAAGGTCATGTCTTAAACTAGCGAGGAAGCCATTGTTTAACAAACACACAGTTGATGCTGATTTTTGTGTTGGTTTTATTATTTATTAGGATAAACATATCAAATTAAAAAGTACAGTTTGTTTCGTCGCAAAGTATTTATAATTTATAAACTAATACATTTCTGTCTATGAAAAGTGTTGAAGTTTATTTATAATAGTAGGTAGAATATTCTAAAAGAAGAATCCACATTTTGTACGGTGTTAGAGCTTTTCATGTATCTAACTGTAAAAAATAGATTATCAAACAGCATTTGGATTTTTCCATTTATAAATGTTGCTTTATTTGTTTTGTTTATTGACAGATTTAGCCGTCCATTATTTGACGAAAGTCGGCTTAACTGATACGATACAAATGCATATAAAAACTACCCTTATATCATTCCAAACTCAATGATACATGACGATGAGTTCCGTAAAACAATGTAGTATAAATGTTAAGGAATATAATCACATCATGTTCAATCCAAATAATAGTTATAAGTACGTTATCAAATAAAGACAGTCAGAAAATATGACTAAACGTTCATGGTACATTAATTTATTTTTTAACGCGCATTCAAACACGGCTTAAGATTGAAACGCATCAAGAATTTTTAGAGGTACGTTTAATAATAAGTTACATTTTATTCAAGATAAACACATTTACATCGAATATAATATTGCTTAGAGACTCATATATTTCTCATTGTAGTAAATTTTATGAACTATTGAATACCCATTAATGTATAATGCATCAACTATGAACAATTTACAAATAAAGTACATGTAAAATAAGTGTTTCATTATGCATTAGCGGTTGATTTTAATTCAACTTATTAAAGATACTCCTTTATTCGAGAGTGTTTTTCCTCAGCAGTACTTTAAATGTTCTTCCTGACTGACATAGATATGGGAATGTTTACCAAGTATCGGTGATACATTGAAACAGTATGGGAACATCGCTAAGATTTTAATAGCAACGTAAATCCTGTAATGCCGCCTTTTAAGCTATCATGCACGCGAGCGGTGGACGCATTCCCAAGGACCTATAGGCGGAACAAATCACTCAATGTTGGACTATTAGTGCAACCTGTTATAGGTCGTAAACAATTTCCTGAGACGGATGAACTACATCAGCATACATTTTACCCATGAGTTAAATGACAAACAAAAACAAACAAAACATAAACAAAAGTATACTATGCGAAGTACGATTCACTTGAGTAAAAATCGCTTCTAGTAAGAGCAGATATATATAAATCGCAACTGTAGTCTGGCGGGTAAGGTTAATATTGGCGAGCTGTACCTCAGTTACATAACGTTACCTTCTCAACAGTATAACCGTAGTAACATAGTACCTGCATTATATAAATCTGACTCTGAACGCTTTCTGGTGGATTGTAGTATAACTACTTGTTTATCAAAGCAGTTTACGAAAGTCATTAAAATGCGTTCATCATATCATATATTAACTTATGCCAAGATCATATGCATGCACACTTATTTCAAACAGGCTATACCGATTCATGTGTTAACGGCTTCAGCATTAAGCCGCTCAGGCGAGCACTCTAATAAATGATGATGAATGTTAACACTTGTCTGCATCTCAGTAGGACCAATCCAAATATCTTCCTGTTAAAACACTTGCAAATATAACTAAAACAACGGTTAATAAAAGAAAGAAGTGTACTTGCAAAGACACATGCCCCTGCTACCGACAACAAGTATATGTACTGTTTTATTCGTCGATGCACTTAAATCGCGAACATATTTTGCTTACCCTGTCAAAACAATACTTTAAAACCAAAGATGTGTATATATAGATTTTTGCTTAAAACTACGGAAGGCCAACATGCGTAATAATAATTGCTAAAAGACGATTGCTTACCATTTAAAAAAATAGTTTCAGTTGTTTGTAAATACCCATAAAGTGAAACTTCAGCTGCACAAACTGGACATAAACGTTCAAATGTACTGCGGTCCTTTATATATGACATGGAGCCAATTGCCAAACAGTAAGACACAACACTAATGCACTAGGCAAGAAACACACGTACATGAAAAACGCAAAACATTTAAAAACAGGGGTCGCCGCCTTGAAAAGGTCAATTCAAAAGGACTGATGTTAAAGCTATCATTAAGCAAAGGCGTTTGGCATGTACGAAGCATTGGAATATAGCGAATATAAGCTTATTTTTATTATTCGGCAAAAAGCATTGCGTACCGGGCTTTCGTATAAAACATCAACATCAGGTATCGTTGACAAAGGAAACTCGCACTTAAACTAAACGAATGTTTTTATAGCACACAATTGGGTAGCAATTACGATGTCTTGAGCATCATTTCAATCCTACTTGAATATATAATTTCCTTTTTAAATGTTGCCAGACTTACGATTGAAGTCTTGCGATGCTTGTGGAAATCAAATATTAATATTAAGCTTAAGATAAAAACAGACGCCAGACGTGTACACTATGTAAACGTACTGCAATTTATTAATCATGTCAGCGGCGTCAAGTTTGCTGATACAACTTCATATTTTCCATGCAAATGTATTGTACCTGGAAACTTATCAATAACAATTGGTAACACAATCGGAAGCCATACGACAATGTGTTGAACACGTTGGAGTAGCCTCGTTTGAATATTTTCACCCTTTCCGTGATACCGGACATCATGAACCGGAACAAAAAAAATGTGCCAGCACTTCTACATTGCTTCCTTTGATAAGGAAGGGAAAGGGAGTTATCAATTGTTTTTCATCGCATACAAACATGATTAAAACGATAACAGATGAAAAACCTAACTTAAGTAAGTTTTCTGTCCATTTCATATTCAGGCATAGTGGTAATTAACACTATAAATGAATATATTTCAAGCATTGATTATCAATGATAATCATCCTTTTCCTTAACAGTAATATTTCCTTCCATCACGCGACATTTCTTGTTTTCCATATACATGACCAGACGCTCCTCAAGTATGCTCATGCGCGGAGTCATTTCCGACTAACAATCAAGGCACTTTTCTTAAACTTCCTTGTTCATATGTATTTAATCAAGTTACTTGTATAAATTATCTACTCTACTGGCGTATAAGCATTATACATTGGAAATATTTGAGTTTGACTTTTAGAAAGATATGAATACATATGCGGAAAGGAATAAGTAGGAAGATTTCTGTTTCATCATCGAATACTTACTCGCTCAAATATGAATGTGTGTCTGTCCGTTCGTTTAGCATTAGCGTTGTACATATCCAATGTGATTATCCCTAGCAAAGCGTGGAATGAAACCGTTAACCAAACGGAAGCAGAAGAACGATGTAAAGCGTCTGGTGGATTAGCATCATTTGAACATTTCGACACACCACCCGGAACCAGTCATCCTCAACGTGAACCGAATAAAACAGTGCCAGACTATCTGAATAAAACTATAAATCACTTGCAGATAGAAGAAGGCGAATCCGTCTGGATATCCGGCAGAGCAAACTACAGTGATTTTATATCATATCACTCGTGTCGGAAATCTTTCAATACTGATACTGGCATAGTATACACTTCAATAAAGAATACTTATTTGTTCAACTGCTGGAATGCCTGCTCTGAGTATACACATTTTGGTATTTCTGTAGATGGATGCTATTGTTTAAATGAGAAAATGTTTAATAGTGAGGTTTGTAGCGATGGGCAATATATTAATGGTACTCATGTTTACCGCATAGACAACACCCATTATAGTTTTAAAAACGTTACATTTCAATGCACACGTATAAGTAAAATTCAAACCAATGTGCATATAACATATAGCACAGATAAATGCTCAGGGAGAATGCGTGGACTTTGTAAAAATAGTTTTGATGATAAACAGACTCTAAACTGCTCTAATGTGAGAAAACAATCGCATTCCGTTTGTACTTTTAACGAATCTTTAAGCTGGGTCAAACACAGAGACAACTGTGTATATAATGGAGGAATGCTTTTTCCATATTTGTACGGAGAAGAGCCATCCTATATGGAAGCAAATATACCCTACACTCTTGGCATGTTTCGGACTTTTAAGCCAGTTCCTGAGCAAACACAAAGTACCAGTTTCCCATGTTTAGCTGTTACCCGAGTCGGTGATGAATTATGGCTTGAGCCAGAAGATTGCGCCGCAAAAAGACGATATTTGTGCAACAATATGCAATACATTGAATTTTATCCCAATGAGTCGACATCAAGGGAACATGTTTCAAACATTGTATCCACAGATAAATCAAGTTTGTATGCCAGTGAATCCACCCAAGAATCAACCGTTTCTGAAGAACCAAACATAATAACAACTGATTTTAATGAGGTAAATATACCGACAGTTACAACTGCATCTGACCACAAAAGCAGCAAAGACAGAACGACCATAATTATTGTCGTAGTTTGTATAGTTATTGCTGGTCTTATTTTCGGAGCTCTGCTACGCTATTACTTTGTTCAAAAGTCTTGGACAAGAACGAAAGGAACAACAAGCGCTACTGCTGGAAGTCCAAAACATCCTTGCTCTACAAGTCAAAAATTAGCGGCATGTAACAACCCAATTTCAGATAATTGTCCAAATCAAAGTAATGAAAACAACATCATTGTCTTGCAAAACTATGAATATGCTGAGGTGATCGAAAATAATATTATTAACAACGAATGCCTTATAAACGATACTAATATTGGATCTTCTGAAACAGAAATGACCGCCGGAACCGACGAGTATAGTACAATTCTGATGAAGAAAAAATTCAAAGAATCAGCTGAAAATGTATATGACCACACCGATAGTGTTTTGCCACCAGGATCTTGCCGTGTTAGACCAGTCGAAACAAGCATGGTTAACACCACAGATCATATTTATGACTTTACATCAGTGGGAGTAACAGAAGATACATACAATTCTGTCGTAAACATGGGACAATCGATAGTCTTCTCAAGCGATTACGATCATATTCACCCTAAGGACCGGTTACACGGTGATCTATCAAGTGACTACAACCATATTAATATCATAGACTGAACGCACAAAATTGTCTTCTCAATCATACTAACATTATAGAATGGGTACAAATGGTATTATTGAATGGTTACAATCTTATTACTATTAGAGACAGGACAAACAATGTTCTTCTCCAGTGATAATCTTTTCAGTAAAGTTCGGAAACACGGCGATCTTCTCAGATGATAACCATCATATTAACCGTTCAGAATGAACAGTGGATGTTTTTCGCAAGTGATTACGACCATATTACAAAACAGGCTGGGCACACACTGGTCATCCTAAGTAAGACGATCATTTGAACAGTAAAGATTGGACACATATTGGTCTTGTAAAGTAATAACTATCATATTAGTATAGGTCGATCCACACGCTCAAACATAAGACTGCGAAAGATAGGAGAGACAATTGTGAGTTATTCGTTTATGAAGCAAACACCATTTGGTTATTGTTTTAGAAATCTTTTGAAGATCATGTTTAAAATATTGTAAACATTTTGTTATCACGATTGAATGCACATTTCTGAAGTTCGTTGTTGGCTTGAAATATATTAAGTTTGAAAAAAACTATATATCGGCTGTTTTGCATTAGTAGATAATCTTTAAATTAATATATAAGCTATTCGATTATTCGAGTCGAACGTTCCGTGAACTATGTGCAAATTTGCTTTGTAACTAGCTCTTTTGCTTGATAAACGAACTTAGGTGAGTTTTGTATATATACAATTTAGTTCAGGAACCTTATGTACAGATTTGAAAAAGTAAATAACTGTACGATTATTATACTGTTGTATAGTGATATATTATGTTGTCGATATTTGTTAAAAGAAATATTGTTTTTTTGGTACATGTAAATATTATGTTTATTGTATATCTATTGTCTGTATTACAATTTCAGATGTAAGTGTTTCGTCGCTTACATATTCTTTATATACTTAACAAAAAGTGTACACACGAGCTTACACTACTCAAATTGATAGAAATATCCTTGAATGCTGCTTGATGCTGCGGTATTATTGCTACACTTAAAATTTTAAAAATCATAGAATGTTAAACTAACAGTTAAACTAACCTTGCAAAACATAATACAACAATAAATCAAGCATGATACTTCTATTATATTACATTTCTATTTGAAATCAGGGCCCATATTCGACAAAAGATTCTTTGAATTAAGCCTAAAAATTAAAAAATATTCTTTAAACTATTCTGTACTAAAACTACTTGAAGGTAAAGTATATCAGGGAAATTAACACCTATAATTCTTCGGTTAGAACAATATGTTAAGGATATAAGCACCACTTGTGGCCTGCCTATATGCAAACTCTGAGGTATCATTTTGTGAGTCTAAGACTATAATGTATAATTAAGTTTAAGCATATATTTATGAATACGTGCCAAGTTTCTAAATACAAACTTAAGATACAATAGCAACGGAACTAAATATACGTATATGAATTAGTTAATATAATTAACAATGAAATGAACACACATATCATATATTAAACAAAACAATTCGTAATCAGTATACCAGTATGGAAGATGTCAAAATGCGAAGTCGGCATCACTTCATCATTACTCCGTATGTGTCGACAAGATCCGATAAAAAAAACGAAGATTCCGCGAATTGACTTGCTGTTTGATATATTTGTAAATTCATAGCACTTTTGCACAATTTATTGTTCAGTTACGCGATAGATCGGACTAAGGCAAATCTTACCCTCTTTAAGAAAGTGCTTAAAATGACAACTGATTCCTTTTACAAACTTAGATGCGGTGTATTGCACTTGTTAAAGGCTGTCTTATGTTGAATTGTGTTTGCATTTTAGAAATTTATATTCACACCAGAAACTAATTGACTATTTTCGCATGTATGATAAGATCAACACATAATTAATGAGTTTGTCAAACATGTTCATTTTGTCAAATATAAACGTATAACGAGGGTTTTAATATGTTAGAATAAAGCAGTTATTTGTCAAATAGTATAGCATGGTGAAATAGAAAATATGTATAACATATACTATGAATACAAAAATATATGGCTGACGATATCGAACAGTTTGATTAAATTTTGTGACATATGCACACTGGCATTGAGGAAACACGCAATTATATTTTCAAAAAGAGTAAATATACATGTGCATAGTAAATTGTGTTTTTTCTGTAATATAACATGATGCAGTAATATTTTGTTCTTTTGCTGATAGCATTTTTCGGTTATATGAAAACATACTTATAAAGTCACTTCCTTGTATTGTGTATACATATGTACTATACAGGTGTGTCTGTGTTTGTTATTAATTAACAGCCTCGTTTAAAACGTTACTGAATTGTTTATTCCATAATTATTGTCTTTAAAAAAAACACAGGTTTAAGTGTTTGTCAATTTTGATTATCCGTTTCATTCGTGTGGCTAGGACAAGTTAAGATCTATGTGTATGTCTAGTCTAGTTTGTTAGCCCTTTAATCTTTATTGTATGTGTACAAGCAAATATTAATAAAATTACAACATTAATCACTGTTATTTTTTGTTTTACTTTGTTTGCATGTTTTAACCACGTGGGCCACTTTATTCTCATGGTGACTATTTTGAAATGTATTTGGCATATGATCTGCAGGAAACATTAAGATGTATTTGCTCAAATGCGTTTATACCTAGGGCGTATATAGCAGACAGTTTCTGTGAAAGAAAAACAAACAAACACAAACACACAATATTTAATATGTATAAAAACAAAACAAGTTGAGTTCAACACTCTTAGTGCTACAACTGGCTGACCGTATAGGAATGTTGTTTGAATGTTAAATTGATTTTTGTCCACATCATTTAACTTTCTATCAGTAACATCACTTTGCTACTGATGAATGAAAGAAATGATCTTTATTATCCGAACATAAAAATGATGCCGTTTTCAAACTAATTAATCAAAAACAGCTAGTGCGGCTAAACCTGTTTTCGTATTTGGTTCATGAGGATATAAAACTAGCTCACGTGGACGGATTATCTGTCCTGAACACAGCATATACTCGTTAATGAATTTGCAGAAGGTTGAAATTATAGGCTGCTATATAAACACTATAATACTCAAAGTGATTCGAGTTTGCTTTTTACAACCTTATTTCGGCCTTTTCTTGAATTGCACGACTATGATTTGAATGTAAAACACAATGAAGCAAAAGTCTAATTATCACATACGAGATTTTGTTGATACTCGTTTTGGTTTTATTTGGATTTCAACGTGCGTCAGAAATTAAAAGTTATGGTGCTCTAGTCTGTAGCCAACTATTGAGCTGTAAAATGCTAATGAAATTGAAAAAAAATATAATTATATTTAAAAAATTTAAGTCGGGTTTCTACGAAGGCGGTGACCCTCATTCATTGTTTTTGTAATGCACGTGTGTCCCATGTAAAGTACATAGGTTTTGTGCCTCACTGTTTTGAATTGTTTTCGTGCCACACATTAAGGACGCATTGTATAATAAGGTTTCTCTCCAGCTGGTGTAGATGAAGTGTTACTTAGTATGAAGTTAATGTAGATCTATAAGTGATATATCATGCCCTGCATATGACCAAATGGTTGTATCATCAAATTCATAGAGTTGTAACGAATTCTTGTTTTGAAAGCATTATTAAGCTACTCAGTTCCTAGAAGGTCGATTTATAAAGATTTCTAAACCAACAGCTACAGCGAAAACAGATGCTCATTGATTAAAATATCTGTTTAATTTTCTCTTCCTGGTTCACAACCTTATATATTCAAATAGGCGAAATAAGATCAAATGGGAGTCAAGGTCACGCGATAAATTTATGATTGGCCAACCAAGATGTGCAATCAAGGCGGATCAATTGTCGAGTGATAAACAACATTAAATTGCTAATCATGGATTTCGCATCGTATTAGAGTATTTTGCTACAGTACAAGATTCGAGTATACATTTACAGTGCAAATGACTCGGTTTCATTCAAATAACGGACAATTCATTGGTTTTAGCTCGTTCTTATATGATGTTACACGGAAATTTGACGAATAATGAAGGTAGCAGCGTTACATTATGGGAAACTTTCAAACCATGTAAACACGTATTTTGAGATACGCGAAGAATATAATTTTGCTTTGAAAATGACATAGCGTTAATATTTCAAAATTGTTCCCATTGGTATTCGTATACAACGTTCCAACTGTTCATTTACACTAACTTCATTTGTAGGCATTTACTTTCTAGCACATGCATAACACAACTCTAATGCGTTCAGCTTATAATACTTCAGAACGTATTTATGTTTTGTGGACAAGTAGATTTTATGACGAAGAATGTTTACTCTGCAAATCTTAACATATCGCTGGAAATTTAAAATAGTGACACGTCTTGCATTTAAATAAATTGTGATTTTAATGAGAATAAGAATTATCCGATTTTTAAATTAACTTTCGTAACAAACTGTCGTATATTTCATTGAATTATTTAAATGTTCTTTGAATAACCATTAAATTATACAGTTTGGATTTATTTTTAATTAAGGGTATCAATTGAGTCATGGCATCACAAAGGAAGATTTTGTAGATTAGTATTTATCATGAATATTGTTCTTTAATTCGAAGATAGAATCTTAAAATGCAATCCTATAAGTACATTTCAGTATATAATTATATTTGCAATGTTGTGAGTAAATTTGAACTGAAAGCAAGATATTTGGAGTACTTCATGGGTTGTGTCAAAGATGATAATTGATTTATTTGTTGAGTCTACAACTTATACCACCTCTACCTCTTCATCAACCTGAAACGTGAGAGCTTTATCCAAACAGTGATATCTAAACGCGGCTTTGCAAACGCGCAAAAGGTCTGAGTGAACTAAATGCGAATCAGTATAAATTCCTGTATTCGATTCGTATTATTATTATATTATAATAATATAATATTGTATTATAATATTTCATTTCGTTCTTTATAAAAGTGACCTTTATCAACTCCACTGGTCAAAAGTCAATATGTTTATAACGCGTCTATTTAAGATAATTTAAGACTTAATTGCCAATGGCCCTGTGTTCATGAAAATAGATGAACAAAACGCATCTTCAGTTATTAGGAATATGTTCCGTCTAACAGGATGTGGTAACTGGCAGTATCACGGATTTCGGGAAAAGGCAATTTTATGTCCTTCCTGAGTGAGCTATTTGTAGGATTTAATAGCATTTATCGGTTTGGCATCTGAGTTATATCGCATCATTGATAATTTGATTTTAAGTGAACTCTTTGTGTCGGCAAATTATTCGTAAAGTACCGTGAACCAAACAGTGAATCATCAATAAGGCAATATATAGTTGACTATTCTAGTGAACGTTGTTCCGTTAGGGCCACTTGTTGTTTCGGATTGTCAACCTCTGTATAACAATGGCGAGCATACGAGAACACGATACGAAGGAGCGAATGCACGAGAGCACGGAGCAAAAAAGCGAGAATAAGATATATATTAATATGGCGATCTCGCATCAAATTTTGAATCTACGCATAGTGATTTCCGTTCTCGCCCTTGTTTATTTACATGTCGAAAATGCGAAAACACGATACGAGATCTGGATATCGATTTTGCATATGATTATCACAATCTAGCGTCGTATTCTCGCACCTTCGCATCGTAAGGAGGCAGTCTACATTTTTTAGCCTTATCTGCGCATTGGCCCCGGTCAATTTCCTGAATTTAAGGTGTATGGCCTAAGATTATTTTTTTTTTCACTCCAGAAGCTGAAATGTAAGTATAAATGGTCAATATTCTAGTAATTTCACTTGTTTACAGTAATTCGAAACTAAGTTACCTGAATCTGTGTCAACAACAACAACATGCTCAGTGAGAAGTAAACACATGTTCTTCCTGCTTGAAGCAGTCGACATTTGACAGATTTCAACGGTGGGTTAAAATAAGTAAGCAGTGCACAAAAGTTTAAAGGTAATGACCCATTTTGTTTGGCTCAGTTTGAAAGCATTTGCTTTGATAGTGCAAAGCATGTTGTCGACTGTGTCCGTAATCTTACCCGGAAATAGTGCTGCAACAATACGCCAAAAACCGTATTGCAATATATTGTCAGTTCAAAAACCTGTATTGCAATATATTGCAATATATTGCTTACTTGTACCAGAATTATAACTCGCCAGCTAATCACCAAAACCAACTTAAGTACATGAACATAACCTTTGTATTGTATGTTTAGGTTCTAGTTATATCTTATTAGCAATTCTAGACTTTTTTACAAAATGCATTATAAACACAATTAACTCTTATTTTGGCTTTACAAAGAATTTTGTTATAAATGAAAGATTAGTATTGTCATTTTGTCCATTGGATATTCCCATTAAACATTAAAAATGCTGCGCAATTGTGTGCTGTATACTGTATAGTGTATACAATAAATCTCTGGGACATTAACATTAATTGATTATAAATATGCTACAAGTACAATATGACCAAGTCATTACTGTTTTATTCAAACTGGTAAAGCATATTTATTGCTCANCAGAAACAGCTGCTACTTGATTTTGCTGCCCCACCCTGTCATATGTGTCCGTACATCGATCAGCCCGTTTAGGTGATATCTATTGGCCTCATCGTCGACATTGTCTTGTCCCATTTAAGGAGTCATGTTATTGTATACATCGCCTGACCAGTCTTGGCCAGCCCTCGCGTACACGTTGCACAGTGAATCCATGTTCTGCGCCGAATTTGTTCTCGCTTTGCCTGTTTATGAATCAAGGTAAATGGTGTTGCATTCGTTTGACGGCTGCTTTGTCGTTTTCTCATGTACGGATATAGAATTATTTTCAATTTCCGCATAGTCTTCAACCTGCTGTAAATTTTCATTTTGCCCTTTGTGCACAACACATAGTGCTTCTTGCATTCCGGATGTGAAGTTGTTAGTACTCAATTTAATTGATCTTGGTGTTGTATTTGTTGCATCAACGTTTATATGAGCAATGCTGGTATCAAGATTTGGGTTTGCTTCAGTATCTTTAATAGTTGTATTTACGCATTGTGAATTTCTTTTTTTCATTCGCACGATTGCCTTTGAATCGTAAACATGACTGTACAGCACGTCGCTTTTTGATACACACGAATATGCCAATACATATTGCAATAACACATACTAGCAATATTACGATCAGAATTACATAGCTTTTGTTTTTAGAGAAGTCAATAGAAGCTGTATTATCGAGTCGATTGCACAGGTAACGTCTTTTCTCGGCGCAGTTATCGGGCTCAAGACATAGGTCTCCCTTGACAGAAATGACTGATAAACAGGCTGAATTGTCTGAATTGTCAGATTCTGTTTAAGTTTTGTATTCAACTGGAGTAAACAATCGAAATTTTCCTATAGTATAACTTATGTTAGTTTTAACTTGCTGCGCTGCATCTATACCAGTAAGGAATAAATTTTCCATTACTTCTCCAACACAGGTTTCTGTTGTCTACCCAATTTTGACTGACATTGAGAACACACACTTTGCCATCAGATGCAGCATTCGAACAATCTATTTAATCATCCAATGCTGTACAAATTGCAGGATGGTGTGCGGAACATTTATCGGTGGCTTCTTCTGGATTAGTACCAGATATAATAGCACACTGGAAGGGCTGATTTTCTCATTCTCGATCTGCCACCTCATAAATATGTAAACCTGATTTAAATTAAGTAGAATTACAATAGTTACTGGAGATAGATATCTCTCTTATACAATAACATCGAACTGCTTGTTTACCTAAGTATTTCGTATTTACACATTTTGTGCAACACTCTTGCAAGTCCATACCATTTACAGTTATCGTTTTGGGATTAACATTTAAGAAGTTCACATAAGAGCGCCAAAAATAGATTTACCGTATTCAGCCGTACCAGAAACCCATACGGATTCGTCTTCCTGTATATTGAGCTCAGTGATTTCTCGTTTTAAGCGCCCTGACACCTCCTTTTCCGGTCGGTGTTCATGATATTTGTACCGAGAAGGAGGGTTGAAATGTTCGAAAGAGGCTTATCTAGCAAATACCGCGCATCTTTCTTTTGCCACAAAATGCGTCACTTTATTGTCTAGCGTAGCATTTAGAAATGTTATACTTAAGAACAAGAGAAGGCCTGTCAGGAATTAGTTAACACGAGAGGCATTCATATTTCCTTTTCTGACAATGTTCAATATCATTTAACTATATACATGTACTCACATGTAATTTAAAACAAATTAATTTGCTACTATTAAGTATAATGAACAATACAGCACTTATTATTGTGTTTCCATGTATTTTGCGCGTGTTTTAATGAAAGCAAATACAACTAAAACTACATGTCACAAACTTGATTAAATGAAGAAGATTACGGTTTGTTCACGATTAGATATTTTATCCACGGAAATGTACACTTATCTTTATTTCTTAGTAAGATAATCTTTGTTTCAATTTAATCTCTTTGGTTATAATAATACAAGTGACAAGTCCTGTTTGATATGTTATTTTGATTATTAAGCTATATTTATACAAGTGTAAAATAAATAAATGCATTACACGCATAGCTGGGGCCAAGAAATACATAAAGTTCGAATATGATAACTTTAAAAAAATATCAGTTTCAAAAACAAATCCTTTATCATTCATTAAAACTTGATTATTGTTGAATTTTCTTTAAAAAATACATTTTTCAAATGCAATTTATAGCGTACGATTGATTAAATAAAATTAAATGTAGGACCTATGTGTCGTCATAAAATAAATTATAAACACCTATTATTGTTTCGCTATGCCTTTTCATCTGTTATTACATCTTATACATCATTGTTTGTCTTTACTCACTGAAAAATGTCTATATACTTATATGCACCTAGTAATGTTTATAAATATGCCCTTTTCATCTTAGAGTACAATTTATACATCTATGTTGATCCATACATATTGGAAACTGTTGTTTTTCTTCTATATTCCTTAAATGTAGTTTTTTTAACACACATGCATCAGTAAGCTAACCTTAGGTGTGTTGCATATGTTTTTTTGTTCATTTCATATTGCATTATATGCTTGTGTTATTGTTCATTGTTGTATATGTATTTGTAGCAATCTCGAAATAAAATGTGTTGAAAACTAAAAAAAAAGTCCTGTTTGCTGTTGAAAACAAGAAGAGTTTAATAACGCTGCGAGTGTAGGACGTCAAGCGATATGTAATGTTACGGATGTTCTTGTTCTGTAAAAAATACTTTATTTGAGACTATTTATAAAAAAAATCAAACAAACAAATTTGATTTCAAAATGAGCCTTCAGAAGTTTCCTTTATGTCCGCCATTAATCATATATAGTTTTTAATCGAAATAACTAAAACAATTGTTCTCCGGAACAACATTGTACTATTTGGTATTGTCGTCCTTGATAAAGTGTTATTGAGACCATGCTCTTGTCCTGTTAACTTTGTACTTTTATTAAATGAGTCGTTGAGATGGTATACTAAATGAAAAAGTATACGTTTACTGCCAATATAATACATTGAAATGGAAAGGGCCTCAGTATTAGCAGGAAATCCTTAAACTTGTACATTATGTGATAAAGTTTGAACATGTAAAATACAGACAATACAATTTACAAATGCTGGTTTAACTTTCATCGTAAAATATCCTGTGATTATAATGGTATTAAATCGAATTAATGTTACTGATTAAGTTAAACAGACTTAATAGGATATGTTTGCAGAGATCGCGAGTTGAATAATGGTTTAAATGTGTATACAAAAGGATGAACATTGTGCCAGGGCGAATTTCAATGCACCCAAGTAACGCGTATTAAACAATTCCAATACAGTAGTGATACATGTTCAGTATAATATTAGGGACTTTGAACAGGCACGTCAAAAAGCACGCTTAATTGTGGCAGAAACTAACGAGAAGATAAATTATGTGTCTTCGAGGATTTCGAAAACTGACTTGAAAACAGGGACAGATGCACTAATCATTCAGGACAACTATGTCCATATGTATTCGAAGTACAGGGACAATTTATTAAACATAACACCAATTATGCCATAGATGGTTTTAGTAGTTTGAGGTTATTTCAATCTAAGTTCGTCTTTAACATGTCTCAGAGATAAATTTTGGTCTGAACCGGAACTGTATTCAGAGAAGAGACAATGTTGTGCCAAACCACAAAAGGCATAATTATGCATCGACTTGATATTCGATTGATAGCAACGACAACAGTAAAAACAGTATGGATGCTAGTAAAACTATCTTTAATAACATCCTGTGTAAATAGACGCGAGATACAAACATGTTATAAAAAAGGAGAGATTGATCAAACACTTGAGAGTACAAGGCCAGTGAAGACGGTTATTTTAATGCAGATCTAGCCGTTGCAAGCCCAACAATAACATATCCTCAATGTATCATCATGGTTCAGACGCCCGCAACAATGAGCATTTCGCATTCACAGTATTGGCACAAGTAAACCAACATTTGGCAACACTAAAAATGGTTATGACGACATTCAACACGAATTATCTCTATTCTATTTCAAATGCCGCAAGATCCAAAGAATAAAATTGTAATATTTACGACAGGGCGCTTCCGAAAATTGGTTGCGATACATACGATAAATAAGTCATAGTAAAGACCGATTCACGAAACACTGAGGTCAATATGTTTAGCCATACCAATTTGGAAAATATGTCTAGTAAAACTATGATTGCACGCACATCTGGAGTACATAACACTCTGTGACATGACCCGTGTTGAAACTAACCGTTGCGATTACGATAAGCAGAAACTTACAGAGTTTGCTTATAAATACATTATGTACTGATTGTGTAGTAGAAATTGGTGTTGATAACAAATAAAAATATACCGACGGAAACAATACATATTTAAATATGTACACTACATTTTTGCTTTTCATATTAAAAAATGTATTTTGTTTATTTTTTTGAACGTATTTATCGTATTGCTCGCGAAAATTATTCAATGACATATATGTGTTCATGATAATAATAGTAAATTATATTCGTGTAGAAAGAAATGCGTAAACGCGGAAATAATATGGATGCTTGAGCGTGATGTAACTTCTAAAATTTAATTAAAGTAAACAGGCTGTTTATCAGGAAGATATAATGAACCAATAAAATCTACGTTCAGTAGTTTAATTTCCGTATACATGTTAAGGAAAATATATGAAAATAAATAAAAGGGACAGATTCAATGTTTTGGGCTGAGACTAAATGAGATTTAACTCTAAATATTAAGTTTTTACCTTTAATCGAAAAAACCATAATGGAATGCAATTTAATAATGTTTAAAAAGCAAATTAATAGTTTAAATTTTGCTCTACATCCATACAACGAAAACACGTTGCTGAAGGATGTGGTTAATTTTGGGACAAATTTAACGCCAGGAACATAATTCGAACAAACATGGAAAACGACCATTATGTGCTACAGCAAAACAAACACCAAACGTCAACCCTTTGAAATTTAGAACAGAGTTTTGATTGTATACTTATACAGCAAACAAGTAACCAGGGCAATTATTGGGACTGCAAGACTTGAACAAACTTGGTACAGGACAACTTTATGATATAGTAGAAGATTTTTGAAAAGGTTATTCCTATCTTTAAATTAGAAAGTTAGACCACAACCCTTTGACAGCCATGTTAATTGATGGATACAAATAAGTAAAATAGCCAAGGTAGATTACGAGAGGATCAGCAAAGGAAAATTTGTACCATCTAATTATCAAAGTGGGATATTTGTTTTGGACAAGAGTTTTGCATTGAGTATACTAATTTAAACAGCTTTGGGTCAACAAGGAACGTCCCTGCAAAGTTTTATCACCTTTGTTAAGCGAGTCAGCAGGAAAAGTATTTTAAATAAAACGTTAACGTTAATACTCACGCACGCACGGATCTACAGACGACGGCCATCAAGGTATACTTAAAGTTCCACAATCAATAAACTTATGTACACGATGTTCCTAATTATGATCGCATATCATTGTATACATAGTACGGGTGTTGTCGAAAGGCATTTGAATTAATAGTTATCCCACTTATTAATTAAATTTGATGACGGTATATATGTTTTATCATTACACTCATGCATTTATATATTTATGACACAAAAAATTAATTGCTAAAGCAAGGTTATGTCTGAGGGATGCAAACAAAGTATTTAAATTATTATCAACAGTAATACAAGCCCGAACTCAAATTAAATTATACCAATCTTTACCGAAAACGCTTGCCACCAGCTTTAATCAGGTCTTTGTGTTTAATATGATGGTGTATGTATTAGCATATATTGTAGAGGCAATTCGCTACTAGCCTTAAATAAAAGACAATCGGTTGCAAAACAAGTATTTCACTCGATAAAATGTTTCCGGTGTGTCATTATTAATAGCAAGATTTTTTCTCCTGATATAGGTTATGGAGTTTAATTGTTTACATAAAATACTACGACATTGTGGTTATTGCTCCGAGGATGCAGTAGATCGTATCCTTTTACATTTCTTCACGGTTTTCATATTTCAGTTTTCAGAGGCTGTAAGGACTAGGGCTATTTTTTGTATGTGGATGAAACATATTTACAATATTTCTTTTTTTCTAGTTTATTTGACAAATTTCTGTAGATACATCGCTAGCTTGATAGTTTGTTATCTTTTATAACAAGACCATATTTCGTTGTATACTTATAACTTTGAAACATATTCCCTTGTCGTTTTATAGTGTTGCATACTTACCACACTAGAAAACTAAAACTATGCGATTTGCGAGTCCCGTTGTAGCATTAATGTTTACATTGTCTGTCTGAATGGGTTCCTTTGAATACAATCGTTTAGACGCGCGTTTTTTTTTGCGATTAATTCTTGGATAAGTGTTAGGTTCGGTTAGCCTTTAAACCGGTTTAAACCCCCAATTCGTTGAATTGACTGTTCCAAGGTGTTGATCCCATTTTTGATCATTTTATGTTCATAGTTTATGTTATGTTATAAAAGTAGTTGATAAGAACACGAATTTCTATCCTCATATAGTTTTTAGAGTTCCATTGTTAGCTTTATTATTTTATTCTACAATATTCGTTGTGTATTATCATGGGGAAACTCGCCGAAATGACAAGTATGTTTTGTTTTTTTAAATATTTGAAATAACTGTTGTTTTATTGTAATTCTATATTTGCTGGAAAATTCCCGAAACATGTATGTTGTTATCTCTTGCATGTGGGTATTTGAGTATACGGGTATTTGATGAGACTGTCAGACACATAATCTTCATTTTCATATGAAGTCAATAAACATTTGTGTGAAGAGATTATGTCAAAATAAGTTCAAGATAAATAAATTACAATTATTTGGGTATTTCTTAACATTTTTAAATAAGCAAGTACAAAACTGGTTTGCTTTAAGTCTGCAAAAAAAAGTTGTTGCACAATTAAAATATGTTTAAAGAATACATCCTCTAAATTGCATGCCTGTACCTACCTTAGTTACATGCAGAATCTTAACATCAACTATGACATGCACAAGATGTCAAAACCTTTGCATTGAACGATAAGTTAAAATAATTCCGTACCAATTCTTTTACTTTGAAAATCATGTGAATTTTGCAGCTAAATAACTCTTATTTACTATTTTATAGTGTATTGTCATTGAAGCAGCTTTCTTCATGCGCGATATATTTTTTCCAGTTTGTTTCATTATTAACAAAAGTGTTACAATATCAAATTTCTCAAACGCTTAATTTAATATTTTTACATTTTAGAATTAAGTTTCCCGACTACTGTTTGTTTTCAATTCACTTATCTCTTTCCATATATTAATGATCTCACAAACGGTTGCTACTGCTTTTGCAAGTGGAGTTTCACTTCTTGTTTATATCATGAGTTTAAACTTTCAGGACATAACTTGTGATCGATTGTTCAATGACAATGATTCTATTATGGAATACTTAAATGATGGTCTGAATCCCCTTGTGACTTTCTATCCCTGTTTCTGTAATGGACACGTGTCACATGAATTAGTCATGTTAGTAGCACAGAGTATTATAAAGCCGGTTCTTTTTTAAAATTGTAAAGCATTTCATAGACAAATTGCGAGTATAACTCATAGAAAGGAATAAAAATAATAATTCTAGAATAAGAGTATGTCATTGAACAAAACAATTATATGTATTCTTGAATGAATTATGATAATGTTAACTATCTCGAATAAAAAACGCTCATTTTTGAAATCAATTGTAAGAAAAATGTATTAAATAAACATCTTATTATAAATAAATAGCGTGCTTACATGAGAAAACAAGTTTTGTTGCACTGACGTGAAAACATTTATAAGGATACGGAAGGCAGTTTGAAAGCATATTCCGAGGCAACTTGCGAAAAAAGTAAATGATTATGGCAGGCTTACATATAACGTCGATTCGTGCAATATATTCGTTACTTTTTATCTTCATGAGCACATTACGAGCAGTGTTTACTGAGATGTTGACACAACAGGAAGCGGAAGAAAGGTGTGAAGCGCGTGGTGGGCTGGCTTCGTTTGAAAATTTCAAACCTCCGCCTGGAACCAGGTACCATGGACTTGAACACGAGAACAGGTTGCCGGAATATATAAATTGGCGTTTAACAGAATTGGATATGGACGAGGGTGAATCAGTGTGGGTGTCGGGCAAAGCAAGTTACAGTGGATTTTTCGCATGGCATTCTTGTCAGAATACATTGGGCAATCCAGTTAAAACATATATTCCAGACAATACTATTTACAACTGCTGGAAGGAATGTGATATTGAGGAATTCGAATTTATTGCTTTAAACATGCACACATGCTACTGTATAAGGGAAGCCGACTTAAATAGTGATTTTTGCAGTGATACAGATGACAGTAATAAAATATACGTATACAGAAAATTGAGAAATAAATTATTTTCCGGCAATGAAACATTTCAGTGTGCTCAAGTCGTAATTAATAAAAACGTGCACTATAAAACCGAGAAATGCTCATCGCGGTTTCCTGGACTGTGTACAAAATTGATTGATGATAAGCACACTCTGAAATGTGGTCTAAGGACTGATTTTTGTATATTTTCGGATCCCAAAAACTGGATGGATAACAAGGACAGATGTATGGAACATTTTGGAAAATTAGTTCCATACTTATTTCCCAAGCATGAGCAAAATATTCAAGTTAACACAAGGTATGCGATTGGTGCGTTTCGTAGTTTTGAAGCAACTTCAAGAAGAGTCAGTTCTAAGGATCTACCGTGTTTGTCTATAACTCGTGTCGGTAATACATTTTGGCTTGAACCTGAAAACTGCCTTTCAAGGAGAGGTTATTTGTGCAACAATATTACTGTTCTTAACGAACTTTCTTCAAAGAATCCGAATACTACGAAAGAAGATGACGACAGGAGTATAATAACAGAGAACGGGTACATTACTACCTTAGTCGTTTTAATATGTCTGCTTGTTGCAGTCATTGCGACTGCAATTTATGCGAACGTTAAGCGGCGCAACACATTTTCGTGTATCTTGTCGAACAACAAGAATCCAGTGTCAGCTACTCCTACGTGTGCATATACTGCCGATGGCAACAGCCAAGCAAGCAATATATATTGTGATATAAAAGATGTATCTGATATTCCTCTCCAGTTTAATCTGGAAGGTTGCGTATCATCGCTTGACGGTCACAATGCACCAACAGTGCAACACGAGGTAGTCGCTGAAATCGAGAGTTACAGACTTCTGGCAAACAATGCAAACTCTGAAAACAAATATGACTGCATACATCCTGCATTATTGGGGATTGTTTCAAACGTTTGCGACTCAAAAGATAGGCATTGCAGTGTGTATGGAAAAGCGGTCTTGGGAGACGATTGCAGCGATAGCAATCTCTTTGTAGATGAAAGACGTATTCTTGGCAATACATGTTCTGAGGACAATGGAAACAACTGTTCCTGTATCAATCGTACAACCTGCGTCTGTAACAGTCAGGGACAGAATTCGAGTTTGGACGATACATATGAGGAGAACCCATACTACATACTGTCGAAAGTGGATGATTACCAACCAACCGAATGCGACAGTCTATCTTTAAACGCATAAATATTGTTATAAAAACTGTACTGCAATTTCGGTTCAATATACTAAATCATGGGCATAGTTACCTTTGGCGAGTTTGATTAATTACAAGAGCATTCGAAACAATAAACATAAACTATGTATACAATACAAATACATTAAGTAAAAGTTCGGCAAGGATTATGATCTCCGTGTTGTTTACAGAATAGATTTATTTCTACAGTGTGACAAACCGCTGGACATGTATCAGCTATGTCTATACAAAAGACATAAACTTTAAAATTGTACGCTTATAAACATTGTCCTTTATATATGACTGTGTTACAGCGAGTATTATAGCCATGCATGTTCTTTTGCAACAAAAAAACAAAACAAAAAACAAAACAGGAACTATACAGGTATGGTAGGTAGGTACATTAAATCAGAATATAATTATTCGTTGAGTAAAATTAAGGAACAGTCAAACTGGGCTATTACTAGTCACAAGTTTAAAGTTTAGAACAAAGGGAGGCGCATACCGTATTGGTACCCCAATATGGAGAAATACATTTCAAGAAACATGCAATTCACAGTTTGAACACATTTAATTTCGTTTCTAATATAATTACTCTCAATCGTACTACTGGGTTTTTCTTACCCGTGTAGGTGACGAATTATGGCTCGAGCCCGATGATTGCTCACGAAAACAACGATACCTGTGTAGTAACGCATCTAACGAAATGTAAAATGCCTGGACAAGAACGCCCATCACTGAATAAGGGGGGGGGGGGAAGACACATGTGACAGAACATTTACTGTAACTGTTTTTACTATAATATTATCGGTCGTTACCATCTCTATGGCTGTTGTTGTTCTGTGTTTTGTTACAAAGCGCTTCTGTAAACAGTCGCTGAATGAAACGTAAAAGATCACTACTCGGAAAGTACAAACGACAACTGTGAGGCCGACAAGCAAGCTGCAGTTAGTATGCTGAATATGCAATATCAAATACACAATGTTTTCGACAAAACCAAACCGAATTGGTCAGCGCGTGAAAGTGGATCAAGCGCTGGTGATTCAACCCCTGTAAAACATCATGCAATATTTACGACACGGCTGCTAAAAACATCACAGAGGATACATATAACGTTACAAGCGTACACTGTGCAATAACATCTACGTCAGAGAAGGTTTACGATCATACATTTGTAAATGACTCCTCTAGGTCGTATGACTGTGTTGGCAACAAGGTCGTCTAGACTGCAATAACGATGGAAATGTTTACAATAAACTTTCTGTGTAATTAAAAATATGACAACAAAGGGTATTAATAGTGGTATAGACAGTGACATTTACACTGGACACTAAAGTAGGCGCGGTGTATCACATTAGTTATCTTTCCAACGTATAAAGGCGTTGACATTGATGTTACTAAGCAATAGGAATTCAGTGGAATGTATTCATGTACAATTATTTCGAAATATATACTATATAGTTATATAGAGAATACTAGGTTAGAGTTGAATAGAGAGAAGTTTATGTTGCGAGGCTAAGAACGCCGGGAGCGCGAGCCTTGACGAGCGCTTTCGGTTTTCGAGCCGAGCAATATAAACTTCTCTCTTTTCAAAGCTAATACTAGTATTCTATTTATTCCATCAATATTCATAGTCGTCAATTATTTAGTCTTTAATTGATAAAACAAAAGCAAAAACAAATTAAATTAACTGAATCTTACATTGCGTAGTAATATTAATTGTGATCTTTCCCGTTTACGGAACTCGAAATAGTCCTTAAGAATTCCAGGCAAAAGAAGAGTAACGAGACAAAATGTCGCTATATGCCTCGATTCAAATTTAATCAGCATTCCAAATGTTACACAATCAAGTAGAACACAAAAGCTTTTTTTAAATTAAAATTCTAGTTTCACCACTGCTATGAATAAAAAAATTGCAGCCATTTTGAGCTTACGTCAGGCATGATTAAGCATTTATTCTCGCCGATAATGTAAATTTTAGCCTATAAACAACTCTTCTTTTAACACACTTTTTACTAACTGGCATAACAAAGTCAAACATCTACTGCTTCTTGTTCTTCTCAATAAAGTTGTGTAATTACCATGTTTATTTTCGTCAGTTTTGTATGCTTTTATGGCGAGTTAAAACTTCTGCACACAATACAAAATTGATTTCTTCATCGCCATTTGGTATAAATATAAAGAAGTGAAACTCCAGAAGCTGCTGCAGTATTGCATTTCTATCATACACTTTCGTAAATATTAAAACTTTAAGTACGGAAAGCCGGTTTTGAGATAATTTTAAGTGGAAATTCGGCTTTTATTTATATACGGTATATTGATTGGAAAAGTAAACATTAATTTCATGTATAAATCCAAAAAAGTAGACCGTGAACGCGGAAGGTTTATTCAACAAGGTGGGGTAGAGATAAGTTTATACCATGGGGTGTTATACCGTCAATGTCGCGGTGAAGATGGGATAAAAGAATCAATATGATGTACTGTGCTCTCGAATACATGAAATTCTTAATCTTCAAAGAACGCCTTTGCCTTTGAAACGTGATAAAAAAAACGATATATTTTGCCTTTTGTTAATAGCTTTAAAATAGGTAGTGATAAATATACGGTATAAAATGTATTAAGGAAACTTAAACTGGCCATCAATTAATCAAATGTCTGTTTCTTATACTTTGAATGTACATATATCACCGGCAAATGAAGAACAAGTCGTACAGATACTAGCGGTTTACAAGAGGACGTTGCACATTAGCGTTGGATGTATGTATACACTATGCATATGTACATATATAATTGTTATATACCGTATATTTTTTAGCATTTTGATATTAATGTTAGTATCAGACGTCGACTACAGATGTGTTTGTATTGAGGCCGCGACCACAGTTTTGTTTTCTTGCATATTGAACAATATCGTTTGGTTTATTGACAGCATGCGATTTATATTTAAGAGGATTGTCTTCAAACAATTTAAAAATCGCTTAAAGCTACGCAATGCTAAGAAGTTTAAAAGTCAAGACGAAATATGACTGAAACTTAACTTTAAACTTCCTGGTCATGTAGGTTGTATGCAGACGAGGCTAGATCATATCGCGCAAGGTCATACAATTTAACAATCACTGTGGGGCTATGTTGAAATATTAAACATTAAATGGCGGTAACTGTGTAGGGGTGTGGGTGTGGGGGTTGATCATGTTTTATGTTTTAACTAATTATTTTATCAAATGGATTCGATTCTTTGATTAATATATGTACTTTCTGTTTCACGTTATGCTAAACTGTATTTTATACATATTAATGTAATGCATGAATCTTCTGTATATTTTGGATTAAACTGTGATAAATCATATGTGGTCACACACGCGAGTTTTGCCTAATTGGCTAAATATTGACTTTACACGTTTTACGATTTTCTGGAATATTAATACAGATCTGAGTTAAATAACCTTTGTTTATAAACATATTCATCAGGTCATTATCATTCCATCAGATATAACATTGAGTTGAGACTCATGTATTACTCATAAGAGTGGAATGTATAAACAATCAAATATCCATAAATGATTAATGCATAACAAATATGAACAATTTACATATAAAGTATAAGGAATGATGAATCATGCATATGCAGTTGACAATTAAACAATGTAAGCAAATCTTCAAAAATAAAGTACTCTTTATTATCAATAATATGAGAGTGTTTTCTTCCTCAGCAGGAAAATATCATCATTGTTTGTTTGTAAGTACATTATGTGATTTTGTGAGGCTTTACATTGCCTGTTTTAGCTTTAATCATTTCATGATTAAAGGAAAGACTTGCGGATGATAACAACATTACTTTTCATGAAAATCTTTCTGGAGTGTGTATATTTCCACATTTGATTACGAGTAAACTTGCATTAAACATGTTTTTGTTGTATTGACGAAATATAAATATTTTAAACAAAAAACAATTGTTGTAAATTGACTGACAAATCATATGTTCTGCACCATCCTATTTATGTTTTACTTATAACAATATCTACACTAACACTTAGTTCGGAAATTGAACATGGTTAAGATTTTAAGTGCAACGTACATCCTGGAACATCGCCTTTCTTAACTATCATGCACGCGAGCCGTTGACGCATTTTCAAGGACGTATAAGCGGAAGAAATCAATTAATGTTGGACGATAAGTGCAATCTGTTATAGGTCGTCAACATTTACTTGAAACAGATGAACTTCATCAGCAAACATTTTACACATGCATTGTATCCTACATTTGCCTTCGGTTTTGTTCGTGCGTGTATTTCGCACGAGTTTAATGACAAACAAAAACAAGCAAAACATTAACAAAAGTATATGTATACTATGTGAAGTACGATAAACTCGAGTTAACTCGCTTCTGGTACGAAAAGTTATATATTAATCGTACCTGTAGTCTGGCAGGTTAAGTTAATATTGGCGAGCTGTACGTAAGTTACATAACTTTACGGTCTCAACAGTATAACCGTAGTTAAATAGTACCTTAATCATAAATCTGACTCTGAACGCTTTCTGGTGGATTGTAGTATAAATACTTGTTTATCAAAGCAGTATACGAAGGTCATTAAAATGCGTTCATCACATCATATAATTACTACTGTCAAGATCATATGCATGCAAACTTATTTCAATCAGGCCATACTGGTACATGTGTTAACGGCTTCAGCATTAAGCAGCTCAGGCGAGCACTCTAATAAGTGATAATGATTGCTAACAAATGTCTGCATCTCAATATGACCGATGGAAATATCTTCCTGCTAAATCACTTGCAAGTATAACTAATGCAGCAGTACATAAAAGATAGAACTGCACTTGCAAAGGAACATTCCCCTGTAGCCGATACAAGTTATATGTACTGTTTTATTCGTCGATGCAATTCAATCGCGAAAATATTTTGCTTACACTGTCAACACAATATCTTTAAACTACGGATGGCCGATAAGTGCAATTATAATTGCTAAACGACGATTGCTTTATGGAAAAAACTTGTTGCCAAACTATTTACTAGTGACTGGCATTTTCACACCACATCCAGTTAAACAAACGTGGAGTTTCACTTCTTTATATTGTCTGTTACGTATTATCAAAATTATATCATTAAACAATACATTTTTTATTTGATATCCGATATTAGAAAAAAATAGGTTCAATTGTATAAAGTGAAACTTTAGCGGCACAAGCAGGAGAGAAACGTTCGTATACAATTCGGTCCCTTGTTAATGGCAATTGGCCAATTCCCAAACGGTAAGACACACAACAAATGCACTAGAAAAGATACACATGTACATAACACACGAACACGAACAAAATTGCGGTCACCGCCTTGAAAAGGTAAATGCAAAACAACTGGGGGTTTAAGCTATCATCAAGCAAAGGCGTGACATGTACGAAACATTGGAATATAGCGAAGGTAATTCCTTATTCGGCAAAACGCATGGCGTACCGGCCTTTCGTATTAACCATTTACAACACAAATCGTTGACAATGGGAAATCGTACTTAAACTTTATGAATGTTTAACTAGCACACACGTGGTATCAATCATGATGTTTTGAACATCATTCCAATCCCGCCCATGAATTTAATTTCCTTTATCATTTTTTCCAGACGTACGATTAAAGTATTGACAAAACATGACAATAGTTGTTTGTTTGCACAGAATACCAATGCTTGTGGAAATCAAATATTAATACTAAGCTTAAGATAAAAATAGACACCCGAGTTGTACAATATGTAATCGTACTGCAATTTATTAACAATGTCAGCGGCGTCAAGTTTGCTGATACAACTTCATATTTTCCATGCAAGTGTAGTGTACCCTGGAAGCTTATCAATCACAATAGATAACAAAATCGGAAGCCATACGACAATGTGTTAAACACGGTGGAGTATCCTCGTTTGAATATTTTAACCCTCCCCCTGGTACCGCACATCATGAACCGGAACCAATAAAAGATGTGCCAGCGGATTTACAAAGAGTGAGGGGCGGAGCTTAGCATACGAGACGGTGAATCAATATGGGTATCCGGAAGAGCTGTGTTTAGTGACTTTTTCGATTGGATTTCGTGTCAGACGTCAATGAATCCTGCATTCTACAAGAAGTTTACACTTACTGCAAACAACTTATTCACGTGTTGGGATAAATGCAAAAATATGTCCGACTATTTTGCTTTAAACCTTAGTGACTGTAATTGCATAACATCTGTTGACAGTGCATTTTGCAAAAAGGATAAATTTAGAACCGGTATACACATATATAGAATTATAAACTATAGTGTATTCAGCCGAATGGCTCCATTTCAATGTGGTCTAATGACGTACACGAAGGGAAATGGCATTGAACATAGCACCAACAAATATTCAGCAAATCACCCAGGAATCTGCGTTAGTAGGCTCACTGATTAACAAACTCTGACATGCGCTAACGCAACAGATAAAGATGACATGTGCGTTTTCAACGAGTCAAGTACATGGATGGAAAACATTAAAAGATGAAAAGATTATTCGGGGAAGTCGATGCCGTACTTTTATGAAACTGCCAAGAAATTTGTTCAGCCTGATACACCATACTCATTAGGAATGTTCAGAAGTTTCAAGGCAGTCTTTGGCGAGACTGAAACGACCAACGAAATGTGTCTGTCTCAAACTCGCGTAAATGGAAGGTTTTGGCTCGAACCAGAACACTGCACTAAGAAATTGCGATATTTGTGTAACGGTGATAACACCACATATTCTGTGCTGGAATCGTCAACAGTTGCTCTTTCTGGTATGAAGTCATCTTCTCCAGGGCAAGACATGTGCAATAAACATAATACCGTTAAAATTAATATCATAGTTGTTCTGGCGTTGATTTGTTATATGTCTATAGAAGAGACAAAATTTGACTAATTAATACAGTTTGGATCGATAGTCAATTGACATATAGACTCAAAACCACAAGGGTTAAAAAACATCGCATTTCCTCTTTGTGGGGTAGATTGACTAGACGCATAGATTGCTATGCAAAACTCACTATAAACTTATACCAATTTAATAATTGTATATAAGAGAGGGAAATAAGTAATACATATTTCGTTTCTTGTAAGCTCATTCCAAACGTCGTAACGGCTAACTTTTGTGGCCGCCTTTTGTCCGCCGTCTGTGGCGGATTTACCTTGTGAACACTCTAGAGGCGACAAAAAGTAATATTTTTGACCAATACATAGTTTCAGTTATCATAACGTTCGTTTAAAGGCTAAGTTCAAACATCATTCGTTTTTTTTGAAAACATGACAGCTTCACTGCAGAGGGGCAGTTTATTGTATATGGAAATTGTAAAACCTCGTGAACAATCTGGAAATCCAATTTGTACCTTATCATAAAACAACTTAGAAGAAAATTTGCTAACTATTATTACATCTCGGCTGATTCCGAAAACAGGTCCGTTGAAAATGCAGTGTTGCAGATTGTTCGGAAAAAATAATATATTGTCAACAGTTGCTGTATCTGTTATGACTTCATTTTCTCCAAGGCAAGACATGTGCGATGAACATACTACCGTTAACATTAATCTCATTGTTGTTCTGGCGTTGCTTTGTTCAATATCCGTTATTGTTCACGTCGTCCTTACATCATGTTTGTGTGTGAAGCAAAGAGGAATGAAGAGGACTATCAACAAACCATGTGACAGGAACGTGAACATGTATGAAGCTTATCGATTTTGAGCACTTAAATTGTCCTTCCTATACAGTATTGGGATTTATACGAGTGTACTACGACATGTGCTTCTATAAATATTAAATTATTTCAACTTGACATGTAGGTATAGTCAAAGATCTATGTTATGGTATGAATAGCTGCATGAAAGGATACTGCAAATATTGCAATACTAAACACTGACAACTTAATGCAGTGCTTCTAACACTAATATCCAAACAAAAATATGCACTCTGTTTTATTTTATTTTATCATCTCAATTTAATATTGAAAGGTATACATTTCATGGCCTGCTATTTCTAACCATTTTAACAAGAGCTAAAAAAAAATCGAATGACTGGTCAGGATGGTTTTTAAAATACCCATTTAAACTCGAATAATTCATAATTAACATTCAGTACAGGATTTGTTGAATTCGTGGAAGCATGATCTTTAAATTGTGTTCTGAACAGTTAAAAGCATCAGTTTTACAATCGCTGACCCGAAAATGCAACTGAAACTTCTTTCATTGCGCCATTCGTCATATGTCATAAATTCAATGAAAATACAAATTAATACTGGACTGGAGGTCATGTGTAGTGAAGACACACATATGACAATATGCAATACAAACCAAACCATACATTAGAGCTGGACCGGATGTCTATAATCGGCCCTAGTCGTAGAAAGACCCTAGGGCTTAAGGCCACGGGCCGATATCGGCAGAGGGCCGGTTTTCGGCGTCCGGCCTAGTTGTGCTGTGAGGAATTGTCTTAACAAACATCATTTCACGTAAAGATGATATTTATATACGTTTTTCAATAATATGTATTGTGGAGTTTGCTTAAACGTGCATCAAATAAAAAATGCATACTAAAATCAACAACAAAGCTAATAAAATCATTTAACTACGTAAACCAATTCGGGCATTTAACGGATGTATTTCCTTTTAAAAGGGAATAAAAAGGAGTTGTTTCTCATCGCATACAAATATGATTGAAACGATAAAAGATGTCAAACCTTACTTAAGTTAGTTTCCTGTCATTGTCATATTTAGAAATAGTGGTAATTAACAATATAAATGAATTCATTTTAATTATTGTTTCTAAATGATAATCATCACTTTCCTTAACAGTAATATTTCCTTCCATCACGCGACATTTCTTGTTTTTATATATATATGACTAGACGCTCATGCGCGGAGTCATTTCCGACTTACATTCAAGGCAATTTTCTTAAACTTCCTTGTTTATATGTATTTATTCAAGATGCTTGCATACATTATCTATTCTACTGGCACATAAGTAGTATACATGGAGAATATTTGAGTTTGACCTTTTGAAAGATATGGATACATATGCGAAAAGGAATAAATAGAAACATTTATTTTTTCATAATCGAATACTTACTCGCTCAAAACATGAACGTACGTTTTTCCGTTCGTTTCACAGCAGTGTTGTACATATGCAATGTGATTATCCTTAGCAAAGCGTGGATTAAAACCGTTAACCAAACGGAAGCAGAAGAAAGATGCAAAACGTCTGGTGGATTAGCGTCATTTAAACATTTCAACCCGTCACCTGGCACCAGTCATCCTCTCAGTGAACCACATAAAACAGTACCAGACTATCTTAACCAAATTATAAATCACTTGCAGATAAAAAAGGACGAATCCGTCTGGATATCCGGCAGGGCAAACTACAGTGATTTTATATCGTATCACTCGTGTCGAAAATCATTCAATAGAAACGTAACATACACTTTCATACAACATAATGATTTGTTCTTATGCTGGAATTACTGTCGCCGTGATGATTTTACATATGTGGGTATATATGACAATAAATGCTATTGTTTGCATGAGGACTGGTTCAATAGTGACCTCTGTAGCAAAAAGCAATATATTAATGGTATTCATGTTTACCTCATAAAAATACCCCATTATCATTTTCAAAACGACACATTTCAATGCACACTTGAAAGAAGGGGCAAGTCTATTAAAAACTATGGCACCGATAAATGCTCAAAGAAAATGCGTGGACTTTGTAAAAAAAGTTTTGATGATAAACAGACACTTAACTGCTCTAAGGCGAGCATGTCATCACCTTCCTTTTGCATTTTTAACGAATCTTTAAGCTGGATCAAACACAGGGACAACTGTGTATACAATGGAGGAATGCTATATCCTTATCCATATGAAGATACAAAAAAATACATCGATTCAAATAAACCCTACACTATTGGCATGTTTCGGACTTTCAAGCCGGTTCCTAAGCAACCACAAAGTTCCGCACACCCATGTTTAGTTGTAACCCGAGTTGGTGATGAATTATGGCTTGAGCCGGAAGATTGCGCTACCAAAAGACGATATTTGTGCAACAATGTGCAATACATTGATTATGATCCCAAGGAGATGACATCAAGGACACCTGTTTCAAATATTGTATCTACAGACAAATCAAGTTCGCACGCCAGTAAATCCACCCAAGAATCAGCCGTTTCAGAAGAACCAAACATAAAAACAACTGATTTTAATGAGGAAAATATAACGACAGTAACAACTGAATCAGACCACAAAAGCAGCGAAGACACAACGACCATAATTATTGTCGTAGTTTGTTTATCAGTTGCTGGTATTATTATCGGAGCTCTGCTATGCTATTACTACGTAAAAAAGTCTCGGACAAGAACGAAAGGTACAAGCGCTACGTTTGGAAGTCCGAAAGATCCTTGTTCTACAAGTTCAGAACTAGGGAAAGTAACACACCAAATACAGATAATTGTCCTAATAACAGTAATGAACACAATAGCATTGTCTTGCGAAATTATGAATATGCTGAAGTGGTCGATAGTAACATTACAAACGACGAATGCCTCATAAACGATACTAATATTAGATCTCCAGAAACAGAAATTACCACCGCAACCGACGAGTATAGTACAATTCTGCTGAACAAATATTTCCAAGAATCAACTGAAAATGTGTATGACCACACCGATAGTATTTTGCCACCAGGATCGTCCCGCGTTAGAGCAGGCAAAACAAGCATGGCAAACACCCCAGATCATATTTATGACTTTACTTCAGTGGGAGTAACAGAGGATACATACAATTCTATCGTAAATACGAAACAAACGATAGTCTTCTCAAGCGATTACGACCATATTCACCCTAAGGACCGGGAACGCAGTGATTTCTCAAGTGACGACAACAATATTAATAATAAAGACTTAACGCACAATTGTCTTCTCAAGTGATTACGATCACAATAACCGTAAAGACTGGGAACAAAACGGTATTATTGAATGCTTTCAATCTTATTAATATTAAAGACATGACAAACAATGTTCTTCTCCAGCGATAAAGTAACGTTTGGACACACGGCAATCGTCTCAAATGATTACCATGATATTAACCGTATAGAATGAACAATCGATTGTTTTCTCAAGTGATTACGACCATATAACGAAAAACGCTAGACACAAACTGGTCATCCCAAATAATGACGATCATATTAGTAGTTAAGATTGGACACATATTGGTCTTGTAAAGAAATGACTATCATATTATTATAGGTCGATCCGCTCGCTCAAACACAAGACTGTGAAAGAAGAGAGACTATTGTGGGTGATTGTGTTATGAAGCAAACACCATTTGGTCATTGTTTAGAAATCCTTTGAAGATCATGCATACACTATTCTAAACATTTTGTTATCACGAATGTGTGCACGTTTCTGCAGTTCATTTTTAGCTTGAAATATATTTAGTTTGGAAAAAACCATATATCGGCTGTTTCGTATTAGTTGATAATATATAATTTGATATATAAGCCATTCGATTATTCGAGTAGAACGTTGAATGTACTATGTGTAACTTTATTATGTAACCTTGCTTGATAAATGTACTAAGATGAGTTTTGTAAATATACAATTTAGTTCAGGAACCTTATGCACATCATTGAAAAAGTAAATAAGTGTTCGATGATTATGCTGTTGTATAGTGATATATTATGTTGTCGATATTTGTAAAAATATTTGTTTTTATGGTACATGTAAATGTAATGTTTATTGTATATATATTGTCTGTATTACAATTTCAAATTTAAGTGTTTAATCGCTTACTGTTTCATTATGTATTTAACGAAAAGTGTACACACGAGCTCACACTACTCATATTGATAGAAACATCCAAATATTTGAAACTCACTTCTTCGTTTGAAAAAAGTATCCACGTGTAATATGATTCATTTCGACAATATTTTTCTTTATCCGTAACTGAATTTCACCTCTACAGCGAGACACGTACATGCATACTTTATTCTATATCATACATATGTCAGATTATAAAGAAATTATTTATTCAACTGTTACCTTTATTATTTTTCCGTCATTTCATGTTGTTAATTATGTTTATGTTTCCTCTTTTAAGTTGTATCGTAACTTTATTTTGCTTATTTGATTATTATTGACATCAAAGATAGATTGTCATACACACTTTATAAAAAGTATTTTTTATGTGTTTGTCTGTGCCATGTATAACCCAATTGCACACGTAATTAAAACTACCATAAACCTGAATATCCAATATGAGTTTATAAATTAAGAGCAGGACTTGTGCTCATTTTTCTTTCGTTTCCTAAATAAACAAATAATACAAATAATTATTTAAATACTTTACAATTGGAATTAAAAAAGACTGAGGCACAGGACTTGTGCTCATATTTCTTTCGTTTCCTAAATAAACAAATAATACAAATACTTATTTAAATAGTTTACAATTGGAATTAAAAAAAGACTGAGGCACAAAAGGCATCGATATTTCCGCTTTTTATCTGTTTATTGTTTGTGTGAGTTTGTGTGTGTGTATTTTCTGAGAACATTCAACGACACATTTATAGTTGATGATGTTTTGTCCTTAAAAGCTTAATTTCAAATGATTGATAACAAACACATATTTTACATAATTTAATATACTAATTTTGTGGCTATAAGAAGGTCAACATAAATAAAAAAATTAGTTGGTGAATGAAATCCACAATCAGCTTGTTAAATGTAACAAAGAAACGTTAAATTACATGAATAGCTCATATGTAGTTTTTAAGAACACTAACATGAGTAAGAACAAAATCCACTTATATGAATTAGTTAATACAATTAAAAATTAACATTATCATAGATAAGGCAAAACAAATCGTAATCGGTATACTAGTATACTAGTATGGAAAGTTATGTAAAAACATATTTATTTAGTAATTGCCTTGGATTGTGTATACATATGTTATCTGCAGGTGTGTCTTTGTATGGTATTCATGTACAGCCGCATTAACACGCCACTGAATTTGTTTATTGAATAATTATAGTGTTTAAATTAAAAAAACTAGTTTCAATTTTGTCAAGTTTGACTATCATTTTCATTCTTGTACTATGAGTAGTTATGACACGTTTATATGTATGTGTACGTCTAGTCTAGTGGTCTTGTCCATTCATATTTATGTTATGTGTATAAGTAAATACTCATAAAGATGCAATATCAATTGCTGTTTCTATTTTGTTTTTATTCCGTTTTCATGTATTTAACATTTGGAACACTTTATTCCCATGGTGACTATTCTGCAATGTATTTGTATATGATCTGCCGGAAACATTAAACCATATTTGCTCAAATGCGTTCATAACTTGAACGTATATATCAGACAGTTTCTGTGAAAAAAATAAAAAAAACAAACACTATTTAATATTTATAAAAACAAAACAATTTGAGTTCAACATTCTTAGGGGTACAACTGACTGACCGTATAGGAATGTTGTTTCAATGTTAAATTCATTTTTGTCCACATCATTAAACTTTCTATCATTAACAATATTTTGCAACTGACGTTTGAAAGAAATGATCTTCAAGAAGATCCGAACATAAAACTGACGCCGTATTCTAACTAGTGATTAAAAAACAGCCAGTGCGGCTTAACCTGCTTTCGTATTTGGTTCATCATGATATAAAAATAGCTCACTTGAGCTGATTATCTGACCAGAATACAACGTTAATGAAAATGCAGAAGGTTGCAATTATGAGCGTCTATATAAACACATTAATATAAACAGTAATATGATTTTGCTTTTAACAATCTTATTGCGGCTTTTTCTTGAATTACGCGACGATGATCTGAGTGTTAGTTCTTATGAATCAATCTCTAAAGCTATTTTTTCACAAACGAGATGAAGTTGATACTCGTTTTAGTTTCATTTCAATGTGCTTCAGACAGTTTAAATTATGGTGCTTTGATTTGTATCTAACCATTGAGCTGAACAATCGTTATTAAATCGAAATGCGTTCAGTCACTTGTACTGCTTTTGTAACATTTGAATCCGGATGTTATGAAGATACTCTTTATTTACACTTAAATGTTATATGAATGATTCTAGGCCAATATTGAGGTTTGAAGCTCTTTTAAATTGGTTTAAACCGTCAGTTATTTTGCATGAACTCTTCCGAAGCGGTGACCCGAGTTTTATTCATGTTTGTAATGTACGTATTTTGTCTTGTGCATTTGAATTGTGCTTCACTGTTAAGAGTTTGTTTCTTGCCACAAATAAAGGACCGCATGGTATAATAAGGTTTATCTGTTAATGGTGCAGCTGAAGTTTCACTTTGTATGTATTTAATGTATTGGAAATATATATGAATTTTAATGGTGTCCTTTATATGACCGAAAGATTGTATTAACATATTGACAGAGGAGTTACAACATCTTGTTTCGACAGCATTATTAATAAAATATTTCTCAGTTTTGTGATTTTAGAATGGTGTATTTTCAAGATTTGTCGAAACGAGTACAGCCACGGCGAAAACAGTTGCTGATTGGTTAAAATATCCTTTTAATTTTAACTGCCTTCTTTACCTCCTTATATTGTCAAGTTTTACGAAGGCGAGATAAGATCTCTTTTTATAAGATACGATAGGTTTCTCTTTCTAAGTAAAGATATGGCTCAAGATAACATATATTGCAATTTCTAACAAGCCGACTATTGCAATAAAGTTATTAATTTAGTACGTCTATAGCATCCCAATGGAACATCTATGTAGATACGCAATTTATATTGTTTTTTAATTCAAAATGCAATCCTGTAAGTAGATTCCAATATATAATTGTTTTTGCAATCTTGTGAGTAAATTTGAACTGTCCAGGCAATTATTATATTAACAATATTTAATGTGTTGTGTCAAACAAGATCACTGATCTATTCATTGCGTTCACAACTTTCACTACCTCTTTATCAACCTACATATAGATTGCCTTATCCTAACCGCGACATTTAAATGCAACTTTGCAAAAGCGGAAAAGGACAAACTTAACTGAATGCGAATCAGTTTGAAATTGTTGTATGTTCTATCTGGCATTGTAATATAATATTTCTGGCATTTTAATATAATATTTCGTCCTTTATAAAAATGGACCTTTATCAACTCCACTTGTCAAACGTGAATTAGTTTTAAAAGATTTCTGTATAAGATAATTTAAGATTGTATTGTCTTTGGCCCTATGTACATGTAAATTGATGAACACATATCATCTTCAGTGATTGGGAGTGCTTCTCTTCTACCGGCAATTGTTTGGTACAAATAATATCTCTACGCTAGGCAATTGTTTACCTGACATTCTCATTAAATATTATCGTGTTGACGGTTGAGCGGTAATAATGTTATATCTCAATATATTATATCATGATTTTTAACCCCAGCGTGATTATGCACTTTTAAAATTGGAATCATCTGCTAAATATTGACAAGTGTATTTATTTTCAATTGCCACATACGATACATATTCTAAAAACCTAAATGAAGACAGGATAGA
Source organism: Dreissena rostriformis (assembly GCA_007657795.1). Classification (NCBI taxonomy): domain Eukaryota; kingdom Metazoa; phylum Mollusca; class Bivalvia; order Myida; family Dreissenidae; genus Dreissena; species Dreissena rostriformis. Next base: position 150,732 of record VMBQ01001242.1, read on the forward strand.
CTAACGCATCATGCGTTCTTCAAAATAAGATTACTAAAACATATTAACTTTATCAAGATTTATAGACAACAATCAACATACACTAATTGGGTATATCGTGGCTTTGTGATCTATAATCATTCAGACAGCGATTGAATTACCGGGTCCATACTTAATATGGCACGCGAGTGCGGCGATTCGTCGCACTGTGAACACACCAATTATTGGAAGACACTTTTACTGTATACCCGTAATTTCGTGTTTCCGCGTCGTATTTTCGAATTCTCTCTCTTCTAATTCAAAGATCGACGGTACGAAATCATGACGCGATGTTGCGAGATTACTATGCGAAAGTGCGAGAAAACGATGCTAGATTGCGAGATCACGATGCAATGTGAAATTGCGAGAGTAATATTGTAATCTCGGATCGTGTCCTTCCATTTTCGATCCTTGAAGAAATAAAAACTTGAACTAGAAAATGCGGATGTCAACAATGAAAAACAACGCATGACTCTGACAGAACACCCTACATGGGCAATATCGTGTAATATTTCCTATTATAGTGCAATTGTCAATATTCACAGATTTCACATCTCGTTAAATCACTATGTTGAGTTTGGTTTGTTTATCAGAGTATGTATCGGTTGAAACTTCCATTCTCTTTCGTGCAGAGCCTCGATATCATACTCGCCAAAATTTCTTAGTATTATAATTATCATCAATTTCATCACCAGATACGAATGCCGCGCTAATTGTCACTCAAGTGTAACAAGGAAATAAAAAGTAATTACTTAAACGAGAGTGTTTCGCTCATTATATATTGGCTTGAAAGTCCTGCGGGCTGTATTTAAATACATTTGATACAAAGACGAACACTTTACTTTTATTACCTTAGTTTTTGTGATAAATACACATAGATACAAAGTGATGTGATTTGACAAATAAAACAACATAGAAAAGAATATTCTATTAAAACTATATGCTGATAATATATATTTCTGAAAAGTAACTATGAATCCTTTCGGCGTTATGTTCGTTGTAAGCGGCATTCTATTGCTCTCATGTGCAACATACATTCACGCGACAATTACATATCAGGTAACGAAGTTGATTGCGGAAGAAAGGTGTGCAGAGTTAGGTGGATTAGCCTCTTTTGAACAATTCAACCCGCCTCCTGATACGAGATATCACGGACAAGGACCGGAAAAGAAGTTGCTAGATAATTTGAGACGAAAAATAAATGAGCTTAATGTACAGGAAGGCGAATCGATATGGGTATCAGGTCATGCTGAGTACGGACGTTTTATCCAATGGCAGAAGTGTGTTAACTCCTTATCTGGTTATACCAAAACGATACCTATAAACGATACGGACATGCATGAGTGCAGCACGAAATGTGGCATTACATTTAACTTCTTTGGCATACAGCAAGGTATATGTTACTGTTTAAACCGTAATTCGTATTCTGTGAATGACTCGTGCACTGATAGTCAATCAGTCATACATATATATATAGATATATCAGACGATATCAAGGAAGCTGATGGAACGCCATTCCAATGTTTGTTATTAAAATTAGGCAAAGGAAATGATCGTAACCTAGCGATCAGCGATAAATGTTCCGCTCATCATCCTGTAATTTGTGGATATATTGGCGACAACAGGACTCTCAATTGCCCCGCAAATTCAATAAACAGCAAAGTATGTTTTTATAATATCAGTAAAAATTATGTAGATCACATTAACATGTGCTGGAGAAGCAATGGAAGACTTGGCTTTTCCCGTGATTTGGCTCGTGAATTGAGCCCTGGAGACTGGTCATTTTTTAGTAATATAGATTATATATATGCAGGTCCTTTTCGAACATTTAAGGCAGTTGCAAACGAAGAAAAATCAGACAACACATCATGTTTAACGATAACTCGTGTTGGTGGATCGTGGTGGCTTGAACCTGATATCTGCACCAATAAAAGACGTTACTTGTGCAGTAATACCAAGACAAAAAACAAATTCAACGGGAACAAAGCCAACGAAAACAATGCCAACAACAACACTTTGGATGAAATTGAATGCACATCAAAACATAACTACAACCTGACAATCATTATTATCTTGGCTTCGATTTCTGGCATAGCGATGATTGCTGTTATTGTTGCTGGTAGCATGTCTAGCACGGAGCTGTAGGATGAATACATTCATGCATTCTAACGCTGCTAATGAAACGTACGAACATTTACAGCGCCGAAATACCGCTGGAGATTACAGTACTGTACAAGAAACCAGTATTAACAACTAATGTTTTGCTTTATTCCGGTGTTGACTCCAGCATCAAATGTATGCTTTATATAACATGACTATATTGTACTTTTCAACATTGTTAAACAAAACGAAAGTGTATATTTTGTGAAAAGTGAAAGTCTTTTCATATATGTAATTGATGTAAATATACTGGTTTTGTTATTTTGTAACATTGATAACTGTTTCTATATTTCAACGTTTTCTGTATTGCATGTTAAGATATTTTCAAATGCGTGTACAGCTCTGTGATGCTAAATTATATACTGACTTAAAAGCTGATACTGTTGTAATATTGTTTTATTTTATTTATAATACTTTCTTGTTATTTTACGTTTCATGTTTTACTTTTAATGTTCTTTTCGTGCTTTAATATATGCTTGTATTTGACTACTTATTGTATTAAATATATAGACTTCAGCAATATTGTAATCACTTATCTCTACTTAGTTTGCATAATCACAAATAAAGATACACATGCTTCTGGTTTTTGCTGGTTTGCACGCATAAAGCCCATTTTCCGCTGTCACTAACAATTTCATAACATGACATTGTGTGTCTTATTTACATGGCACATTCGACCAGCGGTGACATTGGCAGGAATGCGTTTTCGCTGATTTTGACATTGGCAGGAACGATGTTTTTTGCTGATTTTATTGTCCCATTTCTACTATTGATGAGATTTTCTTCGATAAAACAAAACTTAGAATCATAGGGAGTATGTAAAACCTCAACAACTCATTCGTTTTATAAAATATTCGTATGTACATGACGAAATACGTATATTTGTTTCCAATCTGTGCAAATGTACATACAAAGCGGATTTTTGTTGATAGCATGTTCATGTTAATTGAACAAAAAGTCACGGTAGTGTTATCTAAAATAAGTTTTAGTATAGTCCTTTAGATTGCCTGAAGGACATACTGATGTATCAAATACAGAACACTAGATAAGGTTTCCGTATCTCACAGTGCGAAATCCGTTTTCGTATTAAATGGCTGGACAAAAAAAAACGGACTTTTGGATGACGTAATTACTGTACACATCATAATGGCGTTATTAGTGAATAAAGATATTTGCGTTGTTCATTACAATATTGTATTGATGATCGGAGTTTATAATTCATCTATTGTGTTGGTGACCTTTTCATTATAAAAAGTATATAATAAATGGAATATTTAATGTTGGAAATCGCCTTTGGGCTCAACTCATACAATACATCCAATTTGAACACCATAGTCATTAAAAATTATGATATAATATGATATGATATCATTGTCGTTAACATATGGACAGTATTATTTTCTTTTTGTGATATTTTTTAGGTCAATACACGCGTGTTTGCATCGGGCGTAATATTGAATACAGTTCATACACTGATGAAATGAAAAAAACAACAACACAAAAACTAGTCAATATTCATTATGCCAACACAAGGTGCATATAAGTTGTAATTTCGATTTTTCTTACTGATTTGTAGCTTAGGAATCATATTAGTGCATACCGCTAAAAGTTCCAAACAATAACGATATTTTGCCATTGACAAATGAAACAAATCGTCCATAAGATTTGCACAAATAAATGATGAAGAGTAAGTTGGTTCCTCTTTCCTAATTCCTTATTCCTTATTGAAGCTGAACATATTTGATTTGTAAGAGAAATAATATATACACTTCTTGAGTAAATCAAAACAAAATAACTAGAATACATGTACTTTATGTATTACGATACATATTCATGTTTCTTCTTCGCGCTTGCATGGGATTTATTGTTTAAGCCGAAGCGGCATTTTCTACTTCGAATATTAACTGTACATCAACAGCCTATAACATTTCTGTACATGTATGTTATATTAACAAAACAATCGACCGACCGATAGAGAGAGAGAAACTCAAATAACCCCTCCCAGCGGGGGTATAATAACAAATCAGTATTGTGTGTATTAAATACATTATCAAAATCAAACTCTAACACAATATTCAAGTGTTGACTTTACAAAAATGCACTGTTATTTACGTGCATATCCTGTCGAGCTGAGTATTATCGGCCTATGCTCGATATATTGTTTTCATTATGTTATTGACCTTATTAAACTGCCCAAGTAAGTACTACTAAATTTTCTTATACAGCGTTTACTTTTGCAAATACAACTTGTATTAACAGTCTCAACAAGGTAATATATTCACAACAAAGGCAAGAACTGATTTTTACGAAAGATCTTAATGGATGCAATATAGTGTGTTAAGTCAAATATATTAGTCTAGTTCTCTTCTGATCGGAAATCGTTAATTGCGGTGTCGCGGATGTCGCATAACGATATTAGACTTTTCTTCCTTATGGAAATATTTATAAGGATATGAAAGTGTGTATTGGCTACGCATCTCAATCGTATCGCATCATCGATTTGATTTCAAGTAAAGCGTTTGGGTGGACCGCTTATTTACAAAGAACTATCCACTCTAACAGATGACTCATCTTTAAGAAGGCAATATTATATTTGACAATTATAGGGGATTGAAATGGTATTTGTGATCTATTATATCCAAAAATACGTCTACAAAATATGGTACGTATCTTCAAGTAGTATTTTTTATAATAAAGATATAGCGTACATGTACGTCTACATCGATATGATACTTGAAATGCACATGAGTTGCGTTAACTAGTAACAAGATTTGTTTTTAACATTTGCCAAATGTGTTAAGACAATATCGTGTAGCTCGTTTGTCGTGTATTGTTCCAAATGTGTGAATACTCAAACTCGTGAAACATTTTAGGTAGAGAATTATTTGTTACCATACTATTTAAGGCAAGTGTCGAATGGCAAATACACGCCATGACTTTACATTAAACATATCATTAAATGATTAAAGCTTGGACTTATTTTATTGACGCTGTAAAGTAAAATTGATTTGTCTAGTTCTCTTCTGATCGGAAAGCAATAATTGCGGTGTCGCGGATGTCGCATAACGATATTAGACTTTTCTTCCTTATGCAAATATGTATAAGAATATGAAAGTGTGTATTGGCCACGCATCTCAATCGTATCGCATCATCGATTTGATTTAAAGTTAAGTGTTTTTGTGGACCGCTTCTTTACAAAGAACTATCCACTCTAACAGATGACTCATCTTTAAGAAGGCAATACCATATTTGACAATTCTAGGGGACTGAAATGTTATGTGTGATCCATTATATCCAAAAATACGTCTACAAAATATGGTACGTATCTTCAAGTACAAGTAGTATTTTTATAATAAAGATATAGCGTACATGTACGTCTAAATCGATATGATAATTGAAATGCACGTGTGTTGCGTTAACTAGTTACAAGATTTGTTTTTAAAATTTGCCAAATGTGTTAAGACTATATCGTGTAGCTCGTTTATCATGTATTGTTCCAAATGTATGAATACTCAAACTCGTGAAACATTTTAAGTTGGAAAATAATTGTTACCATACTATTTAAGGCAAGTGTCGAATGGCAAATACACTACATGACTTTACATTAAACATATCATTAAATGATTAAAGCTTGGACTCATTTTATTGACGCTGTACATTTAAAGCAGATGAGGTTTAAACCGGAATACATATTCGACAAACCGTACACTTAGTCTAGAATTAATCACAAAACACACGTGAACGCATATTAATCTTATATCGTTTGTATACAAATAAATCATAAAACAATAATGAGCCTTCAAAAATTATAATCAAGTAAGACATTCGCGCTAGTCTTTTATTTAAGGAAACAAACAGATATGTTATACAATACAAAACAATACTTTTAATATAAAATTAATGATAAAACATGATAAAAGCTGGTGTCATCACCTTGGGACGGTCAATGCTAAGCATTAAGTTTTAAAACCGTTTAAAGAGATGTCAAAAAACACACTTAGCCGAAAAAATAATCATAATCACTGGGGGAAATTACACAATTGAAAACATACATACCATACAACAGACACATACACTTGAATGATTAATAATTGGGGTCACCACCGCCTTTGAACAGTAAATGGTAAAAGCAATGGGGGCTTAAACTAGTTGAAAGACATGAAAAACATCACGCTTCTCACAGAATTAATCACTAAACACATATTTTGAAATGACCATTAACCTCAATCAAAGATGATATAAATAATAAATCTCAAATCACATAATTGTAAATGAACCTTAACCTCAATCGAAGAGGATATTAAGTTAATGTATTTATCTTCTTTATTTATTGGGATTTATCAACACAAATGAAGAACACTTTAGGTAGGAAAATACTTTTCAAGGAAGTGGATAATACATCTCTTATCAAGTCTCAGAGTGAAGCCTACTTTAATGCGTTGATGTGGTTACAGTCTACAAAGGTTTTCAGGAATCAAAAGTATTGCGTTCATTTTTTGTTAAACATTGTATCCGATTCGGAATTGTTTTGGTACAACGGGTCGAACAAAGTGAAACTTTATACAATGACCTGATAAATGCAGGATCGTCACAGACAAAGTTACTTAAAAAACACGATAATAAATTAATGTCAGACAGAAGTTCTTTAAAAAAACTTAATTTTATTTTAAGTATTCCAAATGTGTAAAATCACGTAATTTCTACATAAACATTGACGAGTGTAGATAAAACCAAGATATCACATTTTCTACATGAGTCATTTTATTTTTTGTCGAATATGTCAATATAAGCAATGAGAAACTTAAGCTGCACCAGCATAAGCAAAGCATGATTAAAGCTTGCGAACCACGCAATTGAATTACTCAAAATATTAACTTTATTAGACAAATTCAATTGAAAAAACCTCTCTAATCCGGTAGTAACTAGGGGTGAAAATACATGAAATCAATACAAAAAACAATGGTTAATGAAACAACTAAAGTTCAGTATATGAAACAACTAGGACATATAGTTCTAACATAAATAATAACAAGGATTTTGCAATTTACTACTATGTTATATAGCATAAGATGGTTTTCAGATATATTGGAAAATAATGGCTGTCAATGTTAATCAAACTGCTCAATCAACTAACATAACTCATCATCCATCACTTAATAACAAAAAAACACAATGTATGTGAAAATGACATTCACATATAATTATCGATTTTCACTCTTTATTGTACTTAAAACCTTGCAAAGATAAGAAGTATTCACATGTGTGCAATATATGCCATAAACATGTATTATTAAAAAATATCCAAATTGTCAGTAACTAGCGTTTATTTTTCCCACCCATCACCGATGTACAACTGACTCGCCCTCTCTTTATACTAAACAGCTTAAACTTGAAGCCACCAACATTCATGGTAAATGTATCTTCACATAAGTTAACATTATAATTAAACCTTATTAAAAAAAAGTTCAGGACAGTTTACAACTGCATACAAGTTGCATTTTTTAATTTCTTTACTGTATGGGAACTTCACAACCAACTTAAAATTACTTTTAGGTGCGTTTACACCACATCCGTTATGATTTTGGGGCATAACTTGCTGTAACATATACAGTCAAGCATCAAAATGTACATGTTTACTAAGATTATTAAGACTCCCATATTTTAAATCTGGTAATTTCAAGTTGGCATTTATAACACATATGCGAGAACAACTAAAAAGTAATCAGATTACCTATTCAAGAGAACATTCGGTTATGTTAAACAGAATGATAATTATCGTATCAATATGTTACAAGAATCACGTCCAGCATTGTTACACTCCTATTTTATAAAACATATTTAAAATGAAGCATTTGAACATTAAATCATATAACAATGTAAACATTCAAGAAAACAATACTCACACAGAAACTCACACAGTTTACAACAATGATGTAACAAACATAACATTTCTTAATTAATTAAAACAAAACAAATTATGATGCTTGTAGATTGTGACTAAAACTCAGAAGTTTTGTTTAATACAAAATACTTAAGGAATGCATATCCGGATTCAGAACCTTTCATATGTCCAATATGTAAAATAGAGACACTTTAGAAATTATTATTATACCTAGATTTAAATATGCGATAATTTGCTGTAAGTGTTTCCGTCCGAAACAGCTGCTTCTTTCTTTTGCTGTCCAACCCTGTCATATGAGTCCATACACCGATCAGCCGGAACATGATGGCATTTAGTGGCCTCATCGTCGCCATTGTCTTGTCCCATTGAGGGATTCGTTGTATTGTATACATCACCTGACCAGTCTTGCCCAGCTCTAGCGTACACGTTACATGGTGCATCCATGTTCTGCGCCGAATTCGTTTTCTCTTGGCCTGTTTGTGAGTCAAGACATATGGTGTTGTATTCGCTTGCCGGTTGCTCTGTCGTTTTCTCGTGTACGGCTATACAATTATTTTCAATTTCGGCATAGTCTTCAAACTGCTGTAAATTGTTGATTTGTCCTGTGTGAACAAGACATATAGCTTCGAGCATGCCGGATGTTTCGCTTTCAGTAACCGATTTCATTGAAATTGGTTGTGTACTTCTTGTTGCATCAACGTTTCTATGAGCATTGCTGGTATCAAGAGTAGGGTTTGCTTCAGTCTCTTCAACAGTTGTATACACGCATTGAGAATTTCTTTTTTCATTCGCACGATTGCTTTTGAATCGTAAACATGACTTAATAGCACGTCGCTTTTTGATACACACGAATATGCCAATACATATCGCAATGACACATATAAGCAATACAACGATCAGGATCACATAGCTTTTGTTTTTATCGAAGTCGATGTAAGCTGTATCGTTAAGTCCATTGCACAAGTAGCGTCTTTTCTCGGAGCAGTTATCAGGCTCAAGCCATAGGTCCCCTTTTACAGAAGTAACTGATAAACAGGGTGAATTGTCTGAATTGTTAGATTCTTTGTGACTTTTGTATTCAACTGGCGTAAACAGTCGAAATTTTCCTATCGTATAACGTGTGTTAGTTTCAACTTGGTGCTCTGCAGCTGCATACCAGTAAGGAATAAGTTTCCCATTATTTCTCCAACACAGGTTTCTGTTGTCTACCCAATTTTTACTGACGATGAGAACACACACTTTGCCATCAGATACAGCATTCGAACAATTCATTTGGTCACCCAATGCTGTACAAATTGCAGAATGGTTTGCGGAACATTTGTCGGTGGCTTCTTCGTGATGAGTTCCAGATATAATAGTACACTGAAAGGGCTGATCTTCTGCATTTCGATCTGCCACCTCGTAAATATGATAACCTGATTTAAATTGGGGAGCATTGCAAAAATTACTGGATAAAAAAGTATCCTCTTCATTAATACAATAACATCGATCTGCTTGTATACCCAGGTAATTTGAATTGCCACATTTTTTGCTACACTCATGCAAATCCATACTATTTATAGTTATTGTTGTGGGATGACCATTTAAGGAGTTCACACAAGAGCGCCAAGACATAGATTTACCGTATTGAGCCGTACCAGAAACCCATACTGATTCGCCTTCCTTTATATTTAGCTCATTGATCTTTCGTTTTAAATGCTCTGGCACCTCCTTTTCCGGTCCGTGTCCGTGATATCTTGTACCAGAAGGTGGGTTGAAATGTTCAAACGAGGCTAATCCACCAAATGCCGCGCACTTTTCTATTGTCTCAAAATGCGTCACCTTATCTTCTGTTGTCGCATATAGAAATGGTATACTTAAGAACAACAGAAAGAAGTTGACACAATTGTCATTCATATTTCCTTTTCTGACAATGTACACTATTATTTAAGTATATACTCACATACAATTTTAAACAAATTAATTTGCTTCGTTGAAGTATAATAAACAATTCACCACTTACTATTGTGTTTCCATGTAGTTCGCGCGTGTTTAAATGAAAGCAATTTAAACTAACTATAGACCACATTTCACAATGTTAATTAACTGAAGAAGATTGTTGTATTTTCACGATTTAATACCCTATCCACGGAAATCTACACTTATCTGTAATTCTAAGTGATATTCTTTTTGTTCGCTTTGAACAATTTGAATTTAATAATACAAGTGACAAATCCTGTTTGCTGTTAAAAACAGGAAGAGTTTAATAACGTCTAGCGATATGTACAGTAACGGATTTTCTAGCTCTTAAAAAATACTTGATTTTAGACTTGCGTTAAAAAAAGATATCAAAATGAGCCTTCAGAATTTTCCTTTATGCCATCAAAGAATAATAAGAACTCGAAAGGAAATATAAGTAATTATTCAAGTCGAAAACAAAAAACAATCTCACCAAATGAGCCCGTTATCTTGAGCCCAACGTTTTTACACGCTCAAAGCTACGGAATACCGTTAGTGCCATCGTGGTTACACATTAAAATCAAGAGGGCGAGAATGCGAGAACGCGAGAGTACGATGGCGACAATGCGCGAACACGATGACGAGAGTGCGAGAATACGATGACAAGAGTGCGAGAATACGATGACGAGAATGCGAGAATGCGATAGTACGATGACGACAATGCGACAGTGCGATGTCGACAGTGCGTCATACGATGGCGACAGTGCGATTGTACGATGGCGACAATGCGAGAATGCGAGAACGCGAGAGTACTATGACGAAAATGCTACAATACGATGACGACAGTGCGACAATACGATGGCGAGAATGCGAGAACGCGATGGCGAGAATGCGATGATACGATGGCAACAGTACGATATGACTATCGCATTGTCGCCATCGTACTATCGCACTGTCGCCATCGTATTGTCGCACTGTCGCATTGTCGTCATCGTACTATCGCTTTCTCGCATTCTCGCCATCGCGTTCTCGCCATCGTATTGTCGCACTGTCGTCATCGTATGGTCGCATTCTCGTCATCGTACTCTCGCGTTCACGCATTCTCGCCCTCTGGATTTGAATGTGTAACCACGATGGTCCTAACGGTATTCCGTACAAAGCTGTTAAACAAGTTCTTAAAATGAGGAGAGCGCAAGGCGCATTAAAATAAAAGTTATTGTGTACATAACTGTTGAATATTTCTGCCAAACGTATTCATCTTATTAGATGCTGCCATTTTATGTTATTAGCTGTTTAATGAAAAATATACAATCGTAAAAAATGACAACTTAAACAATATTTATAGAAAAAGAAACAACTATGCTTTAAAAAATCGGATGCGGGGATGAATGGAGCTTGCGGGAAAAATAAAAATACAAAATGTCTATTTCATTTTACGAATTTTAGGGACGGTACATCGGACATAAATCTGATCAATTTTGTTGTGATCATAACATGCTGATAACATTCTTATCAAAAAACAATTATTAAAATTGTTGATGTTCAGTTTAATATTGTATTTCAAGTATGTATGTCTTTTACTTTATTTGTACTTCATGCTTTTGTAACCAAGTATGTCAATACTAACCTCTAACAGTAAATGTTAGTCATTAAAGCGTTATTTATAAGTTTTCTTTTCCTAAAAGATAAATATTTGCGCAATCTTTTTTGCAGTCAATAGCATTGTTCTGTTCCATATGCATATAATAATCGCAAGAAATCTTGGTCAAACTCATATTAGGCAGATACGCAAGATAAAATTCTCAAAAGGGTATCAAAAGGCAAAGCTGTAGGAAATCTAGATATATGTTCGGGCCACCAATGTCCGCAAGAATATTTAATGGGCGATTACACATTAATCAATCAATGTTGAAATGTGATGAAATGTTTATCGTCTGAATATATTTGTTAACTACGTTAAGATACCATTCGAATGCGTGTCAAATAAACGTTGTTTAAAAGCAGATCAAGCCGATTAAAATAAAATGTTCCGGCAGAAATAATACATGTTTTAACATGTGCACTACATATATGCTTTGCAAATTCAAATACATGTATTGTGTATAAGGTAAAGGTCTTTTTTATTATAGTGTCACCCCTATTGAAAGGGCCAGCCAATCTGACTTATGAGACACATTTTGCGTGTATACCATGTACCTCCCAACTCCTATCACTATGCCAGGCGCCAGGCGGATAGAAGTCGGTAACCATTCATGTTTAACGCTCGCGGCTCACGAGCCGGCCTAATCGGAACAAGTCCCATGACAAACACCCATCCTTAGACAAACGCTCCCCATGGGGCTCGAACCTACGACCTCCCGATCCCAAGGCGGACGCCTTATCCACTAGGCCACGGCGATGGAATGGATATGTTCGGAATTATGGTGACAGCACTTGCTTAAATTTAGCCGTTCTGCGTCCAAAGACTATTTTTAATTGTTCAAACATTAACAGTTTCGCAATCATTCGGGTCAACAAATATATCGTTTTATTGGTAATTTAACACCACTTATTTGTTTCAAAATAACGGTTGCGATGTAATTTTTCAATCACTTTTACTGTGCAAATATACCTTTAAACGGACTTCAATGTCTTAGAAAAACAACTGTTATTAATAATTTTATTTTTTAAATTTCTGTTTGTTTAATTATAGCTTTGAATACTGTTACTGTAACCTGTTGAAGATAAACGCTATACGATGATACATCTAAATACGAACCATGTGATGTGGTCTAATAAAAGAGACTCTGTTTGTCAATAAAGTGTATGTGAATCATGTGATTATCGGACGCTGCCAGTTTTAACAAGTACATGTACCTCTTGCTTACAATCTGTGTAGAGGGTCCGAAGAAATATCTGGGCTTGAAATTCGAAATTTCATTTCAGCAATTACATATGAAGAACTGTTAGCAGTTCGTTCAAGTGCATAACATACGATAAGTACCAGCATGAATAATATCTTGACGGCTACGAATATAAAGTATCAGTTTCCGAAACTTGATTTAAGTGTTTAATAGTANAGGAAATCTAGATATATGTTCGGGCCACCAATGTCCGCTAGAATATTTAATGGGCGATTACACATTGATCAATCAATGTTGAAATGTGATGAAATGTTTATCGTCTGAATATATTTGTTAACTACGTTAAGATACCACTCGAATGCGTGTCAAATAAACGTTGTTTAAAATCAGATCAAGCCGATTAAAATAAAATGTTCCGGCAGAAATAATAAATGTTTTAACATGTACACTACATATATGCTTTGCAAATTCAAATACATGTATTGTGTATAAGGTAAAGGTCTTTTTTATTATAGTGTCCCCCCTATTGAAAGGGCCAGCCAATCTGACTTATGAGACACTTTTTGCGTGTATACCATGTACCTCCCAACTCCTATCACTAAGCCAGGCGCCAGGCGGATAGAAGTCGGTAACCATTCATGTTTAACGCTCGGGGCTCACGAGCCGGCCTAATCGGAACAAGTCCCATGGCAAACACCCATCCTTAGACAAACGCTCCCCATGGGGCTCGAACCTACGACCTCCCGATCCCAAGGGTGACGCCTTATCCACTAGGTCACGGCGATGGAATGGATATGTTCGGAATTATGGTGACAGCACTTGCTTAAATTTAGCCGTTCGGCGTCCAAAGACTATTTTCAATTGTTCAAACATCAACAGTTTCGCAATCATTCGGGTCAACAAATATAACGTTTTATTGGTAATTTAACACAACTTATTTGTTTCAAAAAAGCGTTTGCGATGTTATTTTTCAATCACTTTTACTGTGCAAATATACCTTTAAACGGACTTCAATGTCTTAAAAAAACAACTGTTATTAAATAATTTTATTTTTTAATTTTCTGTTTGTTTAATTGTAGCTTTGAATACTGTTACTGTAACCTGTTGAAGATAAACGCTATACGATGATACATCTAAATACGAACCATGTTATGTGGTCTAATAAAAAAGATTCTGTTTGACAATAAAGTGTATGTGAATCATGCGATCATCGGACGCTGCCAATTTTAACAAGTACATGTACCTCTTGCTAACAATCTGTGTAGAGGGTCCGAAGAAATATCTGGGCTTGAAAATCGAAATTTCATTTCAGCAATTACATATGAAGAACTTTAAGCAATTCGTTCAAGTGCATAACATACGATGAGTACCAGCATGAATAATATCTTGACGGCTACGAATATAAAGTATCAGTTTCCGAAACTTGATTTAAGTGTTTAATAGTACATACTCGAAATGTGTCTATACACTTGAACACACTTATCTATACACAACAAGTTATAGGAATGACTTCCGTACAGTGGTTCAGGAACGATTGTCTATTTGATAATAGTGTTTGAATATCGTCAAAAAAAATGGACCGATAAAGATAGCGACATTAGTTTAGATAATATAATCTCGATATATAAGAGTTAATGAACAGTTGTCGTAATCTCAAATTCTTTTTGCTGTAAGGACAAAAGTCGAGTTACTGGTTAATTTTTATAACATTTTCGTAATGTAAAGTTGTGTTTGGGCGTCTGGAACTAACGTCACTATGGATGGATATGTGGCATATATTTGTAAGCTGATCGTTAAAGCCCCATTAACACCTAAAATCAACGAATATTTTGTAACATATTTCGTAAAACAAAGTTAACCAATAATCAATCATTACGTGGAACGACCAGTATTGATTTGTCATTTGGAAATGGATTACTTGTTCCAGATAGAACTCCAGAAGTTAAATGGTCATATGGTACTTTTCTTGTGTTCACTTGACCCATAAATAATCAGTGTTCCGTATAGCAATAGCCAAAATTTCAACGTTAGATGTGGTCTGGTAACATACATTTAACAAGATACAAATGTTCTTTTTTATTTTTTTTGCGATACAATATATTCCATTTTAATTTCACACAACGATATTAATTCGTACGACACACGAACACTAAATTGGTACATGAACATGTATTGAATAAATTGTACCACAAAAAAAAATAAAAACGAGCATTTTGTATCTTGTTAAATCTATGCTACCGGACCACATCTAGCGTAGAAATTTTGGCTATTGCTTATAAATGTATGTGTGGTTTTGTTTGTCGTGTCTTGTTCATTTGTTTTGTGTCACACTGTTTGACAAGTATTTCCTTGCAATAAATAAAGGACCACGTGCGATTATAAGAGTTATCTCTACCTCGTGCAGCTGTGGTTTAACTTGTTTTAATGTACAACTACATGCATCGTATTCACAAATGATATACCTCTCATACAAAAAAAAGCCACTGAAAGTTCTATATATATATA
>VMBQ01001242.1:166231-192095 GCA_007657795.1 Dreissena rostriformis
TATATATAATACTATTTTGCATTCTTATTATTGTTTTTGTATTATCACGTCTATTTATTAAACACATTGGGTATATAAGTTTGTTTGATAGTTCATATATCGAGTTTGAAAAGACATTCTCAGGAATATGCCTCACTATACCATATATAGAATTTCATAATAACATATGACGATGACGTTAATTAATGGAATAAAATTACCATTGGTATAAAAACAGGTGAGCGACAGTCTGTACCTGTACTTTAAAGTATGTTTGCCACAGTTTTGCAGAACCGGATAAGACCTATTGCATTCAATGTCATATTTCCACGTTTAAATAGATGGTGGATGTGTTTATATACTGAGTGAGTTCATAAGCATATGGTGCCATGGATCTTGGACCGCGATCTTATATTTTCCACATACACATATACATATAGTTCTTGTTGTTTAATTACAGTGTTCACGAATATTAAAATGTATACATATATGAGTGTTCTTCAATTTAGTCATATACTGACTATCGCATTTCTTTACTGTTATATATATATACAGTCTGTTGCGATGTCTTTTTGGATAGTATCATGTTTGCTTTCAGTATGGCAAGTTTGACCTTATAACACGTTATCGCCGCAAGACACATTATATTTCCCACCATTAATTCTTTACTTTTATACAGGAAGAAAATGGCCCACGATCTCAAACTGTGTAATGCTGCTTGTTTTGTTCATTGTATTAGTTTGCTAATAAAGTCTTCAATAACCAGGTACGTATGACAGAGGCATGACATTAACAAAAGTTGCATACCAAGTTTCACAGATCATACTTAACGTTACTTTGTAAAAAATAAAAGTGAATATTTATACAAAAACAGGGCGTGGCATATTTTGACCCAAGGGAAATCATTCATTTAACAAGAGCACCGCGTAACGGGTGCCAACGCTCGGCTGTGGGTGCTTGGATTTTGTTTTTTTGACCTTTGCCATTGAAGGATGACCTTGACCTTTCACCACTCAAAATGTGCAGCTCCATGAGATACACATGCATGCCAAATATCACGTTGCTATCTTCAATATTGCAAAAGTTATGGCCAATGTTAGTTTTCGGACGCCGCGGACGGCGGACGAGCTGGCTATGACAATACCTCGGGTTTTCTTCGAAAACAGCCGAGCTAAAAATATTATCTCTATCTGGTGGTTTATGACACAAACCAAAGCTCTTTTGCGTGTGGTTTCAGGGACTAAGATTTAAGACATTTGCCACACAATTATCGGGCAAGACGTTTTTTGACCACAGGAACAAACAATGATTGAATACCACTTCACGATGTAAAATATAAAATATATAAACACTGGGCATAGTTTCAAAGAATAAAAAAAAACGTAACATGTGTGTTGTCAAACAGGTTTCCCAGATTGTAACATATCATTAGTGTCAAAAATCTAAAACAATGTGGCATTATATACCGTTTGATTATAAAAAAAAAGTCAACTTTGAACTCGACGCGACCTTGTTTTGTGCTCTGTTAATAATAATTTACAAAAGTTTACTAAATTATTTTATTAGACCTAAGGCTTATGTTGGCTCATTATTAAAATTAATTGTGCTTAAAAAGAAGAGCAACTGATTTTTGTTCTTAAAAGACCATGTGCTATGAAATAAGTACATGAACATCCTAAAGTAATTGACCACTCGCCAGCTGCAATCAAACTCACGGAACAATCATTTTTATTGCGGCCACATGGTCCGACAAACAAAGAGTGCCGGAGTAATTGAATAAGCGTTTTATGTAAACAAAACTAGTGGGCGGAGCGATCGCTCATTTGGCGACTGGTCAATTGTGTTAACTGCTGCGCATATTACACAAATGAATTGCATCGGATGTTATAATTATGAAGTCAGGATACAAATTGCTTTATAACGATATATTAACTAATCATTTTAAACGTATTTCTAAACATTCCACAGGAACGGGTTATGGGTTTTTCCGATTACAAATACAAAACATGCACAAAGCTGAAGAATGCTTTAATAATGAAAGTAATTAACTGTTTCTCTGAAGTATCAAAATATTCATCTTAAATTCGCTTACAACGCGTCCAAGTGAAAGCGGCTTGTTCCGGTTGAGATCGCATTTGTAATGGTGATAGTACAATATCTAACATCGGAAATAAACATGCGTTTGCTTGAAGCTAAGATTGGATCACGTCATTCAGCTTTATTGCTTCAAATAATTAGCAATATTTAAGTGTGTTATTGAATTCTTCCATAACTCCATAAGAGTGTTGGGCTTGGTTAAGCTACAGTTTCAATGTGACTGATTCAGGTCCGTTAACAGCTTCAAAATCGGTTTATGAGACGCGTGTATATATGTTAAATGTTTTGAGGATTTATTAAACTGTAGTGATTTTAAACAGTGGATTATATTATGTGATTTTCTTGTATATATAATCACAATGATGCTAACGAATGTTTATCTAACACACTTGATATTAATAACTATAATTTTTAAGCCAATACACACTCAGTTATACGACATTGTGACGAAGTCAGAAGCGGAAGAGAGATGACGAAAGTATGGAGGATTAATATCGTTTGAACATTTCAACCCTCCGCCTGGTACAAGATATAAAGGACCTGATCACGATGATATACCTGCGAATCTGATGGAAAGGATAAACGATATGAAATTACATGAAGGTGAAGCCGTTTGGGTCTCTGGAACACCACAATATAGCAGGTTTATGGCTTGGTTTACTTGCGTGAATCAATTTAATTTAGAGGAAGACGATAATGACAAAGTTACAAAGTTTGAAATCATCGGAAGTGATTTATACGAATGTATAAAGACATGTGGAAACGAGTCAAATGAAGTGTTTGGTATAGAACCCAATATCTGTTATTGTATGACTTATTCATACGCTTCTAAAAATCTTCTGAAGAACCCAAATACCTGCATTGATACTAGCAATGCACTTATTAATGCCGTCCATTTCTTTTACATGCATAATGGAGAACCCAAATTCGACAACAACATGTTTCAGTGTTCGTAAGTGGTGTATTACAACGATACCTACATCTTTAGTACAAAGAAATGTTCTGCTAATATGCAGGGACTTTGTCGAAAAAACTTTCATGTCCCAGGTTCTGACATTTCAATGAAACTGCAACAAGATTCACTTTCCGTTCAGAACCAATCTGGTAACTGGGTGCAACAAAGAGACAGATGTTTTCAGCGACAAGGTCAGCTTTTCCCATTCTTCGAAGAAGAAGAAGAAGAAGAAGAAGAAGAAGGTAGTACAATTGAAACCAACGCGCATTTTGCCACTGCCATGTTTAGGAGCTTTAGGACAGTTTCGAACATACCCGAGTCTGACAAAACAATATGTTTATCTGTTTCTAATGTAGACAACGTTTTATGGCTAGAACCAGACGACTGCTTTGCGAAAAGACATTATGTGTGTAACAATACACCGGTGCCTATCGACTCAGAAAATACAATTAATAACATTGTGACAATTATTATTGCTGTATGCGCTGTTCTTTTACTGGTTACTGCAATTATAATTGGGTATTCAAAGCGCCACGCTCTAATGGCATTCTTAGGTAGAATGCGAGGTAAAAAACACTACAATAGACGAGACAGAACACCGAGCGAGGAAAGACAATCTGATAATACTGTCAAGATGATTACTGAAAACGCCATAGAACATATGCCCAAAGACACAGATACCGCTAAGTTGGAATGCAAAACCAACGTAACGCAAGAGGTCCCTAACTTCGACCACTACGCGGAGATTGAACAATGTCACAGTGGCATGCGTGAACTGAAAATTACCGGACCAGAAAGAGATAAAAATACGAAAGAGTTACCAGAGTCTTGTGATTATACGCAAATCGACAAATGTCGCGCCGATAAACATGGATTTAAGATTAACCGATCTAAAACAGAGGACATACGACATGAGATACCTGAAAGCAGCGAATATACTCAAATTGACGAATGTCGTAACGAGAGACATGATCTGAAGGTTACTCAACCTGAAACCGAATACAACCACGCAAATATTGAGCTTTTCAAGATGACAAGCGCAGATAACGGCATCGGAAATATTTATGACATGTCAAACGTACGTTGTACAGAGGATATGTATAATACCGCAAGCGTTAGTGGAATGCACATAAACCCTGCAGATGACGCCTCTAACACGTATAACCACACACGTGTCGATCGTAAATCAGAAACGTACGACCATCTCGGACAGGGTAGATTTAGGCAATATTTGTGATGGGGACACGTACAACAGACTTACAGTCGTCAGTGTTGGGCAGGAAAGTTGCTAAAAGAAAAAAGCAATGTAAATGCGTACAATATCAATTTTGGTTACGAAACTTAAGGCCATCTGGGACTGTGTAGATATGAAGTTTCGATGCAAATAACTGACGCTTAAAAAATGTTAATTAAATAAGAAATTAACCATTACGAACCTTTATGAAAAATACTTTATACATTAATTTATTCTAGTTGTTTATGTGTTATACGTGATGTTTTTAATCATGTTTTTTCACAGTGTAGGTGTATGTGTGTGCGCGCGCGCGATTGTGTATTTTGTTTTATTAGTACCATTTGCTTATTGTGAGATAGAGTCTGCATGTTCTGATATGATATTCAAAATATAGCGATTGAACTCCACTGCAAAGAAAACTTGATGTTACGGTGTAGTTGTTGGCATGTAATGATTTTACCGCAATTACAATGTCCAACTTGACAGAGCCAGATTCAGTACAGAAAAAAAAACAAGAGATATGTTGGTCAGAAACACAATGCCCCGTAATGCGCCGCTTTAATTTTTTTTTACCTTTGACCTTGAAGGATGACCTTGACCTTTCACCACTCAAAATGTTGCAAAGGTTATGAGCAAGGTTAAAGTTGTGGACAGAATGACGGACAGACAGAATGACAGACAGGCCAAAAACAATATACCCCCTTTTTTAAAGGGGGCATAAAAACACATATCAGCGTAATCCATTTTTTTCACTTTTGCCTAGAAGTCGAAATGGTGTAAAAAACGGTGTCTTTCAGACATGTATATAGACGATTACAATAATGTTTTAAAGGCTACTTAACAATTGTATAATGTGGTAGTGTATATAGTCCTCATTCGAATTGTATTTCTGAATTTCAATTAACATGTGTATGTCTCTCGTTTTCATTTATTAAAATGACACTTGTAATTTGAGCAGAACTGTTTACAGCTAGAGTTTAATGCTAAAACATACCGTGTTGAGCTTGAAAAAAATATTGTTTATAATTTCAAATACCATTAAAATATGATTAAATAAAACAAAAATAATTATATGATTATATTATACTACGCAATAAATACATATTAGATAACAGTTACATAATCGTCAGGGTAAGCTGGTGATTTTCTCTCTTATCGTACAGAATACAAAAAAAAACAACAGTATCTGTTCACCTAACAGAAATATCAAGGCATGGTCACAATAAGATAAAATAACCTATATAGTATCGTAAATATGAACAATAAGTTTGTTTAGTTTGTTATTTTGTCTTACCATTATCCTAGTAGACAATATGACATACATATTAATTATAAAGTACCATTAATTTTATGTGACACTTCAAAAGCTCATGTATTTTTTAACAATTGCAGCCTAATAAATAGAACTCGGTGCATGCTGATCGTTGCTTGGTAACTAAGCTGTATAACTATATAGAAAAACGTTACATAGTGCACCCAAAACTAACAGTTTAGACATCCATCTAGGTATATGACCATCTTCTAAGTAATAATCAAAAGCTGAAATACTGTATAAGTTAATAATTATAATTTAGGGTATGTAACAAAGAGCTAACTGTAAAAATGACTACTTATAATTAAGGGTATGTAACACAGAGTAGACTGTATTAATCAATTATTAGAATTAATTTAGGTTATGTACCGAAGATTAGACTGTATTAATGAATGAGTAGATGCTGATACAATATACATGTAGATATCAGAAATAAATTGGATGCTCGGAAGGCAGACAGGATTGGGCCAAAACAGAGCAGGTTATGGATTAGAACCCAGCAAAATTGCTCATGATATTTCCCAACTGCCACCTAGTTATAGCTCCACATTATTAACATAATACATTTACTCATTAACCCTTATTAGCATAAATTACAAATTAAAATAATGTTGTGTATTTTATTTGTCCACATGTTCCACTAAATAAATGAAACCATAACAGTATTTTAGTTGCTTATTCTGTTTTCAGTTAAAACTCGACTCCAGTATCTTTCAAAGCAAATAGAACATTTATGGAGACAAAAGTAAAAACTTAACCATTACAGAAAAAAGTAACACATGCATGTGTTTCACTATTTATTAGAGTCAAAATGTACAATCCCATTTACTTGGTAAG
The DNA here is from genome assembly GCA_007657795.1 of Dreissena rostriformis. Lineage (NCBI taxonomy): Eukaryota > Metazoa > Mollusca > Bivalvia > Myida > Dreissenidae > Dreissena > Dreissena rostriformis. The sequence goes on from VMBQ01001242.1 coordinate 172,646, forward strand.
CATACAACTCAATATGTACATGTTCATAAGTGATAGTAAAATAAATTGAAAAATAGTTTATACTTAACAATAGTGTAACTATTTGGTTATTTGGCATCACATTACATGTTCACAGTTATTTCAAGGCACATTAGTAAATGTAATATATAAATATCATAGACAGTTCAGGGACATGACTATATTAACTATTGCATCCCGAGGAGAGTGATATCTACCGAACCCGAATGCCGAGGTGGACATTAATCTCCAAGGGGGCGATTTTTACTTTACTACACTCTGAAAATTGTCTATGCTATTTTCTTTATTATACCAAAGCGATTGTACTTTCACATACAGCTTTCATCTGAAAATTAAGCGCTCATCAACATTGAGATGTTATATACGTTTTAATAAGCACCGATCGATTATTTGCTTCTAGGAATTTTATTAAATCCTGTGCTACTCATGACGTGCATGTAACACTCCACAGTAATTACATATAGAAAACTAAGTGATGTGCTTGAGAGACACTATGCCCCCATTTGAGCGATTTTGACCCATATATTTGACCTTTGACATTGAAGGATAACCTTGACCATGACCTTTCACCACTCAAAATGTGCAGGTCCATGAGATACACATGCATGGCAAATATCAAAATGCTATCTTCAATATTGCAAAAGTTATGACCAAGGTTAAAGTTTTGGGACAGAATGACAGACAGACAGGCCAAAAACAACATACCCCCTCTTCTTCCAAGAAGGGGGCATAATTATGAAGGGATGTGAATATGGACATTAAACATGGAAAAGTCATGAAAGGTATAATAATGTATAATATGTTACCAAATGCATTGCAAACAAGTATAGTATTAAGATTAAATTAAGTATGCACAGGGGTATTTATCTGATTTTGGGGAAAGGGCCTGGCCTTTTTTGAGGGGAAAACAATCCCGCAAAACGCCTGATTTGGGGGAAAAATAAGTAAGTCTTAAATAATAAATTTTACATATTCAACTGTTTTAAAACAAATTCAAGGCAACAGATGATTTAAATATGCATTATTTTTCCACACTGGATCAGGTTAACTTATATAATTAAAGATTTACAAAAAAAAATTTTTTTTTTTTTTTTTTTTTTTTTAGGGGAAAATCATTTTTTGGGGAAAAATTTCTGTCAGAGGGGAAAATAACATCTAGAGGAAAGGGCTGAAATTCGGCGGGTCTTTCAGAAGGAAAAAAACCCCTGATGCATGTAACATATTTGCATGAAATATCGTCCTGAAATAGCATTGCACACATATAAAAAAAACTGCGCAATCATTGACCTGTAAATATGGATCATTACATTATCTTTAAATTATTACTAAAACTGCTGCTGTTGTGCACAAAATACCAGCTAGCATGAAACAACTGGGTGGGGTAACGACCTAGCAAAACTTCAAACTGACCAAACATCTAAAAAGTGGTCACCTGAAAACATCAGCCACCTGTATTCAATGGTCATTTTGGTTATTTCACTTGGCTGACCTCTGTTCTCAGGTTGGACTGTTATTCAATTCTGATTATTATACATATATAAAATCCATCTATTTGGATACACTACAAAGACTCTGAAAAGCGGTTCTGAAACACAACAAGAGCGCCGCATGACGGAGCAATATACGCCCGATTCGTGTGCCATTGGAGATGATACACTGATGATTGATGTATTTGTTTTGGAAATAAGCAAAAAAAAATTTCAAAAATCGCGAAAAAAATAAACCCGATGAAAATATCGCAAAATAAAACTGGATAAAAATATTGCATAAAAATATTGCATGTGTTAATCGGTTGCATGTCTCCAATCAGACCTGACTGATATATAATCTATATACTACCTCTGACCAAGTTTGGTGAATTCAACTTGAACTAGAGCTTTGTCACTGAATGTGACTTATACCCCCATACCACTTTGACGCAGGATAAAAAGTTGTTTAAAAGTTTCGGATGAATACAATTTGAATTAGAGTCCGGACAAAGTGGCGCCGTTGAAAATGCACTAATTGACCCTATGACCTAGTTCTTGACCCGACATGACCCATATTCGAACTTGACCTAGATATCAACTAGATGCAACTACTGACCAAGTTTGGTAAAGATCGGATGAATACAATTTGAATAAGAGTCCGGACAAAGTGGCGCTGTTGAAAATGGACTAATTGACCCTATGACCTAGTTTTTTACCTGGCATGACCCATATTCGAACTTGGCCTAGATATCAACTAGATGCAACTACTGACCAAGTTTGGTGAAGATAAGATTTATACAATTTGAATTAGAGTCCGGACAAAGTAAAATGCACTAATTGACCCTTTGACCTAGTTTTTGACCCAGCATGACCCATATTCGGACTTGACCTAGATATCAACTAGATGCAACTACTGACCAAGTTTGGTGAAGATCGGATGAATACAATTTGAATTAGAGTCCGGACAAAGTGGCGCCGTTGAAAATGCACTAATTGACCCTATGACCTAGTTTTTGACCCGGCATGACCCATATTCGAACTTGGCCTATATATCAACTAGATGCAACTGCTGACCAAGTTTGGTGAAGATCGGATGAATACAATTTGAANAAAAAAAATTGGGGGGGGGGGGAATTTTTTTTACAATTGGGGAAAAAATATTCATATTTGGTATGGGGAATGGGTCCGTGAGATAGGCAAAAAAAGGCCTGTTATGTTAACAAATATTTTACATAGGCATCTAAAACAAAATACTCCTGTCATGACTAACATATAGACTTAACAAGGGTATTACTTAACAAGGGTATTACTTAACAAGGGTATTTACTTCAAAAGGCATTTAATACAAATATGAATGAGTTATTTGACTCTTCGTGGCTATGAAAAGGTACTTTACATAGGCATTTAATTAACAACTGTGATAATGATAAATAAATTATTGAAGGCAAAGTCAAATCATATTTAATTGAATTCCTGCAAACATTTTGAAATTTATTCAACATCAAATTAATGTTGGGTGTTGAATTTAAACAGTCCCATGAGACAGGGGGAACAATAAGAAGCAGCATCCTGCTTTTTAGATCAAGATCTTTTGTTGTGTTAAATTAACTATGCTTACATCTATATGAATATTTAAAAGTAACACTGGTTGTACAAAGTGAAGGTCCAAAGACAAATGCATTTAAATTGCTCTATATTTACAATCTTATAAAGTTCTCCTAATAGCTGTATATTTTTACAGGCAAAAAACTTCAAAATAATGTGTAACCTAATGAACTGGCTATAAAAGGTTTGCGTAACAAACACAAAGACACCATTGACTCTCACTGGCTCTGAAAGATTTTCTCTAAGAAATCTGCTGTATAAGCTTCTATCATAGGGTCCATTTGCTGCCCAGTCTGACTGTGAACAGGGAAGCCCGTCAAATGAGACGTCATTCCCGGTTTCACTTCGTTAACTGCATCCGTCACAGCCTGTGCATGAGGTCTATGTATAGAAAATTCAGCATGCTGTGACAGGATCTTCATTTTTGATTTCGGTTGAGCTGAGGTATATTGTCTGGATCGGTGACTTTCCTCTGCGTTTAAATGTGCCATCGTCACCCTTTCTTGATAACCCAGTAATTCTCCTGAAACAATCACAGTATTACCGTCCGTTGAGATCCAAGTTTTTGGCTGCTTATCCAGGTCTAGAAGACTTGTAACAGATTCCTCTTTGGTCATTAAATTCTGGGGAGTAGAACTAGAGTTCATTGACAAAAATTCCTCTGTCACAGACATGGCTACATGATGCTCTTCGTATGATTTTGATTCCATGCCTTTATTAACACACACCCTGAGATCATACTTCTGATTTAGATCCGCCATGGAGAAGCTTGGCTGATTGACCTCGTTTGAATTATTCATAATTCCACTACTGTTACTACTTATATTTCTGACTCCATTATTGGATTTCCCCCCAGAAATCACATTCGCAATTGTGCTGGCACTAATTCTCGATAAAGACAATGTTTTACCATTATCACTGGACGACGCCCCACTCCCATTAGCACCCTGTTCTAACTTGATCGCTTCCTCCGACAGAAGGTTTGCCATGATTTCCTCAATGTTACACGGTACTCGGTAAAACTCCAGCTTTTTCCCGACTCGTTTGTAAGCTTCCATGACGATCTTCATTACCTGTTTGATTGATTCTCTATCAATGTCGTGCCGTTTTTCCATGTGAACGTAGTAGGGCGTGCACTGGTTGAAGGCATTGTTACACACGTGGCACTGGTAGTGCTTAAGGCCCGTGTGTGTGCGCTCGTGTTTTCGGAGTCCACACTTGTCTCGGAACTTGTGGTCGCAGTACTGACATTTCAAGGTCGCCTCGTAGTGGGTTGCTTCGTGGGTGTTGAGACCAGATCGCTGTTAAAAGAGGAAAATTATTATTTTTAATTAATCTGATGGAATACATAGAAATGTTAATACATACATGTACCACAAGGCTTGGTGGGTGTTTGAGGATCGTTAATAATACAGATATATAACATATTTGTAAAGTTGAATTTATGGTGTGTTATTTTAATGTGAACCAGGAAACACGTACATTCAATAATTAAACAATCACTCATTAAATAATTTAGCAGTCTCTCTTTCATCAATGTTTTAAATCTAGCTATCTCACACATATTATTGACTTGCGTAAATGTCCTACCCCTTTGCTATAAGAGACTTCAAGTAGATACAGGTGTAAAGCATACACACAACTAAAATGTTATATAAAGTAAGAATATTACTATTATCTTCATATTCTTAAGCCTACAAGTCTAATCGTCTTTGTCATGATTAAAAAATGCACTTAAAATTATGTGAAAATACAATGTATAATAAAACATTTTGGCCTAAGCACAAACACTCATCAAAATCTCTGAAATTCATTGGTGCTTGAATTCCAGTTGAATGAAAGACATAAAAGCACACGGTGATTACAAGCACATTAATATTTCATAAAAGCAATGTTTGTATATAATTTAATCAAAATCAATGTGTAATATTGTGACCAGTATTTTTTATTCTAACATGCATTTTGTAATTCTTATTCAGGGTTTATAAACTAGCAGTAAATAAGCACTGTTTATTTCAATACTTTTGAAATAGGGGACATAATTATAGGGGCCATGGTTTTGTGGGCTCTATATCCTTGTTAACCTTGTAACTAACTGATGTTGCTTAAGGCTGCATAGCAAAAAAAAGGTGTCAAGGAATTAAATTTGTAGATTAGTTCCCATTCTCAAATATAATTAATGTCAAGAGATTGAAATAAGGTATGTATTATTTTCATGTTTTAAGGCACTTCTTTTCACAAAGTAATTGAGAGTAATTGAGAATAGGTGCATAATGAATTGCAATCTGAAGTATTTTTATAGTGAAAATAGTGTCTTAATAATTATAGAAGGTCTGTAAACCTAAAATGTCAACCTTAGGGCGATTTAAAGCCAAATATTGATGCGCTACCAGTGGGGGAGAGCCTGCATGTGGTACACATTTGAAACATCTCATGAGTCAAATATAAGGTGATAAACTTTCTAGTATGCTCATTTTCGTAAAATGTACTTTGTAGCACTTAATATTTGATTTCTTCCGAGTTAAAAGTTTATATTCATTGCAATGAAAACAGTAATATTACATCCCTGCAAATTTGGACTAAACATTGAAGTATAGATGCGTTGAACATGTATTAATACTAGGAAGAAAATTGAAATTACAGTAAATTCTCAAGTGTTAAAGGAGGAGTGCAACACTTAAATAATCATCAATCTTTAACAACATAATTTCCTTCACATAAGTTTATGAGATCATGATTCAAGATGTACATGTGTATAACAAGGAAAATACAGTAATATAACAAGTATCTTTATAAGACACTAATGGGGAATGTTTCATATACGAGTCGTGTTCTGAGAAAACAGGGCATAATGCATGTGCGTAAAGTGTCTTCTCAGATCAGCCTGTGCAATCTGCACAGGCTAATCAGGGACGACACTTTTCGCTTTTATAACATTTTTCGTTTAAATGAAGTCTGTTCTTAGCAAAAATCCAATTTATGCGGAAAGTGTTGTCCCTGATTAGCCTGTGCGGACTGCACAGGCTAATCTGGGACGACACTACGCACATGCATTATGCCCAGTTTTCTCAGAACACGACTCATACATGTGAATGTTTTGTGTCTATTATAATCGCTAATGCCACTCAAAAATTGGAATATCGATAACCAAACTATAACAAGGTGGCAAGAAAGAAGGATTGGGATTTTGAAATTTACTGTTTAAATTGCTCGGTCGACCCATTTTTTAACTTTGTCAGAACATTTTGATAGATAACCCCCCTTTTTCTATGCATGTGCTTTAAATGGTTCAGATAGACAACAATTTACTGGGGGCTGATTTATTGGTTAAGTGCATTATCATATCCGTTTGCATCAGTCTACCAGTTACTAGACATATGAAGCTAAAATTTGGCACTAATTTTTTTCTTTTAACTTAAAGATAGGCCAAATGGCAAATTTTGAGCATGCTGGACAAAAAAGGCAAGGATTCAATTTTAAGGCCTGCCTTTCAACCTCTAAGTACTTCTGATTCAAGTAGGGTAGCTGTTAATTAGTGACATACATATGTGCAAATACTGTAATCCAAACAAACTAAATCATTAATGACCTGATTAAATTCTCATTACTTAAGCAGACAAGAATGTTTTAATTTACTTCCCTAAATTGTTGGTTAAAGTAATGTACAAAGGATTCTGGCTACTGCTCTTTTGAACATTCCAATATTCCAATTTCTGCAACAAACCAAGAAGGTATGTTTACGGAAAACATTTATATATTAGACTATCACTCTTGAATATTGTACCCATACGATAGCCTGAAAAAAGCAAAAAAATAAAATTAAATCCCAAAAATAATATTCAACTGGATGAAATTTACTAATCAAGCAATGGGTTAAAATCCTACATGTACATGTTGGTTGGCGATCAGAAATCTGAATAAATTTTATTGACTGTTGTTGACAAAAAGTAGCCTGAAGAAATTATTCAAATCTATTAAATATTAAAATTGTGTAGCCAATCTGAGATTTTAGCAGCAATTTGCTAGTGGTAACGCTGACATAACAAATTGTTATAGCTCTCAAATACATGTATGTTTCCACTCAAATATAAAGAAATGAGGAACAATCCATGTTTAATCAAATAACATGGTGTCACCTCCATTGACACAAAAAAAAAGAAGATAATATTCAGATATTCTCTTTTCTTTTTTAGTATCTATGTTCACGACTGGTAATCACGTTCTGCAACCTCTTTTTGTCGATGTATTAACAAATGAGCCAATGCTATTTCCAAGGTGGCGCTAAGGACCGGATGTTTTGATATTTAGCGGATAATTCTACAGGGTGAGTAGGTTTTATATGTTGTTTCAACAGATTTCGCATTATTNATATAGATCATTGATTTTGAATGGATGGTTGTTTTTATAATATACAGAAATGATCCCCATTTCTGTTCTACCATGAAAGCCATTGGGGATATTTACACCCTTTGCTTTCATGTACGCAACTATATTCTTTAAAAAAAGTTCAAAATAGAAACGAATACATTATAGAATATTCATTATCAACAATATCCATTTTAAAAGTTAATTCTTTTACTCATGACTGTACATATAAACACATAATACAATTTGTAACGTAGATATCATTCATACGTTACATAATTATGCTATCGTTTTAGATGGGGAAATCACGAGCGGAAATACAACGAGAATACCGTGAACGAAAAAAAGCTAAGTTGGGTGAAGAATATCACAAAGCAGAACGTGAGCGAGTAAGAAAATATTACATTCCAGCAAGCGAACTTAGTAACAAGAAAAGAAAAGAGAGGAATGAAAGGGGTAAATTTCGTAATAGATTGTGTAGAGCAAGACAAAAAGAAAAACAAGAATTGCTGCCTAACCCCGACATAACAATTGAAAGTGGTTATGGTAGCCTCAGTGACTGCAACACAAGTGCTGCTGTAGTGAGCAGAGACAAGATGGTTGCATGNTAACCCCGACATAACAAGTGAAAGTGGTTATGGTAGCCTCAGTGACTGCAACACAAGTGCTGCTGTAGTGAGCAGAGACAAGATGGTTGCATGCCTACCCTCTGTTACAGTTGCTGCAAGAGCCAATGGGGCTAGAAAAATAAGGGCAAGAGCCTTGGCAAAAGAACACATGTCAATAACTTCATTTCAAAAGCAGAAAAGAGAATTAGACAGAAAATTGAAAACCATATCTAAGCAGCTTGAAAGGTTCCGAAAAAGAATGCTGAAAATTAAAAACCCAAGAACAAAAGAATCACCTGCAAAACATGATCCGATGTATTCTTCACCAAAAACCAAAACAAATCGTGCATAAGAGATGTTAAGACTTACACCAAAGAGGAGAAGTCAGGTCGCAAGAAAGCTCTTGCTCAAGAACGTGTTGGTTGCTGAAATACAGAAGTCAAGGAAGTCATGCACTAAAAAGAAACGCAACATTTTGCATGAAGTTGTTGCTGGACGAATAGCNGTAGCAAGAAAACTCTTGCTCAAGAACGTGTTGGTTGCTGAAATACAGAAGACAAGGGAGTCATGCACTAAGAATAAACGCAACATTTTGCATGAAGTTGTTGCTGGACGAATAGCAAAGAAATATCGATGTATACAATTTATAAGTCATGAAACTGGATTATCCAGAAGGTCACTAGGTTCGAGCAATTCCAAAACACTACGTCATAAGAAAGAACAGAGAAAGAGCATTGCCAAGAGACTAGCTATGAAAGTGGAAGAATTTCTAAGTAGAGAAGATAATTGCCGCGTTCAACCAGGAAAAGCTGATGTTAAAAACAGAAAACAAACGAAAGTACTCACTGATTACATGCGGAAATTCTTGTATGTCGACAAAGCAAAGTGCGAAGCCAAACAAGAACTATTCTCAAAGCTGAACATAAAACCAGTGAAGAACACCATGAAATTGCATGCTATTGCTCTTTGTGCAACTGACAAGGTGTTCAAGACAAGGACAACATCTTGTTACTGCACAACGTGTATTTCTGGTAGTTTCTGTGAATCGTGGATTGAAGAAAAATGTGAATGGGTTGATGTCCAAAGTCGAAGTGATATCGAAATGCAGGAGCCACAGGTTACTCCTGTTGAAGTAAGTGAGAATGCTGAATGTAATGCAAAATCGGCAGAAAATAATGTGAGCAAAGTATGCGAAAAAAACATGCAGGAGCAACAGGTTACTCCTGTTGAAGTAAGTGAGAATGCTGAATGTAATGCAAAATCGGCCGAAAATAATGTGATCAAAGTTTGCGAAAAAAAACATGCAGGAGCAACAGATTCATCCTGTTGAAGTAAGTGAGAATGCTGAATGTAATACAAAATCGGCAGAAAATAATGCGATCAAAATTTGCAAAAAAAACGAAAATGGTGACAAAGAAAATAGAACTAGAAATAGAAACGCAACATTTTGCATGAAGTTGTTGCTGGACGAATAGCAAAGAAATATCGATGTATAAAATGTATAAGTCATGAAACGGGATTGTCCAGAAGGTCAATAGGTTCGAGCAATTCCAAAACACTGCGTCATAAGAAAGAACAGAGAAATAGCATTGCCAAGAAACTAGCTATGCAAGTGGAAGAATGTCTAAATAGAGAAAATAATTGCCGCGTTCAACCAGGAAAAGCTGATGTTAAAAACAGAAAACAAACGAAATGAATTGAAGGTTGGAGATTTTGTTGCAGCTTGGTATGAAGGCAGTGCGTATGTTGGAAAGGTGCTTGAGATTGATAAGATGGACCAAGACTGTAAAGTTACCTTCATGGAAAAGCCCATCGAAGAATGTTATAGGTGGCCAAAATCATCTGACATTATTTGGGTAAAAAACGAAGATATAATAATAAAGCTGGAAACACCAAACTCAACCAGAAGATCGAAACGACTGTTTTATATCCGTGAAAACGAAAAAACATCATAAATGGTTGAACTTTTTGTTAGAATGTACGTGGTGAGATGAACTGGTATCAGTTAGTAATAGAAAACCAGAAATTACAGAATAAAGATATCTGCGTTACTCACTTCTCCATACCTACGTTACCATACATTTAATAGCATGTATGCATATGCATTTACAATTCGGGCCTGTATTCATCGTCCTTGGAGTCTGTATATAGATGTATTGTTATTCTTAACTAAATATTTTAAGCACAAGCTGTACAGACTTTAATTGACAAAACATACCGCTAGATATTCTAAAGTTATAGTTACGTTATCAGGTTTTAGCTTTACGAAAAGTGCAAAAGATTCTCAAGATTTTTATATACATAACCATATAAACCATTTGCATTGTTTAAATGTTTAATTGTTGTGTGTGTGTGGGAGTTTATGTTGTCGTTTACTTTGAATGGATTTAAGTTACCATGATTATTGTGTTGAATACATAGGTTACGTTACGTTACTCTTATGTAGTGACGTTAAAACATAACAAATCAAATAGTTTTTAATGGTGTTAATATGTGTTATTTTTAAATGATANCATCAAAACATGGCACTGAAAGTCCAGGCGATGCGGAAAGTAGGTGTTAAGATAAGTGAAAATCCTGAAAATCTATGCGTACACAAGGGAACTGTTGAAGAACTGTTCAATTCAGTTGACATTTCAATAACCAAAATACGCTATCGGCAATGGAAAAGGGTGGAACTAGACAAAAAAGTGAAGATGATGGTTGTAGAATCTGAATTAGAGAGAACACACTTCATTACGATGATTAAAAATGAAGTAGCCGACTTTTGCGAACATGTTACAAGATTGCGAACTCAATACAAACAACTGAAAACAAATAAGGAAAACCTGCCAGATAACCAAGTAATCGTCCAGATGGATTTCGCTGAAAATTACACTTGCCGAACTCCTGATGAAGTTCAAACAGCATATTGGAGTTTAACGTCCGTCACATTGCACCCCACAGTAGTGTACTACAAACAAAACGGCATTCTGAATCATCAAAGTTACGTTGTCATCTCAAACACTCTGACCCACTCAGCGAGTACTGTTGTTGTGTTCATGGACAAAACTGTTCCGGAAATAAAACAAATTTGTCCAAACCTGCAGCGTATTCATTATTGGACAGACAGTCCGTCGAGCCAATACCGGAATCGGTTAATGTTTTATACCATGGCTAATCACAAAAAGATGTACGGCTGCGACGCTCAAATGAATTTTTTTGAGGCTGGGCATGGCAAAAGTGCATGCGATGGGATTGGAGGAACAACTAAACGCATGGCAGACAAGGCTTCACGTCAGGGTAAGTCACTCATCCAACGCGCAGATAACTTTTACAATTGGGCCCGAAACTCAACTATGAAAGACATAAAATTCTTGCATGTCGACAAAGCAAAGTGCGAAGCCAATCAAGAACTATTCTCAAAGCTGAACATAAAACCAGTGAAGAACACCATGAAAGTGCATGATATTGCTCTATGTGCAACTGACAAGGTGTTCAAGACAAGGACGACATCTTGTTACTGCTCAACGTGTATTTCTGGTAGTTTCTGTGAATCGTGGATTGAAGAAAAATGTGAATGGGTTGATGTCCAAAGTCAAAGTGATATCAAAATGCAGGAGCCACAGGTTAATCCTGTTGAAGTAAGTGAGAATGCTGAATGTAATGCAAAATCGGCAGANACAAGGTGTTCAAGACAAGGACGACATCTTGTTACTGCACAACGTGTATTTCTGGTCGTTTCTGTGAATCATGGATTGAAGAAAAATGTGAATGGGTTGATGTCCAAAGTCGAAGTGATATCGAAATGCAGGAGCAACAGGTTACTTCTGTTGAAGTAAGTGAGAATGCTGTGTGTAATGCAAAATCGGCAGAAAATAATGTGATCAAAGTTTGCAAAAACAAAATGCAGGAGCAACAGGTTACTCCTGTTGAAGTAAGTGAGAATGCTGAATGTAATGCAAAATCGGCAGAAGATAATGCGATCAAAGTTGGCGAAAAAAAAGAAAATGGNTTGTGGCATGGTGAAGTTTTTAAAAGATGTATTTTGCCTGTGTGACGTGCAAATGTTCACCCAGTGAAATCGCTAACGACATCAAACCATTGCTTTGAACATGTACAAGTTGATGCATGCACAAAAACATTGGTTACTTGTCGATCCAATAGATATTTTTTTGCATTCTTCCAAAAGAGATGGAGCCTGCAATGCCAAGGAGGTGGCGCTTATGACAGGAGATGGCCCTAATGCACATTTTCAGCTATTTTAATTTTCGGTGCCGGCCATGCACTTTTTGTGTGGTATTCAAGGTTGAGTGTTCGATCTTTTGTCTTAAGTCTACATAATTATGAAGACACATGTGTTGCAAAGAGATTTTGAAGATTTCTGTTATTGCATATACTATAAAACTGTAAAGTTACTTGAGTATAATAAAAAAAGGTTAACGATTTAAGACCGAGCTATCCTAATGTTTTGGAGATGTTAGTTGGAACAAATGTCATATTTTAGCCTTCTGTAATTATGATTCGTTGATCTTTGCCTTTTGGCGAATTAAGCATTCGGATTAGGGGACAAAACTCATCGTTTCAAGGAAAGTAAAATCTTTTAATTATTTCGTGAATTATCTTACTGTATAAAGACATTTGTTGAGGAATTTTTTTAGAATTTAGTTATAGGATTCATTGAGTATTACATATTTTTGGTTTATATCATACAACATGTTTTTTTCAGGTCGCTGACTTCTTAATTGAGTTGGTTATTTATATATTTACAGATTAACATCTTCTTTATATAGAATGTGTATTAAGCCCTGTATAGATTTGGGTTAACATATTTATGATGAAAAATACAAATAAATATGAAAAGGAACATTATCTATCAAATTTAATGTAAGTCATGTGATGATTCGAATATCGTGCATTGACACCGACTCCTGGTATTAGCGCCACCTCCTTGGCATTGGCCTCATCTCTTTTGGAAAATTACAAAATTATCTATAAGATCTGCAAGAAGCCAATGTGCAGCAACTACATTTAGTATATGTTGAACGCAATCGTTTCATGTTGTTAGCTAATTATTCGGGTGAAAATTTGCTCGTCACACAGGCAAAAGACATCGATTTGCTTTCAAAAACTCCATCATGCCACAACTTAAAAAAGTCATCATGTTTCAAAATGGGTTGTGATTGTATGTTTCTGAACACTTGTGGATCAATTTATCTTCGCTGAATCGCACTACATTGCCCAAATTAAAAAATAATGCAAAATGTGTTGAAAAAGCATATAAAACCTACTCACCCTGTAAAATTATTCGTTAAATTTTTAAACATTCGGTTCTTAACGCTACCTGGGAAGTAGCATTGGCTCATTTATTAATACATTGCCAAAAAGAGGTGGCGCCCGTAATTACCTTCCGTTTTTAGCTAGACTCTTTGCAACATGTAGTAATTTACCTGTAATGATACATACCTTAAAAACGTTACATTTTTAAAGTGACTTGAGGACCAGGCAATTTAGGAGATGTCAAAAATATATGAAGGGGATTATATTAAAGCCCAAATAAAGGTGAATGTGGTACAATTTAGAATAGAACAATTAAAAAATACATTTAAAAGCCTAATACAATTATATAATGTTGGTTTAAGAATATAAATTCCCTGCAAAAAGAAAGTACATGTATTTGATTTTCTGGAAGCATTTTAAAATATAAACACTGTCTCCCAAGTAAAATCATTTATAAACAGTGCCTTTGTAATTTCAACTTCTTTCATTTCATGTACAAATGTTCTTAACAATTATTTGATGTAATTAAGTATATGTTTATGAAACAACCCCTTTGTTTTATGCAATTATATGTTTATGAGACGACCCCTTTAACTGAAATGTATTATTTTAATAACACATTAATGAGATTTTACTGTGGAATCAATATGCCTGTGATTTTATTTCATTTTGTGTGTGGTAAACTAGGGCACAAAACATACCGGTAAACACATGTTTTTCTCATAGTGGACATTAGTGGAAAGTTATTTTAAAATGCATGATGAATTACAAAGTTACAGCCCAAACATGATGCTTTAAATCAAATTTAACCTTTGACCTCTATCATGACGGACCATGACCTCAATGTTAGACCCAACACTTTTTTTTTTTTCAAATAAACATTTTAAGTAATTTATTACTTGTGGACTTCATTTAGAGTTGAGGATACCAGATTCAGATCAGCAGAAGAAAAGGAAACCAATGAATATGCTTTAAATGTTATCTTGAACATGGTGAAATTCAATTTAATTATAATTGTTTAAATACTTGAAAAACTTGATGAGGCATTTGATATATAACTTTCTGATCATTTAAGATAACTTGTGTTGCTTTTGAATTGAACTGCTCTAGTGTGATAACATTAGAAATGCAGTTTATGTCCTTAAACTCCTTTTGAAAATCTAAATAGAGAATGAAATAAGGATGTAAGGCACTCTTTTTCTGGCATATTTTCTAGCTAATTACATGTTGTTAGCTTGTCTTGCCAGGAGGCACAATTCACACCAAGTACTGACATCTGCACTACATTTAATCAATTAAAATTTGATTAGAGTACTGAACAGTGATGCAACATAGCATGGGCACACAGTCAAGATTCTCAAGTGATATTTTCAGTTCAAAAGAGGGGCATGGACCCTAAGGCATTCACCTTAGACTGAAAAGAACTATACTAATCTGAGGTGGATGTTAGACGAATAAAAGAACTAAATGAAACATAAACATGACCGTATTTAATTTTGAGGCACATTATTACGTCGAACTTTTGATAATTGTAGGACAAATGTTCTGACTGAGTTTCATGATGATTGGACTTAAAGGGGGACTTCTAGTGTTTTAACAAGGTTTAACCATAGCCATATTGACATATAAGGAAAACTGCCCCGCCCCCTGATGGCAGTCATATTTTTTAACAGACCGAAACCACTTTCAATCTCGGCTGAGATTTCATTAGAAAAAACAACAGTTACTGCTCTGACCAAGTTCCATGGAGATTGGAGTGAAAATGTTACTTCAAGAGCATTAACAAGCTTTTTCTTTAATTTGACCATGAAAACTAGTTTTTGACCTCACATGAATCAGTGTTAATTCATTCCAAGATCACTGAGACAAATGTTCTTACCAGGAAAAATGTTCTGACCAAGTGTAGATTGGACAAAAAATGTGGCCTCTAGAGTGTTAACAAGGTAAATGCTGAGGAGGCACAATGCATGACAAACAATGTAAAGGCCAATCACAAATAATCATTTATAAACATGGCACAACCAAATGTGTCTCCCCTTATGCAGTCCTTGAATTTTTCAATATAATTACTATTAAACATTGATAAAAAATAAATTATATTGTAAACCATTTCCTTAATTATAGCTCATATTATTAAATAATGACAATGTAAAATAAATGATATTGTAAACCATTTACTCTTGTCTGGCCAATCATTTTTAAAATTACTATTGAATATTTATCTTAACAGTCGTTTATTGTGCATAACATACTCAATAACAACAAACAAAACTGACTATAGAACTAGGAAAGAAAGTCAACTTTCATCACTGAATGCATAAAAACAAAAACTTTTGAGTTAGAAAACCAGTTACCACAAGTGAGAACGACACCATTAAATAAAAATAGGGGAACTAACAAGGACAGTGTAATTGCGAATTAAACAATAAGATTTACCTCCATTGTTAGATTGAACAGTATATTACAGTGTGTAATTATCAGAATACAGCACGCTTTATCGTGTTAAGGTTGTTAACATTACCCGGGTATGTTTTGAAAGGACATTCCAGCCAAATAACTGGATTTGTAAACCCATTATCTTCCTAGTCTATTGAAGAAAAAAAAGACCTTGACTTCTTTCTATTGTCCCCTCTAAAAGATTATTGTTTACATGTCAAAACCTATATTTTGGTTGTCCTGTTACAGTCGGAATACTATTTTTGCCTAGCCCTGATTACAGTTAATGGACTGTAACTTGAAACTGGGTCAAACAGCCCTACCTTGAAGAACCTGCGGTCGCAGTGACTGCACTGGAACTTTGTGAAGCCCATGTGGATGTTCTCCTGATGAGCCTTCAGCCCCTTGCTGGTGAGGAAACTCTTGTCACACACCTTGCACATGTGGGCCCGGAAACCTGCAATGTCATGTCACTTGTACTTAATATGAGGCCAGTAGCCAGAAATGTCATGTCACATGTAGTGTAACTTGTCACACACCTGGTAACCTAAAATGTCACTTGTATTTAATATAAGCCTGGTACATGTAGTTTTTAATGTGATTTCACATATACATGTAATGAGTATGAGTCCAGTAGCCTGTAAATGTCATGGGCCCGGTAACCTGAAATGCCACGTCACTTGTAGTAAATGTGAGACCAGTAGCCTGTAATGTCATGTCCCATATATTGCATCACTTGTCCAGGTTTTTTTATGACTGATGGAGGCCTCTCAAAGCCTTATACAGTCAATTGGGAAAAAAGTATGATGCAGAGGAAATGTTTGGTTGATGGAGGAAAACATGAAAAAAGAGGTAAATAACAAGCGAAAATTTGTTCCATTAAAACGTCTGGTTAAAATCAATCGGCGCGATTCAGTAAAACCAAAAATGGTTGTTATAAAATTAATATTATCTAAAATAAATATTCATTTAAAAAAAGGTGTGTAAATATAATTCAGATCCTATTTATGGACAACTTTTTCCGGCACCAAATTGGCAAGGAGGCTGCATGGGCATACAAGTGACTTATTTGACAACAGGGAAAAACAAACCTTTGTGACTGTTCACATGGCACTCATAGTCCATCTTGCGTATGAACTGGCTGGGACAAAGCTTGCACTGGAACGGCTTCACGTCGCTGTGCGATAACATGTGCCTCGACAGGTTGTTCTTCTTGGCGTATCCCATTCCACACACTTCACATATGAACAACTTTTTGTCGCTATGGCAGACCAAATGTTCCTTGTACTTCTTCTGGAGAACCACTGTGTTGCATACTTCACAGGACATATACAGATTCCCAGATTCACTGTTTGATTTTTGGGAGACTCTTGGCACTTTTTCTTTTTTGCCACTTGTCTTTAAATTCCTTCCTATATATTCTTTCAGTAATTTTACCTCATTTTTCAACATATCTTCTACCTTCACATCACTAAGGTCAGTACTCACTTCTTCTTCATCGTTATCACAAAGTTCATCAGTTGGTGAGATTAATGTCTCATCTTTATGTGCAACTTCAGTTACATGTACTTCTGTGAAACCAACAGTTTCTTCGGGTTCATTAGACACCGTGTCTACCTGGTTCGGGAGTTTGGCATCATTATCTACAGTCAATGAGTCTTCAGACATATTGCATTCATAGATTTTGGCATTGATTTTATCAGTTATATATACATCTCTATCTTCAACAGCTGCATTTTGCTCCACTTTATCAGCCTTAGAATCCCTTTTGTTAATTGTTCTAGCTTGTCTTGGTGAAAATCTTACTTTCACTTCTTCACATGAATGTTCATTATTTGGCTTTATCTTTGGCTTTCTGCCTCTTTTTTTAGGTTCTTTAACTATTTGCAACTCAGGTTGCTTAGATTTTGCTTTCTTTTCTTTTGCTGAGCTTTTAATAGGTGACTGTTTTCGTTTTCTCACATTCGCAGTTGAAATCAACGCCTTCAGAACAGGTTTTGCTATAACTACACTTTCTGGATCATTCTTAGTCTGTGACGAAACACACACTGAATCAAACTTTGGAAATGCAGTCAACGTTAACTCATCATAATGGTAAGAACCTCTGGACCCGTGCACTTTAAAATGTTGATGTAGCTCACAAATGGTTTTAAACTTTTTGGCACAAGCACCACATTTATATTTTTGCCCTCTTGAAAAAGGGCAGTTGCAGGCTATGTCCAAGTCAACGCTCACATTAACTTGGTGTCCATTTTCTTGATTTTGTGGATTTATGTTTCTATCAAGAACAGCAGATTTCCCAGCAATTCTATCAGTCCTAGAACATTTTCTTACCATTTTTGCTTGCATTGCTTTGCCTTTATTAGCAACACATTTTCCATCACCATTTTCATCAACATCATCAATGGTACAACTAGTGACATTTTGTTTAACAATACTAGATTCATCCACTGGATTTGTCTCACTTTGACAATCCACAGTACTGTCTTCATTGCAGCTATCTGTGGGCATCTGCTTGAGATCTTCATTAGTTTCTTTCATGTATGAAGCATTACTTTGCCCATCAAGAAGGTTGTCATGGTTTGGACCAGAACTATCTACTTCCAATTCAGATTCAACTGAAAACTCTTTGCCAGGCTGAGAATCCATTCCATCCATGTTTGAAGTTTCAGATATTTTACTTCGTGTGTGTGCAATGCCCTCAATGGATGAAAATATTTCATTTAGCGATGATCCTTCACAAGATGATTGATTCTCACCAATTTCAAAGTGTTCTTTGTTTACAGATGACAAATGTTTTGATTCCATGTTGGGGATAGTAGCAAGATTGTTCCATAGAAGCCAGATCTGAAAATATACCAGTAACAAAGTTATGAACATTCCTGCATGGACATGAAACTTGTGTAGGGCATGTTCTCACTATTCAGAGGCATAAGGCTGGGGCCCTTCTGGGTGCAAATTTTGGTGCATTATATCTAACAAATTACGGATATTTTTAATATCTTAAATAAAATTAATGTCTTAGCTACTAATCCATATGAAAGACAGCAAAAATCCACAGGAAATGAGGTCATGTAGCTTTTTAATTTTACAAGACCTCAACGGATTTTATCAGACTTCGTTGTTTTTTAATCAAATAAAAGAAAATACAATTTTCGAGTCTATAAATCTCATTACACAATGCAAATGGTTAGTTTAAACCAGGGTTGGCACGAAAAACCCGCCCCCGGGAAAACCCGCCGGTAAAACCCGGGTTTTCCCGCCCCGGGCAATACTCTGAAAAGTGGGCAATACTGGGCAATACTATTTTTTCTTCATTAAACATGCAGTTGTTATTGTTTTTTATCATCCTTACTTCTCTGCTAGCCTCTATTGTAAAGAAAAAAGAGTTAGCAAATGCTGTAGTTACACTTGGTTTTAGCCTTATTTCCTTCTGTGATTTCATCAAAAAATCCCCAAATAGGATCTCTAGGTTTCATGTTTGTGCAGATTACAAAAGAATTACAATAACAGTCATTAAACTTTAAAGTCAGAATTGATAATGAGGGATGATTGAAGAAATACTTTTTTTTTATATTGAAACACAATTAACAGGAATCTGTCACTTACTGTAGCAATCAAAGCATGTTTTCACAGTTTATGGCAGGGCCCTTATTGGCACTTATCTGTGTATCTTTTATGGCCCCTAAT
>VMBQ01001243.1:0-47523 GCA_007657795.1 Dreissena rostriformis
AAAACTTAGTGTAATCCCAGTGGTCATAAGGTGTTTGTAGTTTTTGAAGTTGTAATAAATTCCTTTTATTAAATAACTTAACGTAACGTTATCTCGTGTACTCGTATTGTGTTTTGCGTCCTTGCACTTGTATTTACAGAGATCACAATTCGAGATCGCGATGTTTGTATCGCTATCTCGCATCTTTGTTTTGCTAACAAATAAATATAGCTCCTCTTCGACTCGTATTTTACACTCTGGTTTTAAATTTCCTTTAAATCAAGATTACCGTTATTACTCTAAGTTTTCGGACACACCCGTGCTTAGCCAAAATAATTATTTGTTTCATGACTCCTAATTTTCGGACATAAGGATTTTCTTCCAGTATATATTCCTCTAATTTTTTGGAATGTTTATTTTACATTCCTATTTTACCAGAATTTTGCATTGTTGCGCTTATCTGGGGACACTTTTACCATGCGTTTTTACAACCGGTCAAAGGTCAGAAAACCTGGCAGACGAATGTCTTAAGGCGATGGACCATTACATTTGCGATGTTGGGTAAACGACTATGTATACCGGTAATATAATGGTTTTACCCAACAGATTAAAGTGAAATAAAAGTAACGTATATGATACGGCGTGGTATTTTACAAGCACGTGCTATTAACAGTTGAAACACTTGGCCATATACACATTGCAACGTATACGATAGTCAATGCACTATTTTTATACTGTCTCTAAATGTTCGAGCACCTGTATTTTTGTCTCACAATTTTTTTTGGACACGTGTATTTTTTGAATATTTTTTGTATCCATATTATCGGAAACGAAAAAAATAATGTTTAAGTGTCCGAAAACTTAAGAGTAATGACGGTATTTCAACTGTTTGACTGAAACTGTGATCTTGTTTTTTTCGTATAAGATAGCGACAAGTCTCGGTTGTAAAGATTTTATCCGTTACAATGGAAATACAACGTCGCATTTAATA
This sequence comes from Dreissena rostriformis, assembly GCA_007657795.1. Classification (NCBI taxonomy): domain Eukaryota; kingdom Metazoa; phylum Mollusca; class Bivalvia; order Myida; family Dreissenidae; genus Dreissena; species Dreissena rostriformis. The sequence goes on from VMBQ01001243.1 coordinate 971, forward strand.
GTTGCAAGACCAAAACTTGCCGACTTAAGCAGAAACGCACTTTCAACATACGATTCAATGCATCATTGGCAAACGTGTTTTAATTTAGTATATTTCCATTTTTGCGTATAGTCATTATGTAACTAAAGAGAGTAAAAACAAGCAAATATTTAAAAGATATTTAAGCGTCACATTGGGACAGGCAAACAGTGACAATAAGTAATGTCATATAATTTAAAATAAAATAAAATAAAAAAGTATTACAATATCAAAAACTGTTTCAAACACACGCTTTTAACATAAAATCATTATACAGTATTATTTGAAGATAACTTCAAAAGCGTTTCGGGACGCTTTTAAACTATATGTGCTTAATTAAATGTCAATAGAATTTAAATTCTGCAATACTATCCATTTATCTTACTTGGACATAAAGTGTTTACTAGTCAAACCATTTTATACTATAAAGCACGTGCCTTTTGTTTGTCTTTTTTTGAAAGCGAACGTTGTTATTTATTTTTTTTTAATTTTAGATGAATGGATATAAATCATGTAACATAACTGAGGGTGAATATTTATAAATCACATGTTGTTGCATATAGTCAAATTACCACGTGGACGATCGAAACTCCCAATTTCAATTTATTTGCCCCGTTGTTTGCATTCAAATGCTTCCACAATTTACATGTAAAACGTTGAAAGCTTATGCTTAAACAGTGCGCGTGTTCGCACTATGTCATTGAAAAGATTTATGTATGTCCGTGCGCATTCTTATTAAAGTAGTTAATCAACATTTTTTTTTGGCCTGATGTCGAGTGCACAATTCTTCAACAACTCTTTACTGGATGTTTTTATATTTAATTTATATTCTCCACAATGACAATGACATTTTAGTGGAAGCGAAGTTTACTGCTTAAACATAAAACGGAACCTTATTTATAACTATCCTTTGAAGAGTAAGTTTCGGTAAACATTGCCAAATATCTTGTATGTATTTATACCGTGATTTATGATTGTAATATGTCCTTTAAATTTGTATTGCGGCTTTAAAAGCTCTTTCAGATTTTTGTAATTGAAGCTTGGAGATATCTATATATTTGCGGAGTGTTCATACAGTACCTCAAATACATAAGTGCTATCTTAAACCACTGATTTGTGATGTTTTAAACTGGTAAACTCCTTTTATAGACGAGACAGGCTGTAAAATGTTATAGAGGATCTTTCTTGGATTCGGTGGAATATCGATTTTATTTCACGAGTGATCATATAACAAACTAATTTCATGAGTGGCGTAGCTTATAAATGCATGCTTAACTCTATTTTTGTGTCGCCTGACTATGGTCAGGGGACATATAGGTGTTACTTTGTCGGCGGCGTCGTCTGCGGCGTCACACTTTTCGAAAAAGGCTCATAACTTCTGTGTCCCTTCAGATATTGCTTTCATATTTGGTATGCATGTGTATCTGGACAACACCTTTCCATACCTTTTCATGAGCAAACCATTTTTTACCCCTGTGACCTTGAACTTGAGGTAAGCGTTTAGAAATCTGCGATCGCGATTCGAAATCTGCGACCGCAATTCGAAAAAGGCTCATAACTATGAGTCCCTTCAGATATTGCTTTCATATTTGGTATGCATGTGTATCTGGATAACACCTTTCTATGCGCATACAATTTTTTACCCCTGTGACCTTGAACTTGAGGTCAGTGTTCAGGTTATCAAATCTGCGACCGCAATACAAAACAGGCTCATAACTACTGTGTCCCTTCAGATATTGCTTTCATATTTGGTATGCATGTGTATCTGGATAACACCTTTCTATGCGCATACAATTTTTTACCCCTGTGACCTTGAACTTGAGGTCAGCGTTCAGGTTTCGAAATCTGCGACCGCGATTCGAAAAAGGCTCATAACTACTGTGTCCCTTCAGATATTGCTTTCATATTTGGTATGCATGTGTATCTGGACAACACCTTTCCATGCGCATACAATTTTTAACCCCTGTGACCTTGAACTTGAGGTCAGCGTTCAGGTTTCGAAATTTCGACCGCGATTCGATAAAGGCTCATAACTACTGTGTCCTTTCAGATATTGCTTTCATATTTGGTATGCATGTGTATCTGGACAACACCTTTCCATGCACATAAATTGTTTGACCCCTGTGACCTTGACCTTGAACTTGAGGTCAGCATTCAGGTTTCGAAATCTGCGACCACGATTCGAAAAAGACTCATTACTACTGTGTCCTTTCAGATATTGCTTTCATATTTGGTATGCATGTGTATCTGGACAACACCTTTCCATGCGCATACAATTTTTAACCCCTGTGACGTTGAACTTGAGGTCAGCGTTCAGGTTTCAAAATTGGCGACCGCGATTCGATAAAGGCTCATAACTACTGTGTCCCTTCAGATATTGCTTTCATATTTTGTATGCATGTGAATATGGACAACACCTTTCCATGCGCATAACATGTTTGACCCCTGTGACCTTGACCTTGAACTTGAGGTCAGCGTTCAGGTTTCACAATCTGCGACTGCGAATCGAAAAAGGCTCATACCTACTGTGTCCCTTCAGATATTGCTTTCATATTTGGTACGCATGTGTATCTGGACAACACCTTTCCATGCGCATGAAATTTTTGAACTTGGTGTCCGTGTTCCGTTTTGGAAATCTGCGACACCGATTCAAACAAAGCTCCTTACATCTGTGTCCCTCAAGATATTGCTTTCATATTTGGTTCGCATGTGTATCTGGACAAGATCTTGCCATGCGCATACAATTTTTGACCCCTGTGACCTTGACCTTGAACTGAGCGTCCGGGTTTAGATTTCGAAATCTGCGACCGCGACCCAAAAAAGGTTCATAACTACTATGTCTTGAGCTTTAGTTTAAAAATTACATTTTTTTTATAGATTTCTTTTATGCCCCCGGCATCTACGATGCGGGAGGCATATAGCGTTTGTCCTCTCCGTCCGTCCATCCGTACGAAAATCTTTGTTTACCCATTTTGACCGTTTTGTCTGACATCAATACCGCTTGCTACAGAGCTTGGATACTTGCATGGATGTTGTCTCTCACCAACCTGCACACACCAGCATCACCCAAACTTATTTTGACCTTTACCTTATTTTGGACTAAGACTTATTGAAATGGGCCAATTTCTTGGTTAATCCATTACCATCGGGCGACACATCCAACTCGCGGAGTTCTAGTCTGAGTTTTGAGATTCTATTTCAGCTTAAAGACATTCTCAGTGCTATGTTGAGTTGAAACTCCAAACTGATCATCTGAGTTGAGCTAAAAATTAGAAAATATTCTGTGTAATAGGTTCTTACATATTTCTCAGAGAAAGGTGTTGACACTTTCTGACACTTCCAGCTTTGCATTGGTATTGTTTACATATTGTGTTTTTCCCCCATTTGTTCACTGTGCGTAGTTTCACTATTATTATCACATGGAGTTTCTCCCAGTTGTTAACTGGGTTCATCAATTTCAATTGTGTTCTGTTTTCATCCACATTATTTGGCCTATCAGCATGGTCATATTAACTGCCCATAGTGCATTGAAGCTTGAACAATACGGTCAAATACCGAGTTCAAAATTATTATTATAAACTTGATAAAATCTCACCTTTTTGACACTTTTTATCAGTCACAATCCCTGGCCACAAATCTCCCTTAGAGCTTAGTTGCCCATTAATTTTCATGATCTATGTTGATAGTATGCATATATGATATGGATAGCACCCTGCCACCCACAGCTGTGATGTGCGGACCCTTTTTGCAATTAACAACGGGAAATATTAAAGTATTATCTTGTCTAAAAAATATGTTGACCAAGGGCTTTCAGTTAAGATTAGGTGTCAACTTTTGCCACATTACAATAATTTGGATAGCTTCAAATACTTTTATGGTGATAAAACATCAGGAACTTAATCATTATTTCATTTAACATAATCCTGGTGATAATAAACTAATTTGATTTTTTTTTCAAATAAGCATTTGTAAAAATAGTGTTTTTTTAGCCCCTGGTATCTTGACACGTGATGCATTAAGTAAAATTCTTCCTGTCCAGGATTTTCAAAGGGGTAAGCTAGATCATTCTAGCAAAGCTGAACACCACTTACTTCAACATTTAGAAACTAGCACAGTTGTTGCTAACCTCTTTTGATCTGAACCTTATTTGGACGTTTCCTAATTCAAATGACAATTATTAAAATGGGCTATCCAGGAAATGCACTCACAGACAATTATATACCGCATTTGCGTTACAATAAATTGTTTTGATTACCGGTATATATATTTGAATATGATACTTGCTCATAATGTTCCTATAATCAAAGCAAAAATTAACTTTGTTAAACTGCTCATAGCCATGCGAAAAGAAGTCTCGGACCAGAGCACAGCATAGTAAAACATAATCCTCATTTTAATTGGTCAATTATGTATCAAACCATGTCAGAATTGAAATAATTATCGCATTATTATTATATAACAGGCAAAAACTTTTAATCATTCTAATGAGGGACTATTAAACAACTGTGGCTACACAATCATGCTTTAATTGCTACCCCTAAGAACTCTTATATTCTTGTTAATTGACCAAACATAACCTAAACTCAAAAACTATTTATTAATTTTAACATTTTGTGATTCAAAATTTGCTGTGTCAGAATGAAGGAAAATTGTCAATGCCAGCTGCGTGTTCCACATGTCATTTTCGGGAACCTGGGCAACAACGATGTTGAAATCGTCATTTGGGCATGAGTTTGTCTTATGCGAGAGATGTCTTAAATGGTACAATGCAGAAGCATTGTCTTTAATAAGCTTTTATGCCTCCGGTATGGTGGCATATAGCAGTTGAACTGTCCGTCTGTCTGTCCATCCGTCCGAAAACTTTAACATTGGTCATTACTTTTACAATATTGAAGATAGCAACTTGATATTTGGCATGCATGTGTATCTCATGGAGCTGCACATGTTGGGTGGTGAAAGGTCAAGGTCATCCTTCAAGGTCAATGGTAAAAAAAAAAATCAAACCAGCGAAGTAGGGGGTATTTTTGTGTTTCTGACAAACACATCTCTTGTTTTTTTGTTCAATGTAATAAGTTAAGTTCAACAGATTTGAAAAAAACGTATTTCAAAATAACCTACTAGAGTAGTCTACTTTAATAACCTTATGAATAATAACCAATGGTAAGTCACTTTCATCCTTTCATGGCCCAGCTACCTGTAATGCCCTGAACAATACTTGTAGTATTGTTTGGTATATACCCTATGACAAATTGACCGTGCGCAAATTTGGCAGGTATTGAAGATAATTTTTAAGGTCAAGTTTCTTTCGTATTAATCACCCTTATGGGTTACACCAGATAATTGTAAATTAATGACGACTAATGAAAAAGACAACCCGTGTCACCAATTAATAAATGTCCTTGATAAGAACCAACTTCAAGTGCCAGCAAATCACAGCTAATTATTATGGTCACATGACCTTATTGTGGTAGTAATATGAAACTTTGAAGATAGTCACATATGATCCTGGGTTTAGGCGTTTATATTAAAGCTGTAAATTTTAATATGATATGCTATGGGCATTTCTTACTGGTCTGTTTTGATGAAGTGTAATTACCGGGTATCATAGCTGTGAATTGTCCTAGCCTTTTTAGGTTATTTTTGTGGTACAATATTTTCAACACATGTTCATGTACCAATTTAGTGTTCATGTGTCTCATGAATAGATATTTTTTTTGCAGGAAATTAGAATGGAATTAAGTGTGCCACACAAAAATAAAAACAGCATTTAATATCTTGTAAAATCTATGTTACCAGACCACATCTAGCGATTATTTATATGTTTACTTTATTTTATGAAATATATTACATTTTTTTGTTGATTTTGAGCGTTATAGAGGCTTTTAATAATGCAAGTAACTTACAGCTGCCCTACTTATACTTAGAATCAGATGTAGGGGAGAATGGCTGTAGAAAGGATTTCATGATCCCAGACAAGTTATGTGACCGGGCCAGAGATCTTACCTGCGATCCTGTAGTCCAGTGCTCTAGGAGTTTTCTTGCCAGACTGTTGTTTTATACTGACAACTGTACTAAAAACTTTCCTATTTAGCAGACTGTGTAATTTACTGAAAAAGATCTATGAGTGTCCATAGTCCAAATAATTAGAGGTAGTATATCGACCTAATCTTTATAGGAGTATGAGTGTCAAGTGCCAGTTTTCAGTTATACGCAATATTTAATATAAGTCATACGTTATTATACATTTCGTGTGTGTTTAAGCTATTGTTTAGATAAAAAAAAGATTGACAAATTATACACTTGCATTTTAAACAATATGATTAATTTTAAGATTTTTATTTTATATGACTTGTTATTATAAAAACGGACAAACACAAATTTGTTATTGTGTGAGCAGTCTAGCTATAACAAATAAGTGCATAATATAATTTCAATATTATGCACTTATTTGTTATAGCTAGACTGCTCACATGTTTGTACCTGTCCATAATTATCATATTGTTATATTAAGTTACCTATTATAATGCAACATAAACACAATTCCCTTATTTACAAAAGGTTGCATACTACTAAATGCCACCATAAAAAGTTGAAGAGTGGCAATATTTTCTTAAGAGCACAAACAGAGATCTCTTTAAGAGTTGTGATACAACTACACAAGCCATTAATGCTCATTTAATGCGTATGCAGAGAATATAATTAAATAAACTGTAATGTAATATAAACATTTGAAGGGCACTTGCTCTTGATAGGATTTGTTTAACATAAATGTAAAATTACAATATTATGCCTTCTCACTGTACTGGTGTCCATTGGGTATGAATCTGAACAAAAAGACTTCTGATTAAACAAAATATTGTATTTAATGCTGAAACAATAAAACAGTTATTTACTTCAACTAAGAAATATCTTTTTTCTATCATAGTTTGTTGTCAATAATCAACAGTTAGGAGTACATTAAATGCATAGGAAAAAACAGTGTGATGAAAAAATACCAAACATACTCCAAAATAATCATGTTACATTGGATGTGTAATTATATTGTAGTTTGTATTACAATATATTATATATTTTTGTAAAATAATGTTGCACAGAACCGGAAAATTGCAATGATTTTTTATGGGGCATGTTAACATGCATTTCAATGTTCAATTTCCTTGAAATCTTCAGAACTTATTTTCAAAACTTGAGGCACTGCCCATAGTTATTGCAGAATGACACTGACTGGATTTCCTTCGTTGTCAAAAAAACAACAAGCTGCGTGTTGTGTGAAAAATGACTGTTTTAGTGTGAAAATGTCATGTGGCTGTTTTAGTGTGAAAATGTCATGTGGCTTATTTGAAGGGCATGTCGAAGGTATTTGGGCTAATACTCCATCAATTACTATCATTACTGCTAGATTTTCTAGTATTGTTTGTTTATCTGTCTATAACATAAATGGTGTAAATGCTGTATTATTTCTATAATAAAGCCATTCAAAAAGCCATTACATTATTTATCTTCATGTATGACCATGATAGTGTTTAGTCTGTCTGTCCTTAATACATGACTACCGTAAGTTTTCAACTTGAAGCATCTCCGCTTGCGACAACACTTTGATACTAACACTGTTGTTGATTCAACCGACCATGTCACCCACCCTCTCATTGACCTTTACATTGACCTTATTTGACCTAGAAAAATTCAATTGGATTGTTCTTGGTAATTTGTGTTTATTGAACAAGATATTTTTTTTTATTGCAGATCCATAGGAGAAGACTTGTGCTATTGAGTGAATTTGTTAATAATATGAGCCGCATTATGCGAAAATGGGTCTTAGGCTATATGCGCCCAGTTTAGCTTCAGTACAGCCTCCGCATTTGCGCAGTCAGGTCAGAAGATACTTTGTCCACAAATGAGACCTTGCTTGACTTTATAGCGGAGAGGGTAGCTCCTGACAAGATTGCGTAAATGTGCAGGTTTTTTTCCTAGGTTGGTCTTGAACTACACTGGCCGTATATGGCATGAGACCCATTTTGGCATGACGCTCCTAATATGTTCAGCAGGGGTTCATAGCTTCCCAAAATGTTAGATTATTTGATAACAAGGCTTGACTGATAAGCTGGATGATCATGATATTGACCCTCTATTCATCGTGCAAGTTTGGGAATCTATTTCACACTGGCTCACTGCACTTTTGCACTGATTCCTTCGTCAACAATGTAGCTTATCGTTCAGCATTTTTTGTTTGCCAAGTTTATAAAACGGTATTGATTTGATTTATGTAAAAGCAAGAGTAGCAAAAGTTATCAGGCCCAGCTTTGACTAGAGATATATTCCGTATTATGATCATAAAGATAAATGACTGAAGATTCATTATCATATAAGCCCATGATACCCAGCGTCAGTTTGGCTACAAGTTGACGGAGTTTAAGATCTCAAGCCATGGGTCCGTTACCAGGTTTGGAAAATCTGGGGTCAGTTCAACAGGGGATAGAAAATAGGGACAAGGTGGAAATTTGTTTCATAGTGGAGTAATATCTAATCAGCGTGATTATTAAGACATTTGACCGTTTTTTTCATGATTTATGATAGTTGATATTAAACAGGGTAAAACTGTAGGTTATGCATGAAGAGCTACAAGGTTAAATAGATTTTTGTATTTTTAAAGCCCCATAACTACTCAAAATCAATGAAAATTTCGTACAATATTTCGCAAAATAAAGTTTAACAATTAAAAAGCAGTGTTCTTAAAGCAATTGCCAAAATTTCAACGCCCGATGTGATCAAATTTGTACAAAATTTCAGTTGATTTTGAGTGTTAATGGGGCTTAAAGATTGTGAGAGCGCATTTGTTAAATAATTGTGTATTTTGAACAAGTGTGTTTATTTTGAGTTTCAGTGAAATGTTCTTTGAACAAAACTTTTAATTTTGTTTGAGAATTTATTTATTTATTTTATATTTATGTCACTAAAATGATCCCTTTTGTACTGTTTTGTGTTAACTATAGAAATATCTAGCATTGTAATTAATTGTTTCCAGATTTTTCATTGAAACAAGAAAACATCTTTTTTTTTTTAAATGTAAAGTTAATTTGGTACCAATACTTACTCTATTGTAACTCATTCTTTTTTGTTAATTATAACCTATCACGCATCATGTCGGCTTAAATATATCTTCACAATTCTTAAATTTCATTTATATTGGCCTACATAAACAACTTTCATTTGTCAGGATGGAAATTTGAAATGTCAGTTTCTGTATAGGGAGCTCAAATAACCATTAAACCTCAGTATGTTACTGTTTGATGAGCCGCTGAAAGATTCCGACCACTCTGAAAGCGACATTAAGCTGGGAATTTAAGCACAATCAATAATATTTTAGTATTTTTTTTAAAGAGTTTAAAGCCCCATTTATACTAAAAAATCAACAAACATTTCCTACAATATTTAAAAAAATAAAGTTACCCAATAAAAAGTGTTCCTTGTAGCAATAGCCAAAATCTCAATGTGGTCTGGTAACATGGATGCTTGTAGATACAAAATGCTTGTTTTTTTTTGTGGCATAAAAAATCTCATTTTAATTTCCCGCGACGATATCTGTTCATACGACACACCAACACTTACATGATACCATTTTATTGTTCGTATGTCGTATGAATAGATATGAGTGTGGGCATTTAAAATGGAATTTATTGTGACACAAAAAATTAAAAACAAGCATTTTGTATCTACAAAAATGTATGTTACCAGAACACATCTGGCTCTGAAATTTTAGCTATTGCTATATTAGGAACTTTGATTTTGTATTGGGTAACTTTATTCTACGAAATACTTTACGAAATTTCCGTTGATTTTTGAGTATTAATGGGGATTTAAGTTTCATAACGCTAACCTTCAATTTAGAAGAAAAATGCTTTTGTTCTTATGAAATTTAGGTTAAAATTTGCGTTTGTTTATCAATAACTTAAGTTTGCATGGATCAACCTTGATGAAACTTTTGATGTAGCAAGCTTGCCTGGATACCCGCATTGGGGCCAGCTGGGTCAAAGTCACTTTTACTAAAAATAGATTCAGAGTCGGCTTTAATGTTTCTACAAATAGAAAAAAACTAAGTTCTTTCAATGACTTAAATTCTGTAATTTTGGTGAAGGAAGTGTACATGCAGACCTTGCCGGGGATTGCATTTGGGACCAGTCTGGTCAAGGTCACTGTTACTTAACCCATTTATGCCTAGCGTCTAGAAAAAAGGCCTTGGCAAACAGCGTAGACCCAGATGAGATGCCGCATAATGCGGCGTCTCTTCAGGGTCTACGCTGTTTGCTTGAAGGAATTTCTGTGTGAAATATTCTAAAAATAGAAATAAATATACCAGACATCTCTAATTTCGAAAATAAATTGATCCAATTTAAAAGGATGGGAGAGTCCACTTGGCATAAATGGGTTGATGACTCTTCCTTGAGGTTGTGTGCTGATACTTGTGTTTACAGTCATTATATCAAGTGACTGACAGAAAATGTACATAATATTGGCAAAGCGGAAGAATAGTCTAGCACACATTTCATGGTACAGGTCTTATTTCTAATTCATCTGAAACTTATATGGTTCATATTCAAATGAAAAACAAGCTTGTGACATCGGTTTTTCTTGACTAGATTCAAATTGGCTGACTGCATGACAGCCATCTTGGATTCGTTGATATTTGTAGAGCAGCAGATTGTCTTATATCATATAAACATACATTGAAGGATTTTAACCATATCTTGGCAAAAATATTAAAATGATGTAAGTGGCACAGCCATTCAGCTAATCACTTCCTTTAAGGTCAGGGTCATTCTTTGAAAGCAAATTTCAAAATACAGCACCAATAATATCAAACCTCTCAGGCAACATCTCTGTCAATGTATGAGGGTGTATTAATCACTTTTAGTGAGAGCACTTGTCAAATCTGGTGGTTCTTTTAGCAGTTTCTGCTCTGTTTTTCAATTAGTTTTGATTTGACAAATTTTTTATTTTCGACCATGATTTTTGCCGAGTTCAAAATACAGCACCTATAATGTCAAACCTCTTTAAACACCTTTGTCAAAGCAGTATGAGGGTTTATTTATCTCCATCAGTGAGATCTGTATGCCAACATATTTGATTTTAGCAAATTTTGATTTTCAACCAAGGTTTTCACCATTAGTTAAAAATCCTGTTTATTATAATAGGGTTTGATAGGCATTCAGGGCAAAAACAAATATATTTTAAGGCTCTTGTCCCGAGAGACAAGTGCCAGTGATTTTCAACTTGTCCTTAAAATATCATTTATACTTGTCCGATGTAAAAGTCTGTTATTGTTTTGTTTGATTATATATAACAGCCAATGATAAATAAACAAGGTATTTGAATCTATAGCATCATCTTGTTTTCATTTTTTAACATGAAAGGTTAATTGATTTACAATATGTTGCAAAAAATGCGCTCATCCTGTTGGTAGACCAACCAAAATATTCAGCTCTTATTGGAACATAAAAAATAACGATGAGCGGACAAGTGGAATTTTCATGACCTGCTCTTATATGTAGGCAGTTGGCAGCAGCAAAAAGGAGGTTTTGATTTAACTTTAGTTTGCATTTTCAAACATTGATGAACATTCTGATTGCTTTTGGGGACAGTCTGGTCAAGGTCATTTTACCTAAAAATAGAAAAAACGTTTCCGCTTGAATTACAATCGAGATACTAAACTGAAACTAGTTTGTGGGTAAGCTAACATATAGACCTACCATGGCATTGCTTTTAAGACCAGTCAGATATGGGTCAAGGTCAACCTTGTTTCATGTCAAGGTCACATTTCTTGGTTTAAAACATGCTTATTAACTCGTCAATATTTAATTTATGAACATTTTTTTCTCATTTTGCAGTGGAGGCAGGCAGATGGCAACCATGGCAATGAGTGGAGTCGAAGCTTTGGTGAATGAACATGCAGTGGCCAACATGGTATGTAGGTATCATGTGGTCTGATTCCGCTATAGAGCTGTTGAAAGTTGAGAGGACTTTGCACTTATAAGGGAATATAGTATGCTGCTTTAAGCAAACAAACACATTTCGTGTCTTCAGCCAGAAGCTGTTGTATTGGCTTAAAATTTGAGCTGCGCTCTGGGAAAACGGGGCTTAATGCATGTGCGTCAATTGTCCTATCAGATTAGCCTTTGCTAATCACATTAGCTTAAGCTAATCAGGGACGTCACTTTCTGCAGAAACTTGATTTTTGCTTAGAAGAGACTTACTTTAAAAACAAAGATATCATACAAGCAGAAAGTGTCGTCCCTGATTAGCCTGTGTGGACTGCTCAGGCTAATCCTGGACAACACTTTACGCACATGCATTAAGCCATGTTTTCCCACAGCAAGGCTCATTTTCCCTGTCAGATATAATAGAATAACTCACATTTAGTCTCCATTTATCAATTTGTCAGATCTTAGGCAATTCAAGGCTGACACTGTCATTATAACTTATTATGTTGTGTAAAATATCATGAAATACTTGATCTGCATCATTTGGCATTCAGACATTTTATTAGTAATTTCCATATTTGGAATTATGGCAAGCTAGGCATTAGTTACTTGTTACATAACCCTTTGCATGCTGGGAAATTTGTCGTCTGCTAATTGTCGTCTGCTGAATTTCTAAAATTAGCATTTCTTCGATTTGTTTTTTCAATAATACTATCAGAATAGCAAACAGTTTGGATCCTGATGAGACGCCACGTTCTGTGGCGTCTCATCTGGATCTGAACTGTTTGCAAAGGCCTTCAAAATTCGGTTCCAGCACTGAAAGAGTTAATATGCAAGTATTACTGCAATTATGGTAATTGTCAAGCTTGAAAAGACTGACAATCAACACAAATGTCCACTTCAGTCTGTCAATTGCATTTTTCTTCTTTAATGCTGTGAATAGTGAGCAAAAGTTCAAGGGAATGTATCAACTCTGATTCCTGGCTTGTCATCTAAGTGTCGGTATTTATCCTGGCCCTGTCAAAATCTTTTTATACTGCTCAATGCTCTTTCCTTAATTTCCTGGCTCAATAAAGTTAAATTGCAAAAATGTTCAAACTTGCTCTGATGCTTTGCAGATGTTCGTTGGAGTTATTTGTTTTTGCGAGGAAATAGTAATACTGAACATTTAATATGCTCTAAAATATCAATTATATGCATCTTTGGATGATTTTAAAATCTGAAAATTATAAATCGTTACAAACGCCAAACAATTGAATAATTTCGAGAGTTCTGTTGTTATCGCTATATTTTGTGACATTACAAGATAGCTTATATAAAGTATAATAAACAGTCTCGACTACAGTAGCACGGATGGCCAATTGGTTTAACTTTAAGCGATATGACTTTTACTCCAAAGGTCAGTGGTTCAAGCCCAGGTGTGGATTTTTTTTTTCATTTTTTTTAAATTCTTGTTTATACTGGAGCTCTTTCCTCCCAATGTAAACATTAATATATCAATTTAAAGTATTAAATGACACACCTCGAAACATGCCAAAATCTGTGAACAAGTCCCTTTAATGTGGCCCTCCACCAGCCAAGCATTGCAATATTACATAATTGATATGATATAATTGGTAATTGCTTATGTTTATGCTCTCATGGATTGGGAGGCATTACGCATTGCACTTGTCAGTAAATGCTTATGTTTTGACAACTGTGGAACTTTCACATTTGAATGACCTTAATGTGTAGATTATCAAAAATAAATGGATTTTGGCCATTAGGAGTTCTTGAAGGCTTAGACTCCGTATAATTCGCTCAAACTTTACACTTAAATGACCTTAATGTGTTGAGGATCTAAAAAAAATTGATTTTTGCCGCTTCAAGTTCTGGCAGACAGTGAGACTTATGGCCCTTTGTCTGTTTTTCCACTATAGAATATAATGGAATCAAAATGTTGTGTCTTCAACTCCTCATTAACTACCCAGTGGATCTCGCTCAAATTTTCACAGTTAAATAAATAAGATTAATGTGAGATGATCTGTAAGAGAAGAATTTTGGCAGAACTATGGGCCTTTGTAGTTTTTGTGTCGCCTGACTTTGGTCAGGGGACAAATAGGTAATACTTTGTCGGCGGCGTTGTCCGCGGCGGCGGCCTCCGCGGCGGCATCACACTTTTCGAAAAAGGCTCATAACTTCTGTGTCCCTTCAGATATTGCTTACATATTTGGTATGCATGTGTATCTGGACAACACCTTTCCATACCTTGCAATGCGCATACAATCTTTTACCCCTGTGACCTTGAACTTGAGGTCAGCGTTCAGAAATCTGCGACCGCGATTCGAAATATGCGACCGCGATTCCAAAAAGGCTCTTAACTACTGTGTCCCTTCAGATATTGCTTTCATATTTGGTATGCATGCGTATCTGGACAACACCTTTCCATGCGCATACAATTTTTGACCCCTGTGACCTTGAACTTGAGGTCAGCGTTCAGGTTTCGAAATCTGCGACCGCGATTCGATAAAGGCTCATGTTTCCCTTCAGATATTGCTTTCATATTTGATATGCATGTGTATCTGGATAACACCTTTCCATGCGCATAACATTTCTGACCCCTGTGACCTTGACCTTGAGCTTGAGGTCAGTGTTCAGATTTCGAAATCTGCAACTGCGATTCGAAAAAGGCTCATACCTACTGTGTCCCTTCAGATATTGCTTTCATATTTGGTACGCATGTGTATCTGGACAACACCTTTCCATGCGCATGAAATTTTGAGCTTGGGGTCCGCGTTCAGGTTTTGAAATCTGCGACCGCGATTAAAAAGAAGCTCATAACTTCTGTGTCCCTTCAGATGTTGCTTGCATGTTTGGTATGCATGTGTATCTGGACAAGACCTTTCCTTGCCAATAAAAGTTTTGACCCCTGTGACCTTGACCTTGAACTTAGGGTCTGCATTTAAATTTCAAAATCTGCGACCCCGACCCAAAAAAGGTTCGTAACTTCTATGTCTTGTGCTTTACTTTAAACAATTTTTTTTTAATGGATTTTTTGTATGCCCCCGGCATCAACGTTGCGGGAGGCATATAGCTTTGTCCTGTCCATCCGTCCATCAGAAAAAAATCTTGGTTAACCCATTTTGACCGTTTCTTCTGACATCAATACCGCTTGCTACAGAGCTTTGATACTTGCATGGATGTTGTCTCTCATCACCCTGCACACACCAGCATCACCCAACCTCATTTTGACCTTGACCTTATTTTGGACTTAGACTTATTGAAATGGGCCAATTTCTTGGTTAACCCATTACCATCAGGCGACACATCCAACTCGCAGAGTTCTAGTTTAATATTTATTATAAAGTGCTACAGAGTTATATCACTGTATAATAAACTCAATAAACAAATTATTGAGTTTATTGGAAAAGTTTGGCATTTTAGGAGGAAATTTTGGTTAGATTTTTGGGATAAAAATGCTACCTTTTGCCACATGGAAACAGCATGTAAGAGGCTGTAATTTTGGGCAAAAAATATCACTGAAGCATTACTTGGGTGAAAATAAGTTAACTATTTTACAACCATTCTTCCCATATGTCAGATTTAAGTAGGGAAGTTGTAAGTTTCTCGAATAAGTGC
Organism: Dreissena rostriformis; assembly: GCA_007657795.1. Lineage (NCBI taxonomy): Eukaryota > Metazoa > Mollusca > Bivalvia > Myida > Dreissenidae > Dreissena > Dreissena rostriformis. The sequence continues at coordinate 16,582 of VMBQ01001243.1, forward strand.
GCTTTGTATTGGTTAAACAGTTGAAGTCAGGAAAAGTGTGAGAAGGCTGAAACATTGTTGAAAACAGGAACAAATCCAAGCAAACCTGCATTTCATTTGAAAACATATTGAATTCATTTTGAACGCATACTTGCAAAAAGTATCCTTTTTAAAAAGTTGCCTTTTAAATACACAAACATATATTTTCCTATTTAAAAAATGATCAGGAACTTTTTAATTTGCTCATCTAAAATGTGTTGTTATTGTTGACCTTATTGAGCAGGACGTTTATTGTATGCTTTGTTGTTTTCTCTTTGCAGATGATTCGGTTACAACTCTAGGTATGCATTGGGGCTCAGACCACCACAATGGGACGTTGGGATCAGTATATAGAAGAAGCCAGCGTCGAAACCAGCGGAGATGACGCGCTCGCTCTTCCAATTGCCCATTCATGGACTAGCACAAGGATGACAGATAAATTATTTCGTTTAATAATTTGATATGGGCCGCGCTCTATGAAAAGGGAGTAAAATGCATGTGTGTAAAAAATCATCTCAGATTTGCTTGTGCAATGTGCACAGGCTTATCAGGGACGCTACTTTCCACCTAAACTGGATTTTTGCAAAGAAGATTTTTTCGTTAAACGAAAAATATCATAAAAACGGAAAGTGTCGTCCCTTATTAACCTGTGTGGACTGCACAGGCAAGTCTGGGATGCCACTATACGCACATGCATTAAACCCCCTTTTCACAGAGCTAGGCTCATATGTTGACTAGTATGTAGATTGTGATCTAGTCAGAGCTCTTCAATCCACCAGTTTATTGGTGTTTGTTAACTAGTGTAACACTGCAATCAAAGTTTTGCCTGCCACAGATTCTTTTCTCTTAATCTTAAATCCATTTTCAATTAAGCACATGTCTGTATGGTATCTGTTACTCAGACCATCAATTGTGGCTTTTAGGGAGTTAAGAAACAATACTTGTTCACATTTGGAGCATGACCAAACTCAAACTAAGTAAATAAAGGCCACTGGCCCAATAATACACAATATTCACAAACAATATACAATCACATAGTTGCACATAGTTGCATAATAACTTTCAAACGTTTAATACGTTTGCCTCTACACATATAACAATCAATTCGTACACGCCACACCGTCATATCCACACGCATGATGTTTTGATTAAAGAAAATATTTATGTTATCCAAGGGAGGCAACTATTATAAAATTCCTTTTTTGGGGGTGGGGGTGGGGGCAATTCTCCACCAAAATTCAGGCATTGCATTTTCCACTCAATTATGAATACAAATTCTAGTTTCACCAATTGCCAAATATCTGAGGGTTTACAATATTTTCAGAGCACCCAATATATCTTTATGAAAAGATTACAACAATTTCTTAGTTATAGTTGTCAATCCGCACAAGCATATTAAGCAAACTCAGTTTGTATGTCTGTTATCAAAACAGGATACGGTTAGTTTGCATTTGGGTCTTGTCTATAAATCATGCATGCTTTTTGTGTCGCCTGACTATGGTCAGGGGACATATAGGTGTTACTTTGTCGGAGTCGTCTGCGGCGGCGTCGTTGTCTGCGGCGGCGTCACACTTTCTGAAAAAGGCTCATAACTTCTGTGTCCCTTCAGATATTGCTTTCATATTTGGTATGCATGTGTATCCGGATAACACCTTACGCGCATAAAATGTTTGACCCCTGTGACCTTGACCTTCAACTTGAGGTCATCATTCAGGTTTCAAAACATGCGACCGCGATTCGAAAAAGGCTCATAACTACTGTGTCCATTCAGATATTGCTTTTATTTTTGGTATGCATGTGTATCTGGACAACACCTTTAAATGCGCATACAATTTTTGACCCCTTGACCTTGAACTTGAAGTCAGCATTTTGGTTTCGAAATCTGCGACCGCGATTCAAAAAAGGCTCATAACTACTGTGTCCCTTCAGAAATTGCTTTCATATTTGGTATGCATGTGTATCTGGACAGCACCTTTCCATGCGCATAAAATTTTTGACCCCTGTGACCTTGACCTTGAACTTGAGGTCATCATCATTCAGGTTTCAAAATCTGCAACCGTGATTCAAAAAAGGCTCATAACTACTGTGTCCTTTCAGATATTGCTTTCATAGTTGGTATGCATGTGTATCTAGACAACACCTTTACATGCCCATAAAAAGTTTGACCCCTTGACCTTGAACTTAAGGTCAGCATTTAGGTTTTGAAATCTGCGAATGCGATTCAAAAAAGGCTCTTAACTACTGTGTCCTTTCAGATATTGCTTTCATATTTGGTATGCATGTGTATCTGGACAACACCTTTCCATACGCATACAAATTTTGACCCTGTGACATTGAACTTGAGGTCAGCATTCAGGTTTCGAAATCAGTGACCGGGATTCGAAAAAGGCTTATAACTACTGTGTCCCTTCAGATATTGCTTTTATATTTGGTATGCATATAAATTATCTGATCAGCACATTTCCATGCGCATACAATTTTTGACCCCTGTGACATTGACCTTGAACTTGAGGTCAGCGTTCAGGTTTCAAAATTCGTGACCGGGATTCGAAAAAGGCTCATACATGTTACTACTGTGTCCCTTCAGATATTGCTTTCATATTTGGTATGCATGTGTATCTGGACAACACTTTTCCATGCACATACAATTTGTGACGCCTGTGACCTTGACCTTGAACTTGAGGTCAGCGTTCAGGTCTCGAAATCTGCGACCGTGATTCGTAAAAGGCTCAAACCTATTGTGTCCCTTTAAATATTGCTTTCATATTTGGTACGCATGTGTATTTGAAGAACACCTTTCCATGCGCATGAATTTGTTTAACTTGAGGTCCGTGTTCAGGTTTCGAAATCTGCGACCGCGATTTAAAAAAAGCCCATAATTTCTGTGTCCCTTCAGTTATTGCTTTCATATTTGGTACGCATGTGTATCTGGACAAGACCTTTCCATGCGCATACAATTTTTAACCCCTGTGACCTTGACCTTATTTTGGACTTAGACTTTTTGAAATGGGCCAATTTTTTGGTTAACCCATTACCATCAGGCAACACATCCAACTCGCGGAGTTCTAGTTTTAAACAGTAGAAACTTGCTTTAGGTATTGTAAGGACAATGGACAACTTTTAATAGGTACAAGGTAAAGTCACTGTATACAGTGATTTTTATTAGCTCAGCAGTTTTCGAAGAAAACCCGAGGTATTGTCATAACCATCTCGTCCGTCGTCTGCAGCGTCCCAAAACTTTGACGTAGGCCTTAACTTTTGCAATATTGAAGATAGCAACTTGATATTTGGCATGCATGTGTATCTCATGGAGCTGCACATTTTGAGGGGTGAAAGGTCAAGGTCATCCTTCAAGGTCAAGGAACCTTTTTTTATTTTTCATGTTTATCTCATGGACCTGCACATTTTGAGTGGTGAAAAGGTCAAGGTCAATGAAGGTCAAAGAAACAAAATCCAAGCACCCACAGCCGAGCATTGGCACCCGCTATGCGGTGCTCTTGTTCCCCCAAAAATACAGCCAAAATCCCCCAAAATCTGATTAAAATTTCCCCCAAAAGATGCAGAACTTTTCGAATAAACTGAATTAGTAGTTTATCAAGTTTATCAAACAGGGATATAATTCTGTAACACTTTATAACATAAATTTTAAAATGAAGTTAAACCTCACTTGAAAACAATTGGAATACTGTTATTTATAATCATATTAATTATGGTTGATTTTTCCCAATTGCATGGTTTATCCCGCTATTTTTCAATTCCAAAAGGCACAGGCTGTCAAATATTAAGCCAAAAAAATCTCTTGGCGTGTATAAATATAGTGCCAAATGTAAACACATGTTTGCTGCATCCAAGAGGACAAGTACAATTTATCAGCACTGATTCAAGTCTGATTATTATTCAGTGTATTTGCCCCTTTTATTGTAAAATAATTGTACAGTAATTGTTTTTCTGTTTCCACAAAGTAGGAACACTTAATTGCTACTTTTTATGCCCTCGGTTACGAGTGGCATATAGCAGCCAGAATGTCCATCCGTCCATCTGTCTGGCATTCCGTTTTCCAGATTTTTTTCCCGGAACGCTTAAGATATAAACCTGAAATTTGGAGTCTAAGCACATGACTAACAGATGAAGTGTGAGTTTCGTTAAATTCCATTGATTTTTGGCAAAGTTATGGGCCTTGGACTTCAAAATTTTCCATTTTCCGGATTTTTTTTTTAAGAAACGCTTTCAGATATTTAGCTGATTTTTATGCCCCTTCGAAGAAGAGGGGGTATATTGTTTTGCTGGATGAAGGTCGGTCACCATAGGATGAAATATGCCCCATTTTCCCACATTTTTCGAAACCTAAACGCAAAACCTAAACGCAAAGTGTGACGGAATTTCAGACGAACAGACGGACGGACAGACGGACAGTGCGATCACTATATGCCACCCTACCGGGGGCATAAAAAATGCGCACGATATTGTATATCTGCAATTATGTACAAAGCTTTCAATTTACCTGTTTAAAGTTCCCTCAAGGTCGTTTGATCCATCGAACGCTTCTAAAATGCGCGCAAGTTCGTAGTTTGTTCTCAACGGAAACTCCTGTCCCGTCAGATTAATAAAATATTTCCACGTTGTACTTTTGTTCCAAAGCTCTTGCATGCAGAGCAAATCTGACTCGAGAACGGTCATTGTACCCCACTGTACGTCAAATCGTGTTGACGTCATTAACACGTTATCAAAGCAACTCGCAATTGAAGACATGCGTTGTATATGGTTTGATCCGTTTTGTTGTCAATATGTATGCAATAATAGTTCTGTGGTCTGTAAATGGCGCGTAGGAGTCTCTCCGATTGTTCAATGTCTGTGCATACGAAGACTGAACGCTATTGGAAAGACACGTTCAACTTCCGTTAAATGGTGGTCAATATATCAACGCTGACGTTTAAAATGTGAGCAGTTCTTTGTCATTTCTGAGTAGTTTTGAGGTTGGAGGATATTTCTATCTTTTCGGATGTTCCATGCACGATATATGTCATCTTTATCACCCTGGAATATAGCGTTGCAGTTTACATCTGCAACCATTCTTGTATAATGAAACAAATGTTTGTGTGGAAAGTTTATATGTTTTCGTCTATTGTCTTGTTTTATATATAAGCTTGGTGTATAAGCTGGTCTAATGTGTACAGTCTGCTCACAGACTTTGGTGATGGACACCTTCACAATTCTCCCCATGAAATGATTTAGCTTGAGATCTTCATGGGTAGAAACGCAGACAACATTCTGACCAGGTGAGTTTTTCTTCATGACCCGTGTAAGGCTCTGTAACGTTAAGCTGTTCACAAGCAAGTACATACACGTTCCAAGGAAAACGGTGATTCCCAACAGAATTGTGGATCTGATAACATATGACATGATGCTGAAGGAAAGGTCTTTCACCCCTGTTGTTGTTGTTGTTGTTGTTGATGTTGTTACATCGCAATCCTGTAAGAAGAGAGATCGACAGTCACCGGGCCATTTCTTGGTCATTTTGGAAAACAAAATGTAATTTTATTAATTGTGATTTTTTAGGCGCGAAAAGTCCACTGATGTGGGAAAAACTAACGTTATATAACTGTTTATACTAATTAAAATTAGAAGAACTAAATCTTATAAATTATAGTTTTTTATTTTGTTAGATGTAATTGAAATATAATTACACACTTCGTTCAAAAAAAAAAAAAAAAAAAATGTTTTACCATTTCTCTTTTGGAATGTGTCAATTAAACCAACCCGTAGATACGCCAGGAACAGACCTGGACACTAATTAAAAATGGTACATCTGCAAACAATTTTCACAGCACAATTGAATTCTTTATGCAAACATCTGCGCAAATAACGACAACAAAATCAACATTGAAAAGTTAATATATATCTAATAAGCACTTTCAAACTAAGCGTACAGTCATTTATTATATGCTTTCCGGTGGTTTATAGAGAAATATCAGTGAAATAAAACTGGTATTTCACTGTTTCAATCAGTTAAATATAACAGTGAAAAATATCGATATTTTTACTGTGAAATGACGAAATGATGTCATTTTTTGGACGAAATGACGTCACTATTCCAGCGAAATTCTCCAGTTTAACGCTGAACAATCTAAATGAACGTTGAAAAAAAGCTTTAAATACAAAGAAAAATTTGTTGGATTCGTTGGAATATCCATTTTAATCCACTCGTAATCAAAGAAAGAATATATTTTCTCGTGGCTGCGCCACTGGTGAAAAAATTATTTGACCCCTATTGAAATTAGGTTCACTAGGTCAAAGGTCAAGGTCACTGTCACAATAAGTGTAAAAATCGTTTCCGATCAATAACTTGTGAACGGATTGACCGATTGGCTTGATACTTCACATGTGCATTGGCCTTGGCCAGTAGATGACCCCTATTGAAATTGGGGTCACTAGATAAAAGGTCAAGGTCACTGTCACAATAAGTGTGAAAATCGTTTCCGATCAATAACTTGTCAACGGATTGACCGTTTGGCTTGATACTTTACATGTGCATTAGCCTTGGCCAGAAGATGACCCCTTTTGAAATTGGGATCACTAGGCCAAATGTCAAGGTCACTGTCACAATAAGTGTGAAAATCTTTTCCGATCATCAACTCGTCAACGAATTGACCGATTGGCCTGATACTTCACATGTGCATTGGCCTTGGACAGTAGATAACCCCTATTGAAATTGGGGTCACTAGGTCGAAGGTCAAGATCCCTGTCACAAAAAGTGCTAAAACATTGCCGATCAATAACTCTTCAACCAATTGACGGATTGACTTGATACTTCACATGTTTATTGACCTTAGACAGTAGATGACCCCTATTGAAATCTGGGTCACTAGGTCAAAGGTGAAGGTCACTGTCACAATAAGTGTGAAAATCAAGGCCCTGTTTTGGGGGCATATGTCTCCGAACGCGTAACTCTTGTTGGTATGTGAGTCTACTTACATGACTAACAGATGAAGCGTGAGTTTAGTTCAGGTCCACTGATGTTAGATATTTAGCTAATTTAGATAAAAAGAACAAGACCATCTGCATAGAAGAGGTGGTTAATCAGTTTGTCGTCGATATCTATTCCAATGTTACTGGCATTGAAACTGTGACTTACGTCATTTATGTACACAATAAAGGCCAGCATTGAGAGCAAACACCCTTATTTGAGACCAGATTTTACATGGCAAGTGTCAGTTTTGTAGGGATTTACTTTAACGAGTATTGCACATTCGAATACTAGGATTTTAGCGTTTTCATAATTTTGCCGTTCACTCCATATGCCCTTAATTTTGACCATAATAAACAATGATCAATTTTATCATATGCTTTATTAAAGTCCACGTATGCTGTAAATGTTGGTTTTGAGGGTGCAAGCGGCTCTCTTTAATTGACGTTAATGAAGATAATTGGTTTATAGTGCTCCTTTTTTGCGAAATCCATTTTGGTGCTCTGATAAAATATTATTACCCTCTGACCATTTAGTTCATTATGCCGGGCTAAGCCTTAATTTGTCATTCAGCATTCCGCTGAAACATGACTGGAATGTATGTGCCCCGACCCGGGATCGAACCTGGGACCTCTTGATTACAACGCAAGTGCCTTATCGACTAAGCTACGGAGGCACACATAGTTAGACGCTTGTTGAGCAATTGCTACAGTATGCTTTGTATACAGACCATGTAACTGCTGTTCCTCTATAATTTGTTGGATTTTGTCGGTCTGTATTAGGGTCTTTTAAGATTGGGGTTCTCGTTCCATAGTCCCAATTCATTGGTATTTTTATGCCCCCTTTCGAAGAAAAGGGGGTATATAGTTTTCGCACTGTCCGTCAGGCGGTCAGGCTGTCAGGCCGTCAGGCTGTCGGTCTGTCACACTTTTCGTGTCCGCTCTCTAATTCAAATAGTTTTCATTCGATCTTTACCAAACTTGGTCAGAAGTTGTATCCAGACAATATCTAGGTCAAGTTCGAATATGGGTCATGCCGGGTCAAAAACTAGGTCATGGGGTCACTTAGTGCATTTTAAGGATTTAGCATGGTGTCCGCTCTCTAATTGAAGTAGTTTTCATCCGGTCTCCACCAAATTTGGTCAGAAGTTGTGTCTAGGTCAAGTTCGAATATGGGTCATGTCAGGTCAAAAACTATGTCACGGGTTCACTTAGTGCATTTTAAGGATTTAGCATGGTGTGTCCGTCACACTCTTCGTGTCCGCTCTCTAATTCATATAGTTTTCATTCGATCTTCAACAAACTTACTCAGAAGTTGTATCTAGACAAAATCTAGGCCAAGTTCGAATATGGGTCATGCCAGATCAAAAACAAAGTCAGGGGGTCACTTAGTGCATTTTAAGGATTTAGCATGGTTTCCGCTCTCTAATTGAAGTAGTTTTCATCCGATCTTCACCAAATTTGGTCGGAAGTTTTGTCTAAATGCTATCTAATTTTAAATGTGGGTCATGCCCATGGGTCATGCCGGGTCAAAAACTATGTCACAGGTTCACTTAGTGCGTTTTAAACATTAAGCATGATGACCGCCTCTCTAATGCAAGTTCTTTTCATCCGATTTTCACCAAACTTGGTCACAAGTTTTATCTTGACAATCTATTGGCCAAGTTTGAACATGGCCATGCGGGCCAAAAACTAGGTCACTGGGGGCATCCGTGTCCTGTGGACAAATTTCTTGTTCCCATTTCAAAGCATACACAGAACAGCTCGTCTCTTCAGCCTGCGACTTCAACAATTTGAAGGCAGGAACGATGTGCTCGCACGGCAAATACCGCAAGGACATTAGTTTCCTCAAGAAGCCGAACTTGTCGCCCTTTGTTGCATATGCTATTGCAAGGCCTTTGTCCCCACCTTCTGGTTAACGCGCTGGTTCCAATGGAACACACAGCCCTTCAGCGTCGCTGTGGGATACATCTGACGAAGCCCCTCCCATGCTGCTGAAAAAAAAAACAAATAGCAACTCATGCAAAAGACGTCGGACCTCGGCCAAATCTGATAAAATTTGACAAGGTCCGATAATATTTCCATAATAGTCGGACCTCGTGTCCGACACAAAAATAAATAAATATGTAAAACTTTGATTAAAAATAAATACGAAACTAGAAATACATACTTCAATGGATTATTTAACTTCAATATAAAGAAGTGAAACTCAAACATTAATTTTACCAACCAGTCAAACTGGCTGTCTTTGCTGGTGACGTAACATCAGGCGTAACATATTTCAAGCACGATTCTTAGAACCAGTCAAATACTGCACCTACTGCCAGCGTTGTAATGATCGTACATTGAAAGCGGGGAACGACACGACCCTTGCCTGTCCCATGTCAAGATTTGATAAACGTTGTGAACTTCATAATAATACGTCATAATAATAAAAATAAACTCTACAAAAGGTTTTTACTATTCTTTGGTTAAAGAAGAACGAGGTCCAATAAAATCTGGTGAAGTCCGACACATTTTAAGTTATCGGACCTCCTGTCCAACAAGATTTTTTCGTCTTTCGCATGGGTTGCAAATAGTATAGTTATATTTATTAAATCACCTGAGTGTTTAAAAATCGAAGTACTAAATAATGTTGGTTGTGATTTCAAATAATAATTTAATTGATATAATATTAATTCAATTACCTTCTTCGAAATCCAGCATGAACCACTCAACGAGTGGATTTTCCAAGCGTTGGTGGATGGCTGACAGCACCCTAACATAGTCCTCTATCGTAGCCCTCGACATCATCACGTACACCAACGGCACTTGCCTGGTGTCATCGCCCTTTCTTCACGAAGGCGTGGATGGTGAACAGCTGGTAAAAGGAAGTTTTTACCAGCTTGAACGTACCGTCGATGAACCATCTCCGGGCTTTCTTCAGTTGATTCAGCTGATTCGAAGTCCCAAAGATGATGCGACGTTCATCCCCCACCCGCACGTCGTCAACCAAGAAATCATTTCGAGAAAATCAATGTCTACCTTCAAAATAAAAAGAACTGTAATGATATGTTTAAAATAATATTATCAATAATTGTGTAATAATTATGATTATTATGAAGGCAAACATCAGTGGCTCCTCGTCCATGTTGATAATATGTTGTCTTATCCAAAGGCTACAAAATCAGACCAAAATGCTTCTTCCGGCTTTGTTAGGTTAGCCACTGAAATGTATTGAAATATAAAGATACACAAAACATCTGGTACAACAATTTGTTTTCACTTTTGAAAAGGTAAATACAAACACAAGTGTTACTTACATTGGGTTTGTTAAATTAGCAAATGAAAAGTTTTAAAATTATTTGAGAAGGGATATCAACAAACCCTTATAAAAAAATTACACCATTAATACTTTGTGTATATAAATATACGCTATAGTAAAGTGATAAATTCTTATCATTTCAAGCATGTGTGAAATCTTCAGGTGTCATCGGATAATAATTTTAATTATATTTTTCACTCACAATTAACAACTTTATTTAAATACTGTTAATAATACACATAATATTTCCTGCTAATAATTATATATATTGACTTTGTGAACTATATACTAGTTCAATATCCTTCCGAGACCACTTGAACTGGAAACGTTAACCATTCAGGTAGTCGCTGCATCTGCTGCTGTTTTTATTGTTGGGTGTGGCTACGTTTCTTACGGCTTTGGTTGTCCTAGATGAATCTTCTTTTACTGCATCTGGCTCAATAGCAACATTAGCTGGAGCTGTATATTCTGCAGCTGCCTTGCCCTATTGAAGCAGCCCCATGGTCTTTTTTGTAGGGGCTCAAAAATTGTTATTTATCTTCTCTTTCTGGTCAGATAACGGCAGCAACTTGGCAATTAATGGATGGCTTTTTAAATAATTTGTTCAAAGAAGACTGTATGAAGCAGTGGTATGATACATCTGTATGTCAGTGCAAAGCTTTCAGTCTCAGCCATAACTTTGACATTTATCAATTGAATTCAAAATATCTTGGCACAAATGTCATCCACCATAAGAGAATGTGTCACCTGTCACCTTACCTCAAAGGTCATGGTCACAGTAAGAGGTCAAAGGTGAAATTGAAAAAGAATGGGATTTTGTATGATTAAGCTTCTAGAGACACATTTTCCAAACATCTTGTTTTCGGATGTTTTTTTTTCAATGTGTCTCCTGGAATAAACTATTAAAGTAGTTTTCACTCTAAAAAAATCTTTCCCATCTACTTCTTCAAAGCCCTCTTGGAGTAGGTCTTCAGTTGAAGTTTTAGTAAGCATTCGGCCTTCTGAAAATCAAAAGAAAATATTGCATTTAAACAGAAAAATACTTGCTAGAAAGAAGAAAATAAAGTACCTTATTATAGTTTTCAATATGTTGGAAAAGTAAAATATGAGGGTCCAAAATTAAAATTTCCTGTCTGCTAAAACTTGGCAATTAATGGATGGCTATTTAAATAATTTGTTCAAAGAAGACTGTATGAAGCAGTGGTATGGTACATCTGTATGTCAGTGCACAGCTTTCCATCTCAGCCATAACTTTGACATTTATCAATTGAATTCAAAATATCTTGGCACAAATGTCATCCACCATTCACCTGTCCCCTTACCTCAAAGGTCATGGTCACAGTAAGAGGTCAAAGGTGAAATTTAAAAAGATGGGATTTTGTATGCTTCTAGAAACACATACATATGACAATATTTTTTCCCAAACATCTTGTTTTCGGATGTTTTTTTCAATGCGTCTCCTGGAATAAAACTATGGAATAAAGTAGTGTTCACTCTTAAAAATCTTTCCCGTCTACTTCTTCACAGCCCTCTTGGAGGTCTTCAGTAGGAGTCTAAGTATGCATCCGGCCGTCTGAATATTTAAAAGAAATATTACAATTAAACCAACATAAATACTCACTAGAAAGAAGAAAAAGAAAGTGCCTTATTATAGTTTTCAATAAGTTGAAAAAGTAAAATATGATGGTTCGAAATTAAAATTTCATGTCTGTTTAAACTGTGCAATTAATGGATGGCTTTTGAAATAACTTGGCCATATATTTCAAACATCATAAGTCATTGTGTAGCCTGTAAACCCATCTTCCTACCTGAACATATTGACACATGGACACATGTCTTGTAATAGTTACTTTTCATCAAAATTAGTACTGAATCCAAATGATTCTATTCGATACAAGAAGCACAGACTTTAATTCTTCTCCATGATTCTACTATATCTTTGAATCCGTTTACCTGCATGCTGCACTTATTTACGAAGTAGAGTACACAGGATAATAAAACAGCCAAATTGGGAGGGGGTGTGGACATAAATTTTGCCTCATTTTTTTCTTCTTCATTTTAAGCTCGGCTGTTTTCGAAGAAAACCCGAGGTATTGTCAAAGCTCTCTCGTCGTGGTCGTCGTCGTCGTCGTCCGAACTCTTAAACACTGGCGATAACTTGCAATATTGAAGATAGCAACTTGATATTTGGCATGCATGTGTATCTCATGGAGCCGCACATTTTAAGTGTGAAAGGTCAAGGTCATCCTTCAAGGTCAAAGGTAAAAAAAAACGTTGTTTTTTTTTCCATGTGTATCTCATCGACCTGCACATTTTGAATGGTGAAAAGGTCAAGGTCAATGATGACCTTCAAGGTCAAAGGTCAAAAAAACAAAATCCAATCACCCACAGTCGAGCGTTGGCATACGCTTGACGGTGCTCTTGTTTTGCAATCTAATTACTATTGCGTCCCCACAGATGCCTATGATACAAAACAAAGTGTTTTTTTTTTAGTACATGAAATACGCAAAACGTGGGGGTAATTTTAAAATATGTCTGTTACTGCACGTAGTTTGTCTTACAATATCCATCGTCTCGTTTGTTGGCCAAGACGTGCCTTTGTCAGACTAGCACTGCTTGCAAACGATGAAACATCAGAATTTATTTTTGTAAACGCTCACCAGTGCTGGAGTCTGAACTGGACAGCTTCGGCCCGTCAGACCGGAATTTCTTGCGATTCAAATGATTCAAATATGCTTTGTTGTCAGTGACGCAAACATGCGTCCCGTAAATTACCCATGCTTTTTCAAGGTCACTATCCAAGATGAAAGGTAAATACATGTATTTGTCAAAATCTGGTTGGTCCGAGCTCTACCAAAATCCCCATTGATTTTCAGATTTTAGGGAAAAAACACGAAAATGTTAACATATATTATATAGCGTGTCTCTTGCAACAATCATGATGGTTTATTTAATCTGAACGTCATACTTTGGGGTGTAAGTCTAAAAAATTGGCTTGTCTGAGCAGTTATACCCCCCCCCCNTTTTATTGTTGGGTGTGGCTATGTTTCTTACGGCTCTGGTCTTCCTAGATTCATCCATTCCTGCATCTGGCTCTATAGCAACATTAGCTGGAGTTGTATATTCTGCAGCTGCCTTGTCCTATTGGAGCAGCCCCATGGTCTTTTTTGTAGGGGCTCAAGCTGTTATTCATCTGCTCTTTCTGGCCAGATAACGGCAGCATGGCCTGGTGAACAGTTAACAAATAAAATAAAGAAAGAACTTAAATAAATTTGAAATCTTTTAAAACATAGTGAAAGGAATTTTATGCCAAATTGTGCATTTTTTTTAGGCAAGCACTTATAAATTAAAGTCCATTCTAACAAATGTTTAATTGTGCATTTGTCGTATTAACTTATCCACACTGCATATTCATGTGCCATTGACTTGATCAAGACTGCATATGCATGTGTCTTACCCATTTTCTCAGATGGATTTTCCCACATTCTATTGATGATTCATAAGGAATTTCTCCTCTCAGAAAAAACATATGGTTTAACATTTGCTTTTTTAAGAAATGTTATCTTGAGCAAATTTTTTACAAAACTTTCTAACACAAAGTACAATTTGACAAAAAAATGTATCTGTTTTAAATGGAAACATCAGTGACGGTATTAAACCAGGCCCGTCACAAGATATAAATGATTGGATCCTCTTTCTTTTTAGATCTTATAATCCTTCTCTTCCAGCTCCCACTCCAGCTCTTGGACCGTGATCTGTGAAGCCTCCACCCCTGTTGTCAACATGTTTTTTTGTTTCAGGTGATAGAGCCCAAAACCTAGGCGAATGTGTAAACAAAGTAAGAAAACAGAAAGGCCTGCACAATAAAACAGGAGAATTGAAAAATCACTATGTTTTACTGTAGCAGGGTCCGGTATAAGGAGAACTTGTACTGCCTTGCTATATGAGCTAGCTTTTATAGCGACGCGGTAGAGTGTCTGTTTGATTTGGAACCGGGAGGTCCCGGGTTCAATCACTATGGCAGTCAGAGATTTTTCTGGCTGAGTTACATTGGCGCCCAACGTGGGACAACTTGTGATATGGAGGGACAGACATAGAGCCATCGTGCTTCAGTTTAAATCCCCATCTACTTTCTAGAAGGTTATTTTAATACCACACCCCTAAACAGAAATCTATTCACACAATCTAAACTAAAACAACCAAACCATGAAGTCTATAAAGTTAAAGAAAATAATGTTTTTAATGAGATGCCTATAGCAACTATCAGTAATTAGCAAAGCCTAAGCAGAAAACCCACTGATAAATAAATAATTACAACTGCTAAAATAAAGAAACATGACATATTAAAATATCCAGTGTTCCTGTTAAATAAAAAAATTAAAAAAATACCTGAATGAGGCCATGTGTAGTAACTTCTGAAAACAAGTATGATGAAATTAACCAAGTATAATCCTTAAACATAAAATAGTGATATTTGTAGTTAACATATTATTCTAAGGTTAAAAGAAAACATTAACGGTTATAAAACTGAAGAATACTATGTATATATTTATATGATTTTGAAGTAACCTTTGTCAGCCTTTGTTATATCATAACATGGCATCTGTGTATGTGTTAGTGAGTGTGAAATGTATAATTGTGTATATATAATAGAATCATGGATATTATTGACCTCTATTATGGAATTGTTAAAAGAACTATATTTTGTACTAACAAATTGACATGCAAACTTAAACGATACAATGTGTAATGTACATATGGAGGTGAATAAGCGCTAGAAATTGAAGAAAAAAACAAAAAAACTTTGTCTGCATAACTGTTCTCTAGTACCTTTCTTAAAGTTCATCTTGGAGTTCTTGTATCGTTCTTGTTAAGTCTTTTGCAATACCATCACATATAGCCACCCCTTTCCCATCTCCACCGCCAGCCCACCAAAATGCCGCATTTTGTTCACAACCAAGTTGTATAGCTGTATTAGCCTCTTTCCTTTTAGATCTATCCTTCTCTTCAAGCTCCCACTCCAGTTCTTGGACCTTGATCTGTGAAGCCTCCACCCCTGTTGTCAACATGTTGTTTTCAGGTGATAGAGCCCAAAACCTAGGCGAATGTGTAAACAAAGTAAGAAAACAGAAAGAAATTGAATTGAATTGAAAAATCACTGTTTTACCCTAAATGTTTACATTACTTTTAAACATAAGCATGATACATTTAACATTATCATGAATGTGGTTTCCTTGAAGTAGGCCATAATTAACATCTATCTTGATAACTATTTCTGCTTGAAATATCTGTAAATAAAACAAAAAACTTACACAAATATTGAAAGGACTTGTTTCGCAAAATGACAAACAAAAAAGTGTTCTACATAATACAGGGTTATAAGCATGGGATTTCATTGAATAATGCCATGACTTCTATTTTCAACACTTTTTCTTGCTGAAATAACTGTAAATAAATTAAAAGACTTACACAAATATTGAAAGGACTTGTTTTGCAAAATGACAAACAAAAAACTCCTCTACATTCAAAAAAAGAATGAATGCATTACATTCGAACAATTTTTTTTTTAAGTACTGGTGACTATAAGAAAATGTAAACAATATTGGTTCTTTTATGGCTAATTTTCAATCCAAATATACCAAATATTATATAATGCAAAATATGATATAATATAAAAGTATATAATACATTAAATTATATAACATAATAATATAATATAAAAACAGCATAATATACACTGTTACGGTATCAGTTGCTCAACATGCACACGTGCACTGCACCTTCGCAAGATCGCCGCCGGGAACCACGGTGGGTGGCTGGTAGTTAAAACCAGGCCCGTCACAAACTATACATGATTGGATCCTCTTTCTTTTTAGATCTATCCTTCTCTTCCAGCTCCCACTCCAGCTCTTGGACCGTGATCTGTGAAGCCTCCACCCCTGTTGTCAATGTGTTGTTTTTTTCAGGTGACAGAGCCCAAAACCTCGGCGAATGTGTAAACAAAGTAAGAAAACAGAAAGGCATACAAAATGAAACAGGAGAATTGAAAAATCACTATGATTTACCCTAAATATTTACTTTACCTTTAAACACAAGCATTCTAAATTAAACATTATCATGAATACCTTCCAGGGTTGGGGTTTCATTGAAGAAGGTCATGACTTCTATCTTCAGTACCATTNTATCCCCCCCCCCTGCATTAAAATATATTATAATTAGTTAGCTATAATCTAAACCATAAAGAACATATCAAACCTAAGGTCGAAGGTCAACATTATCAACTTTTGATGATTGATAGCTTAGTTTGTTATATAAAGAAATGGCTTTTGGAATTATAACTATTATGTTTAATAAAAAAAGAACATGTAATTATTTAAAAAAAGAGTTATACAACTATTTTTAATCTTAATGCTAAGCAAAACTGTTTTTAACCCATTTGATCAATTTTGAACAGAGATTTGAATTTATGTCACAGGAAATAAATTTTGTTTTTCAAAATAATTAGGCGTAGCGTAATAAACAGCATTCAGTAGTTAAACTATGGTGATTTGTAAATTACATAAGACTTAATTATCATGAGGACATAAAGCTTTACACAATGTTTTTGTCTGTTTAAAAAAACTACATTTTTTATTTTAATATTCTGCTTTCAATTAAATAGCTCTAAGAGTTTAAAATCCTTGTGTGGCATTGACATCATACAGCTAAAAATTCAAAAGGTATTGTGGTAGTTCTTTTCTCAATCAAATTCATATTTTATGTAGGCATGTTATTATGAATTAAGTTTATACTCTTGGTAGGTGGATGGATTTGTCCATCTGTCTAGATTTTGTTTTTATTAATGAATTCTGAAACTTAAAAATGCTAGGGAATATTTGAATATAAATACTAATTTTACATGGCCCATGATAAGATTAGATGAAAGGTCAAGGTCAAATTCAAGGGAAAGATCATGATTTTTTTTCCAATCTGAATCTTTGATGCTTGGCAGGATGAAAATATTAATTTGTATTATTGTTTTCCATTTTCATGGATGAACTTTTGTATATCTACAAGGATTTTATTTATTAATTTCGTTTATTATTCATAATTATTAAATTGTGAAAGGCAAAATTCAAAGGCAAAGGTAATGAATGTTCATTTACACTTTTTGCTTTTCAACTATTAGCTTGGGACTTGCCTTGTTGATTGTTAATACAGAATTAATGAAAAATTTTACACAACTACACAAATTTTGATATATACAGGTTATGATCATAGAACAATCTCAACTATTTATAATGTTTCTCTTGGTGGCAAGACTACACATCAACCATAATGAGTGTTGTGTGATTGGTTGGCCAATAAATTTTTAATTCTATATTTTATTAAAGTATAAACTTCAAGGCCCAGGTTACTGTATATACATTTTTTTTATTATTTCTGATGGGGGTTCCCTTAATATAATTACACTTCCAATTGTATTATCAGACGAAGAAAAAAAAATTGTTCATGAAATAAATTACCTAAATAATTCCATTCATGGTATGATTGTTCAGGTTTCTTTTTACAATAAATGGTTTTAGAGACCTTTATATAATTTGAGTTGAACACATTTGTTCTGTATAAAGAGTTTCAACATTAATTCAAGATAAAAGAAAATATACTGCTGTGCCAGTATTATACTCATTTGGGCTGACTAGCATTATAAGACTGGCATTTAAAGAGTTAGATCTAGTGCCTAGCAATCGGGAGGTCACGGGTTCGATCCCTACAGTGGGAGCGTTCTTTAGGTCTCGCCCAAAGACACCAAGTACTGGTTCTAGTCCCATGAAACGGACCTCAGAGCGTTTCAAATAAGCCTTGGGTTTTTGATGCAATCAAGCTAAAATAAATATGTTTAAACTAAATTTAACTAAAAAGAGTTAGAGATTTTAGTGCCATTCTATGTGGGCGGCTTCAGATCCTGGCCCTGGGGCATGGAGGTGCAGACGGGTAGGGGATCTCTTGTTTATGCATTGTTTTTCATGTCAGAAATGTAACGGCAAAATTGCGGGTGAATTGTAGGGACCCTCTGTTTGGGTTTGGGATCCCTTGTATATGCAGTGTTTTTCCATGTCAGAAATGTAACCGCATTTGAGTGGGGATGAATTTTAGGGTGACCCCCTGTTCCTTTAGCACTCACCAGGGTTCTTCTAGCAAATGCTGTATGTTAATTTTTCAGTCCCCCATGGGTACTTGTGAAATTTTCATGCATCAGAATTTTGCACTGTTATGATTTCTGCATTCTCAATAGTTATAGAGGGGGATCAAGCTCAACAATGGGTACTTGTAGCATTTTGATGCATGGAAATATCTTACTATTATGATTTCTCCATCTTCAATATAGAGGGTGATCACCTGGTTTGCTTTTATTTATAATAAAGGCAGATATAGAAAATATAATATTTCCAATAATGCTGTAAATTAAAATATAATACAGTATTATGTAGAGTTCATAAAACTAAATTGTCTTTAATGGCCTATAAATGGAAAGAATTGCTATGATTGTTTCATATGTATCAAGATTTGTTCTGTTATTAACAATCCTACATTAATTCTGTTTCATTTAAAATTGTTGTCAATACATATAGATATATCTGCATAGAATATACTATTTGGTTGCTAAAGATATCTGATAATTAATAGTCTACAGTCCAAAATGATGTCACTGTCTTGCACTGTTTTGGAAATTAATGTTTATGCCCAAGCATCTACAGATTGGTTTTCAATTTAACACATTATCGCTGGTATTAACAAACTGGAAAATGAACTCCACATAAATGTCACAGGTGTGTTTTTTTAAGGGCAACAAAGTCCTGGCGTAGGTTCGTAATTATATTTGTACCGTATAAAACAGGCCTAAAAAGATATAACATCTGCTTAGTAATATATAAAATCAATCTAACATTAACACACAATACAAAGATTACACATATCAATATCACAATTAAACTTAATGGGACGCGCTGCGGAAAAGCAATACATATACATTAATAATATAAAGAATGATATAAAATTGCTTACCACAATGTCCGATTAATTACTAAATATAAATTATCCTTTTAAGTAAATAAAAGTAAGGTTCATTTATTCCATCTTAACTTGTGAAAGTTATCAGGGGTTGTGTGGTACGAAGGAATTTGGCGGGGAAAGAAAAAAAAGGATGAACGAACAACCCAATAGGGCTGTTTCTCTCAATCTTTCTTTCATTCAAACATAAAGAACGATTGGACGGAAACATTAAACAGTGCTCACATAAAAGCACATGCGACAGTTGTTATGTTTTTGTTTAATGTTTGTTTTATGTTTGCTTCATATGCACTCGTTGAAACTTCTCTGACATTTCATGCTGAATGCCGAATAATGCTTAATTATCAATTATAAAACATCAGGATTTTTTTTTTTTTAAAGATTATGAATATATATGCATCCACATTAAGCATTTGAAAATAAATTTAATTAATAACTACATTGCCATTTCAGAAAACGCATTAATAATTTATTTTTGAAAACACATTTATAATGTATTTATAAAATTATTAAAATACAATCATTATATACATGTATTTACAGTTTTATGTCCGTTCCACAACCTGTAATAGTGACATCAGTAAAATTGGAAAGCAAACTTCTAAGACAAGATATTCGTTGTAAAAAGACAGTAATAGAAAATGATTCAATATACAGTAATATCAAAGATAAAAACATTGTCAGGTTGAAATGGAATGAAATTATGTACATTTCACATTAAAACAACATATCTACAGGATGCACAGATTTTTTATAGATTTACAACGTCCAGGAAGTCTACTCCCCTCAGCTTTGCAGCAGGAGCCCTTGCCTTGCAGCGGAGAAGCTCTTTCACTTTGGGGATGCATTCGAGGCCCCAATTCTTCTCATCACTCATTGTCGGATAGTGACGGATCACATACGTTTTCATGGCGCTCTTCCGCCGCGGGCTCAGCGCCTGTTTCTGTTCCCTGCCGCCACCGTGATAGTTGTAGTGTAGCCTCATGTTGGCAACAGTAAACTTTTCTGGGTATAGCCTTTGTGTCGGGTGGGCAGCAAAGTTACCCGGAACATGTGAAGACTGCCGGATCAGTCGTACCACCTCGTCAGAAAGTAAGGTATGATAGGCAATAGCCTCACTTTCCGGACACAGAGTCGGCTGTGCATATGTGGGCTGTGGATATGTAGGCTGTGCAGCTGTGGTCTGTGCTACTGTAGGGGCTGTCTGATGGTACAAAGCCGTGACCATCAACGAGATGAGGTCCTTCATTGCGGCCACCTCCTGCATGAGATCCGCTAGGCCCCTGGTCATGAAGTCGATCTGCCGCCAGAGCTTTTTATAATCCCGCGCCTGGGACTTCTGGCACTCTACAATCTGGTTGAGGATGGACATGAGTGATCCGGTTGAGGGCGGTCACGTTGCCAGGAAGGTTGTCAGGGTTGGGGTTTCAGCAAGCGTTGACGTTGTTGATAATACCAACGATACTGTGGGAGCGACAGACAGTGGCTCTTCTAACAGAGACATCCACTGCCCTGGACGCTCTCCCACGACAGTCTCTTCAACAGGAGGCGGCACATATGTTGCTCCAACAGCCGGTTGTGATACTCCCACATGGAGTGGTGGAGGAACAAACGTCCCTTCCTCTACAACCGGCTATTGGAGTCACTTTTATAGTTGTTTGTCTTTATGTCCGTTTGCTTGTCTGTAGTGAATACAATCACCTCAATCAGTCACTAGAATAAAGGCGGTCGATCGGTACACCAGTTCGCTTGAAAATATCGTTCTCTGGTGTCCTTTTTCTCTAAATCGTTGTCAATTTTCTATTTTGGAAGTGCTTTACCGGGCTTAGCCCCATCAACATACCTAAGATACTGCCTCAGCCTCTATGTCAACAATGAAATTTGTTTACATTGATAAAACGGAAGCGTATTACTTGATTGAAATAATCGATTCAAAGATCTTCTCGATTAATTTCTAGAGAAACCGTCGATAAGAACCGAATGTGACCGAAATGCATCAGTCACAAACAATAACGATGACGTTCGCAAGCAGGTGCGTGTTGTTAAACCAATAAAATTTCATTGTTTTACTGTTTCCGGCAAGATATTTGTTTGCAAAATTTAAAAATAGATTTGCAAATATCAAGAGCAACTGTTTTTGTTTATAAACAATTGGCTTCAAAAGTTTACATGCCTGGCGGGCCACAAACGAGAATTTTTGTATGTGCCCGCCCGTTATTTTACTCGCCACGGGCGATCGGGCGTGTGCTAATTTCGAAGACTGGCGATGTAGGTTACAGACAACTGAATCAAAGCATCCACTACTCTTTTCTCTTCCAGCGTGGCAAGTTTTTTTTCTCCGCCTTTCTATATTCCTCGATCTTTGTCTTTACCTCTGGGGTCTTTATTGAATTGAAAATGTTTAAAATTCTTAGAAAATTTGTTTAGTCTGGTGGCGCTTTAACCTTTTTAAGCTGACATGGCATCAGCACCTCGTTCACTTCTCCGAATAGCAGGGTGCTAAGTAAGTCAAAGGACAGATTATCCTTTTTCATCCTGCAGTAAAGCCGGTTGTGCCATCCCTCTACGTCATTGTCTGTTCACACTGATTGTCGGTATACCGACCAGTTTTCGACCGCCCATACGCTTTTGCACATCCACGTGTTATCAACATACCCGAAAAAGGTGGCTAATTGCTTGCTTTGGCATTTTCCCCTGATTTTCTCAAACACAGGGTGGATGTTGGCTGGTGGCAGAAGAGATTAGCATGTTATTGGTAAGCGCATTATAAGTGACTGGATCATAAATGTTTATCTGCCGGATCGAAAAATGAATTCCAAGGAATTGCTGATGGTGGTGGTGGTGGGCCCTGAGCCACTGCACTGATGAAGCTTTCCTCTTCATCTTGAATGATCGTGCTGTACTTATTTATATTAGTTGATATTATAGAGTTACAGATGTCAGCACAATTATAGCTGACATAATAATATCAATTTGTAATAATGACTCTGTGCTGACGCTGGGGTGCTTTTCGGTGGCCTAAAAATACTATTGTGCTTTATATTTAAACTTAAATCAATATTTAACAAAGTCATTATTGACTAAATACATATATACAATTTTTCAATCCAATAAAAACGGCCCTTATAGCTTACTTTCATGTATATAGATAGAGAAATTGAGTGCTTTTCTGTGTCAAAACTCCTGACACTAAATTAATACATTTATTAATTTCATATTGGTAAAGCGTCATGTTCCTTTTTGACATCCCTGTATTTGTAATTCACAGTGTGTGGCACCAGTATTGGGTTGGCAACATTATGGAAAATTCTAAAATCACCTTATACTCGCAGACACTAGGACCAGAAATCTGCAAATTTGAGGCTTTTCTCCTTTCTTTATTGAGCAAACTTTGTAAGAGAACAATATGATAGACTTAAATGAAAAACAATTGAACAATCAAATAACAAACAATTGAACAATCAAATAACAATTAAGAATTAACACATAAATGATAAACACAAAGAAATTGTTCTTTTATGAATAACATGCAATCAAAGTGATATCTAAAATTCACTATTAATACAAGTTGTCTCCCATGTTCCATAAGCTTAATTGATGAAAATAATGAAGAGACAAAAAAATCATCTTATAGCAATGTAGGTTACAGACAACTGAATCAAACCTGTCACACCTCTTCTCTTCCAGTGGGGCAAGTTTGTTTTTTGCCCCCTCGACATTCCTCAATCTTTGCCTTCATCTCAGGGGTCTTAAATTCACTATTAAGACGAGTTGTCTCCCATGTTCTATAAGCTTAATTAATGAAAATGAAAATAATGAAGAGACAAAAATTCATCTCATAGCGATGTTTGTTACAGACAACTGAATCAAATCATCCATTACTCTTTTCTCTTCCAGTGCGGCAAGTTTTTTTTCCGCCTTTCTATATTCCTCGATCTTTGTCTTTACCTCTGTGGTCTTAATTGAATGGAATATGTTTAAAATTCTTAGAAAATTTGTTTAGTCTGGTGGTGCTTTAACCTTTTAAAGCTGACATTGCATCAGCACCTCGTTCACTTCTCCGAATAGCAGGGCGATAAGTAAGTCAAAGGACAGATTATCCTTTTTCACCCTGCAGTTAAGCCGGTTGTGCCATCCCTCTACGTCATTGTCTGTTCACACTGATTGTCCATATACCGACCAGTTTTCGACCGCCCATACGCTATTGCACATCCACGTGTTATCAACATACGCGAAAAAGGTGGCTAATTGCTTGCTTTGGCATTTTCCCCTGATTTTCTCAAACACAGGGTGGATGTTGGCTGGTGGCAGAAGAGATTAGCATGTAATTGGTTAGCGCATTACAAGTGACTGGATCATACTTTTTTTGTGTGTAAATGTTTATCTGCCGGATCGAAAAATGAATTCCAAGGAGCTGCTGATGGTGGTGGTGGTGGGCCCTGAGCCTATGCACTGTGGAAGCTTTCCTCTTCATCTTGAATGATCATGATGTACTTATTTATATTAGTTGATATTATAGAGTTACAGATGTCAGCACAATTCAAGCTGACATAATAATATCAATTTGTAATAATGACTCTGTACTGACGCTGGGGTGCTTTTTGGTGGCCTAAAAATAATATTGTTCTTTATATTTAAACTTAAATCAATATTTAACAAAGTCATTATTGACTAAATACATATATACATCTTTTCAATCCAATAAAAACGGCCCTTATAGCTTACTTTCATGTAAATATATAGAGAAATTGAGTGCTTTTCTGTGTCAAAACTCTTGACACTAAATTAATACATTTATTAATTTTACATTGGTAAAGCTTCTTGTTCCTTTTTGACATCCCTGTATATGTAATTCACAGTGTGTGGCACCAGTATTGGGTTGGCAACATTATGGATAATTCTAAAATCACCTTATACTGGCAGACACTTGGACCAGAAATCTGCAAATTTGAGGCTTTTCTATCTTTCTTTACTAAGCAAACTTTGTAGGAGAACAATATGATAGACTTAAATGAAAAACAATTGAACAATCAAATAACAATTTAGAATTAACACATAAATGATAAACACAAAGAAACACAAAAAAATTGTTCTATTATGAATAACATGCAGTCAAAGTCATATCTAAAATTCACTTTTTATACGAGTTGTCTCCCATATTCCATAAGCTTAATTGGTGAAAATAATGAAGAGACAAAAAAATCATCTTATAGCGATGTAGGTTACAGACAACTGAATCAAACCTGTCACACCTCTTCTCTTCCAGTGGGGCAATTTTTGTTCCGCCCCCTCTACATTCCTCGATCTTTGCCTTCATCTCAGGGGTCTTAAATTCACTATTAAGACGAGTTGTCTCCCATGTTCTTTAAGCTTAATTGATAAAAATGAAAATAATGAAGAGACAAAAATTCATCTTATAGCGATGTTTGTCACAGACAACTGAATCAAATCATCCACTTCTCTTTTCTCTTCCAGGGCGGCAAGTTTTTTTTTCGCCTTTCTATATTCCTCAATCTTTGTCTTTACCTCTGGGGTCTTAATTGAACGGAATATGTTTAAAATTCATAGAAATGTGTTTACTCTGGTGGCTCTTTAACCCTTTCTTTTATAAGCTGACATTGCATCAGCACCTCGTTCGCTTCTTCAAATAGCAGGGTAATAAGTAAGTCGAAGGACAGATTTCCGTGTTTCGCCCTGCGGTGAAGGTGGTTTTGCCATCCCTCTACGTCATTGTTTGTTCCCACTGATTGTCCGTATACCGACCAGTTTTTGACCGCCCATACGCTGTTGCTCATCCACGTGTTTATCAACATACGCCAAAAAGGTGGCTAATTGCTTGCTTTGGCATTCTTTCCTGATTTTCTCAAAACACAGGGTGGATGTTGGCTGGTGGCAGAAGAGATTAGCATGTTGTTGGTTAGCGCATTATATTCATAAAGCCTACTGGCTTTCACATGTATACAGAGCATTCCATTCTGGACGTAACGAAAGAGCCGCATTTTAGACGTTAAAAATTACTACACTCAGACCAACGCATGCGTAGTCAAACAGCTGCGATAGCCAAATCATTCTCTATTTCGGCGTCGAAGAGACCAAACGTAACATCGTTATAAGGTTAGTTTATTGTTTTTTCTAGTTATGGCAGAAGAAGACGTGCTTTCCCTTGGGTAGCTTTCATCTGATAATGAATTTTCGGGGTTTTCGGACCAAGATATTGTCGTAACTTCAAAAAGAAAAGTACTACGCATGGTTACAAAAGTTGTCAAGCCAAAAAAGACTGACAAGAAATCAAACAAGTCTTCGGACAAAAAAACAGAAGTCTTCGGACAATGCAAATATGTCTTCGGAACGTAATGCTAACTCTTCGGAGAATGTTTTAGATATAACTAAATTCTCGAAAAGATATTGCTTCGTTACGAAATTTATTGGGGATCGAACATGTGGCCTCTGAGCACGTGGTTTCTTCGGAGCACGTGGCTGGTACTTTTGTCGCAGAATATGAGGATGAGGTTGAAGTTTCCTATGAAATGGAACCTTTAAGAGTGCAAGTTTGTGCCAGTGATGATGGAGGTTATTCTAACATGAGTAAGGGTTTTTCTGATGCTTTGTTTTGCTCAGATAGTAACAATAACANAAAATGCTTTTTACTATAAGCTTACAGCTGTCCGGAGCCATATCTTGGAAGTGCTGTGGCGGATTTCATTGAAACTTAGTATGAGTACATATATGCATAAGAGGATGATGCACGCCAAATGGAATCGTATATCATCTGTTAATAACGGAGTTATAGCCCTTTGTATCTTGAAAAAAATCCTTTTTTCTATAACCTTACAGCTGTCCGGAGCCATATCTTGCAAGTGCTCTGGCAGATTTCATTGAAACTTGATATGGGTTTACTTGGTGTGAGGGTTTATAAAGATAATCGAAAACTCGTCACAGGTACAAATGAGTAAAAAAAAAATGACAAAAGGCACAACCCTTCACTTATACCTTTTCTTTTAGTTCTAAACCCATCTATAAACAAAATTTATTTGGCGGGGGATATTAATTCAACTTATTTGCTTGTTGTACTTCAGCTTGACAGTTTGGATAATGCCCTGGTCCATGGGTTGACATAAGGAGGTTGTGTTGGGTAGAAAGAACTGAAGCTTAATGTTGGTCAGTTGGATTTTTCGATGGGAGGGCGCGTTGTCTAAGAAGAGGAGGATATATGTCTCTTTTTTTATTTTCATCAGAATGTGAACGTGACGTAACCAATCCTCCATGAGGTTTGACGTCATCCATGCTTTCTTATTCGCATAGTAGCAAACAGGAAGTTTGGCGGGGTTGAGGGATTTGAAAAATCTAGGTTTAATGGACTTTCCCATGACCAGAGGGGGCATTTTTTGTCCTGAAAAGGAAATTTTGAATTTGTAAGAAAAGCATAAGGGAAGTATTAACTCTTGGTCGCCGTGGTGTTGAGGATATGGTGTCCGCCTAGCGATCAGGAGGTCACAGGTTCGAGCCCCACAGGGAGCGTTCCTTCGATCTCCCCCAAAGACACCAAGTACTGGTTCTAGTCCCAGGAAACGGACTCGAGAGCGTTTCTATAAGCCTAAGGCTTTTGATGCAATCGAGCTAAAATAAATAGGTTGAAACTAACTCTTGAGCAAGCAACTTTTCAAAGCAGAGTGCCTTTCACATTCACCATTGGGAAATAGATCATTTCTTATCACTTAATAATAAACATCTTTCCAGAAATTAATGTTTATTTTTTTTAAACCCACATGATTGTCTTTTGAAAAATCAAATGTTTCGTCTCTACAATGGGCAAGTTCAGTAGTCAATGACACGCTGGTTTCTTCTACTTTCCTGGCACGTTTCAAACTTAACTTTCCTCTGTGATCTACCATGTATGGAGGGATCCCCTTTGGATCAATGTACGACTTGTTATCTACCTCNATAAGCCTAAGGCTTTCGATGCAATCGAGCTAAAATAAAAAGGTTTAAACTAACTCTTGATCAGACAACTTTTCAAAGCAGAGTTCCTTTCACATTCACTTAATAATAAACATCTTTCCAGAAATTAATGTTTTTTTTTAAACCTACATGATTGTCTTTTGAAAATTCAAATGTTTCGTCTCTACAATTGGCAAGTTCAGTAGTCAATGACACGCTGGTTTCTTCTACTTCCCTGGCACGTTTTAAACTTAACCTTTCTCTGTGATCCACCATGTATGGAGGGATCCCCTTCGGATCAATGTACGACTTGTTATCTACCTCCCTCTGGATAGGCGTTGCCAGCAAATGGTGAATCTTTCTTTGATGGGCCACCAAATATGTTTTCCGCCAATACTTCTTGTTACAGGAAGGACATAAAAAGAGTGTAAATGTGGACTCGTGTTTGTCACAACAATGACGTTTATAGCTGTGGAAGCCTTTGTATTCATGGCCCCCGCACACGTAACACGCCGTTGGCTGGTTAGGCCAACAAGGCCTTTCGAGGTTCTCAAAGACTTCCAGCTCTTGGCTTATGCCCTCCAAAATCTCAAGAGATGCAATTCTGAACTGAAAATATACGCAGGATAAACATAAAATATTATTAATACCCGGTATATATTATATATCATATATGATTTTTTTATAGAATTTTGTTTATGCAATTCCAACACTGTGACTGGTCCCTATGGCCCAAAAGCTGATATTCGGACAAGGTGTCTCTGTACATCGACTAACAACGGGTCGGCCATGATGATGGCTTCCGGTTTGTTATTAGAAGAAAAAAAAAGAAAGAAAAAACAAGATTCATTTAATAAGTGTCTAATGAACAAAGCAACCAATATGATATGAGTTGTGGTTATTTGAGATTCAATGCACACGTTTATCTTTTAAATAAAACAAAAAATCCAAACCGTTTCAAATCGCTCTTCAATATCTATTTTTAACTCGCGTCTCATTTTTCGTTTTTGGATATTACGAATGAAGGACAAGTTTTCTTTCAATACAAATCTGCCTATACGGAAGGGTGCCAGTTTCCCGTGCACATCGATTGGACAATCGCACATTCTCGGCCCTTTTCCTCAAACATCGGATCTTATTGATAATCTGCGAGGGGTACCGTATGATTGATTGGAGTTAACTCGTTTATTTTTTTTAAACTCATAGCTGTGTTATCTCCCCTTTTGGGTTTTAGGTAGGCACTGCATTCACAAGAAACATTCCTCCTGATCTTGAAGAGTTTTAAGCGTGTTTCTTTTCCTTATTATTTTATTTTTTGCAAATCCGTTTAAAATTATATATTCTTGCAGTTTTTATATATTGTTTACTGTCAAATATAAAATTCAATTAAAATGTAAAGATGTTATATGATATAAAGCTACCATAATATATGAGTCTCGCACTGGGAAAATTGGACCTAATTCGTTTGCGTAAAATAATGTACCAGATTAACCTGTGAAGTCCGCACATGCTAATCAGGGACGACACTTTCCATCTGGACTGGATTGTCGTTCCTACAATGGAAACACAACATAAAAGCGGAAAATTTCGTCCCTGATAAGCCTTTACGGACTTCACTGGTTAATCTGAGACGAAATTTTACACAAACGAATTAAGACCAGTTTTCTCAGAACGAGACTCATATTGATCGACCACCATCAAGCGGTATGGAAGTGAGGCATGAATATGTGTCATGTTCTGAGAAAACTGGGCATAATGCTTGTGCTTAAATTGTCATCCCAGATTAGCCTGTGCAGTCCGCACAGGCTAATCAGGGACGACAATTTCCGCTTTTATGGAATTTTTCGTTTAAATGATGTCTCTTCTTAGCGAAAATCCACTTTAGGTGGATAGTGTCATCCCGGATTAGCCTGTGCGGACTGCACAGGCTAATCTGGGCTGACACTTAACGCACATGCATTTTGCCCAGTTTTCTTAGAACACGCCACATATGATAGAGGTATGCTATGGGACCAGTCTTAATTGCACTACAATTGTGGGTAAAAAATCATTTCGAAATTGTTCCAATCACAACGCAAAAACAACAACTTTAGGTGACAATTACTGATGTAGGTATTGCAGGGTTGAATATAAGACACATTTTAAGTTGTTTTAAATCCTAAATCCGGGATCCCTGCTATCCTTCTCTTCCAGCTCCCACTCCAGCTCTTGGACCATGATCCACCCCTCATTGAATATAGCCATAATTTAAATTTTCAAGACCATTTCTTCCTGAAAACAAACAAAAAAATGCTCTACATTCAAAAAAAGAATAAATGCATTACAGTCGAACAAGAAAAAAAGTACTGGTGACTAAGAAAATGTGAACAATATTGGTTCTTTTATGGCTAATTTTAAATCCAAATATACCAAATATGATATAATGCAAAATATGATATAATATAAAAAAATAATGCATTAAATTATATAACATTATAATATTATATAAAAGTAGCATAATATACATAATGCTATAAATACAATATAAAATAAAAGAATATAATATTATATAAATGGTACTTACTAGCCAGATTCTTTGGACCTCTTCCTCCAGTAGTCTTAGCGTGGACAAATCTACCACTGTTGCTTGTGGAGGTGACGGTTCCGACGACACTGCACGGCGGTATTTCCACAAGTTTCTTCCTCCTGATCTTAGTGAGGAGGTGCTGACTCACCAGTCGTATCTGTAGGTCAACGGTCTCTGATTTGTCTCTGAGTAGGGCGGCCACCTTGTACAGACCAAGGTTAGGGTTACCGGATCAGGCGTTGATACGTCTATGCCATCCTGTCATTCTAATAAAAACTAATTGTTATATTTAATAACATTATTATAAAACACATGCTGAATACCGATATTGTATACTATGAAAGTATAATCATAGAGCAATTTAAAATCTATATTATGTGGTTTGTAATAAAATATTTTGGTTGCGTTCTGTGTATGTATAAAGCATCAACTTAATTATATTCAATGTGAAATTGTTTTTATGCCCCGGTAGGGTGGCATATAGTGATCGCACTGTCCGTCTGTCCGTCCGTCTGTCTGAAATTCCGTCACACTTTGCGTTTAGGTTTCGAAAAATGCTCATTACTTCTATGTCCCTTGAGATATAACCTTCATATTTGGTAATGCATGTGTATTTGCACAAGGCCTTTCCATACGCACACAATTTTGACCCCTGTGACCTTGACCTTGAGGTAAAGGTCTGCGTTAAGGTTTCAAAATCTGCGTTTTGGTTTTGAAAAATGCTCATAACTTCTATGTCCCTTGAGATATAATCTTCATATTTGGTATGTATGTGTATATGGACAAGGCCTTTCCATATGCACACAAATTTTGACCCCTGTGACCTTGACCTTGAAGTAAGGGTCTGCGTTTAGGTTTCAAAATCTGCGTTTAGGTTTCGAAAAATGCTCATAACTTCTATGTCCCTTGAGATATAACCTTCATATTTGGTATGCATGTGTATATGGACAAGGCCTTTCCCTACGCACACAAATTTTGACCGTCTGTTCGCCTGTGTGTCTGTCCGAAAACTTTAACGTTGGTCATAACTTTTGCAATATTGAAGATAGCAACTTGATATTTGGCATGCATGTGTATCTCATGAAGCTGCACATTTTGAGTG
>VMBQ01001243.1:48394-193512 GCA_007657795.1 Dreissena rostriformis
GGGGGGGCAACTGGGGGAGCCTCTGGTGCCTGTGGGGGGCTACTGGAATACCAGGCTGTCGGGGGGGCACAGGCCCAAGGCCAGCCTCATCCTCAGAGGTGCTTGAAGAGGTTGTCCTCTTTCTTTTCTGCCTTGTTCTCCCCGCCAAGCCAGTGTAGTCAGGTCTGGTTCCACCTGGAGGGCTCAATCTGGCGGATCGCCTTAGAGGTGATTGGTTCTGTGGGCTCACCGCTGGAGCAGCCTGGTTCAAACCCAAGCCAGCGTTCATAGGGCTGGTCGCCCCTGGAGGGCTCAATCTGGCGGATCGCCTTACAGGTGATTGGTGGTGGGGGCTCACCGCTGGGGCAGCCTGGTTCAAACCTGCTTGCGTTGGTGTAGCTGGTCGTCTGCTAGGAGAGATGGCCAATCTGGGGGTGGGTGGGCTGACCGGTGGGCTTACCGGTGGTATCCCCACATCTTGTGATGTGCCCTGGCCGGCCTGCCTGGCCGCCCACTCCCGTGGGCCCGCAGCTGCGAGCTCCACACTTTTTTATGTCCACCAGTATATACTGGGGGACATATTGTTTTTGCCCTGTCTGTCTGTTGGTCTGTACGTTGGTCTGTTGGTTTGCGCCAACTTTAACATTGGCCATAACTTTAGCAACTTGATATTTGGCATGCATGTGTATCTCATGGAGCTGCACATTTTGAGTGGTGAAAGGTCAAGGTCATCCTTCAAGATCAAAGGTCAAAAAATCAATTTTAAAAATTCAAAGCGGCGCAGTAGGGGGCATTGTGTTTCTGACAAACACATCTCTTGTTTTTAAAACTCTCAGCTCTTTGATGTCACTTTTTTTTCTCAACTCTCAGCTCATTGACATCTATATTAGTTTAAATATCGGCTCTCTGATGTCAGTCTCTCTAAGATCTCAGCTCTTTCATGTCTGTCTTTCTTATCACTAAGCCAGCACTATAGATAACAAGCGTATTTGCGTTATTACGCAATTTAAATAACCAAAAACGTAATTAAATTAAAAATAAAGCGTACAAAAACCTAAATACAAATATAATAACGTAATTCACGTAAAAAACTTTGCGTCACGAAACGCAATTCTTTCGAACACTGGGCGTATTTTTGGACTGGTTATTTTCCGTACAAAAAATGTATCGGATAGTTATATGCCGTCCTGTTAAGAAAAGACGGCAGTCTTTCCAGCGGTTATCAATCGTTGGGGTATTATTGTAATTATTCGTAGACCTGTCCGATTTCTACTTTCATTTTTCTGAAATAATCAAAATGGCCACTCGTGGACGCAAAAAGAGAGTCGTTACACAAACGGAGGAGCAAAAAAGTTGGAGTTATTCGAACGCTATGCGGACTAAATTTCATAGCAAATTAAGCGTCTGACCAAAATATTTACGACGTGCATGTATTTGTAATGCGTCTGTACTTTCAGTTTCTATAACGGTGCGTAATAAAAATGTCTAAGCGAGGTCGAAAGACGTCCGCGATTGTTGCGCTAAATATATGTCGATCGCAAAATTGTTCCAACCAAGTAGGCACGCGCGAATATGTGCCGAATCATTCGTGTTATTAATTTGTTAGAAACAGTGTATGTAGCAGTTGAAAGTAGTGAGTTGACATCCAAAAACATGACAGAAAGTCAGTGAATGAAAAAACCTGTCAAAAGAGGAAAAAGTCATATCCCTGGTTAGAAATGGTTGACGTTGATGGGACAGAAAAAAAAGTTGAAATGTGCATACTGCACCCAGTCTGTGCAACAGATGTAAAGCAGCAATGATTTTGAGGTATAAATGTTAATAACTTATTTCACCCTATTTAAAAACTGAAATTTAAGGACCAGCTTTGATCAGAAATTCAGTAATTGATTGCTGTTATGTACAGGTACCTTTTTGAATTCCGTTTGAATAAATAATATAGTAACCTTAGTAGATTTTTATTATATTATATATGTCATTCCCTAAATTACCCAATTGAGTACAAAAAAACGGGGGTGAAAAACCCAATTAAGCTCAAAAGTAGGGGGTGATTTTTTTTTGCTAAAACTATTGAATTTACAAAAACCCTATTGTTGTAAAAACCAGGGGGTGATTACCCAATATACCCCAAAAGTTATCTATAGCGCTGCTAAGCACCTTAATGTCAGTCGTACTTATATCGAAGTGCTTTGATGTGAGTCGTGCTTAAATATAAGTATGTTCAGGCTCACAATGCTTTTGATATAGGTCTTTCTTACCACTCAGTGCTTTGTTTTTTCGATGTCACTTACAAAGGTTTTTAAGGTGAAATGCTAGATAAGACAGCTTTGCCAAAAAAAATGATATTCACTGTAAGAAATATATTTAAATATGGTTTATATTCCCAGAATAAAGAAAAATAATGTCAGCGTTTCACCCGCATACATATACAGCAGCCAAGCAGTGTCCGCCAGCTAACAGGGGACGTGGATGCTGCATCGTCACATGGGCTCTCCACCTTAGACCAGGATCCTTTCACCAGTGCAGCATCATGCCAAGAGGACCCTTCTCCCAATGTCCAGCTCTTGGAGGGTATATTTGTTTTAAGCCTGCGCGTTAATTTGATTATTCTTCTTATTAAAGGGCAAACAAACACGATTTATAAAAAAATCCTTTTCCTTTAAGTCTTAGGCTCTTTAGCTTGGCTATTCACCGAAAAGTCCAAGCTTATAGTACTGAAGTGTGCATAATGTTGGGGTTAAGGTTAAAACTTGCAACATCTCCATATTACTATATCTGCTGCAGGTTTTCACTTAAAACTGGTCATGTGTCTGGGATCTGTTATTTAGTAATTAAGTTTAAAGCCTATTAAAATTTGTTTTAAACTTTATTTTTGCAATACTTTTTGTATTTATTCATTTTAATAATTGAACAAACAACGCCTTCATACATGGGATTGGATTATCGACCACCTCCACCAGCAGCAAGGGCTGTGTCATTTTTGGAGATGATGGCAGAGCCATTAATCAATGATGAGGTAATGTTTAGCTTTTTTTTGTTCAATTGAAGTGATTTCATACGATTTTGTTGAAGTTACGGACCTTGGACTCAACAATTTTCTCTAAAATAACACTTCTCCAGATTTTTTTTGCTAAATGCTTTCAGATATTTACCTGATCTTTAGTGTGTGAATCTACCTGCATGAGTTTCCGATTAAGGTAGAGTTTTTTATGTTAAGCGGAGTTTTGAGACAAAAGACAAATGAGTTGGCATTTGTGCCCTATGGACACATCTTGTTAGCTCGACTGTTTTCGAAGAAAACCCGAGGTATTGTCATAGCCCTCTCGTCTTCCGCTTCGTCGTAGTCGTCGTTGTCGTCCGAAAACTTTTACATTGGCCATAACTTTTTCAATATTGAAGATAGCAAATTGAAATTTGGGATGCATGTGTATCTCGTTGAGCTGCACATTTTGAGTGGTGAAAGGTCACGGTCAAGATCATCCTTCAAGGTCAATTGTCATTTATTTATTTTTTTCCAAACTGCACCAACAGCCGAGCGTTGGCATCCGCTTGACGGTGCTCTTGTTTAATATAAAAATCGCACACAGTGTTAAATGATACGTTTTCTTTCCTTCCAAAAATTTTCAAATGCTTGCTTCTGATGGTGTTAGAGTGCGGAATCAGCCAAGGAATGCTCAGTCACTGTAGAGCGAAAACACTTTGCCAGGACATTCAGTTTGCCGAGCTACAATGAAACAGTTGACGAAAAAAAGAACAGGTTTACTACCATTGTGAAGATGAACACTACTGATGCTGACACGGTAAGTGACCAACATACATTCCCTGTAATAGGCTGGATCTTTGAGAAACAACTGTTATCTTGGGGTACTGACAAAACTAACCCATTTAAAATCCCCTAAAATTTGCATACGATATCAACTATCACAACTATAATTATTTTATTAAAATGACCAATGGTGCATAATTTGGGTCAGCATTGTTTGTAATTGCGAATTAGATGGGTTTTCTTAACATTTTGAGATCCAGGTGGAAATAATTGTCTATACAATATAGGGAATACATAACACCAATGTACATATTGAATTGATAAACACATTTTGATGGCCTATGCAAAGAGTTAGGGCTTTTACCAGTTTATATGTTAGCAAAACCTCTCACCTTTTCTGGATTAAATTTGCTCAATGATCTTTACTTGTTCTAACACATTCAGATAATTACATGCAATACAAATCATAAGCATTCGCTATTTTGTTGTGAGGCATCGGAACATTTAAAGCAAGATAAGTGTCAACAGTATATTCTCGCAATCTTAATTTAACATATGAATAGGATTTTTATTGTCCCCTACCGGTTTCACCGGAGGGGACATATCAATGCGGGGAATCACATGGTCAGATTAGAGAAAAAATGGCAGCCGATGCCTCGCTTAGATGCAGAAATTGAGTCTTCAAACAGGTACATCTACCTTATTACTTACTTGTTTTTAATCAGATGACGCCTATGATAGGGCCAGCCGGAAGTGGTTTCAGCGAGTATCAACCGTTTTCCTGTGGTTGGTCTGAGTGTGGAGATAACTCATGGAATATTTCGCGATTTCCTGAACCCTCAATTGACATTGAACACGGACAAACAATAATATCACTGTTTTCACACTAATTATCACTGTTAAAGTTTTTCATGTGGACGCATTTGGTTGACAAAAAATGGATAACTCGATTGCTCATTGGTTTTGACGATTGATATTGAGCACGGACATGGCCCTTATACACTGACAACTTCTTGAACAACGCACATGTCAAGGAATACAATTTTCTCCGCCCAATCAGTCTAAAACAACCTCGCATTGTCATGTTCTGGTACATGTAGTGAAACATATCTAATGTAAAGCCACTGTAAATGTAAGTTTATTAATATTGACAGCAACTGTTTTGCTTTGGAAGGTAAATTAATTTTAATACTGGCTAAATTTTAAGGTGTGCTATTGTTTTAAAATGAGATGTTTTTGCATTAAACTTTTAAAGGTTTAATACTTACTTTGTTTATATGTCAGATTGTAATATTATTAAAGATATGTGTAAGTTTGAGCTAATTTTTGTCAAAACTTACATGTAACATGAATAGAAAAATAAAAAAATAAAATAATTATTTACTTGTGTGTGTTGTAATTTGGACAATACTAATTTAAATTCAACTAAAGTTGAATTCTGCTTTGGTGAGACATATTTTCTGAGTTAAAAAATATTTTGTAAAAAGTAAGATTTTTATATTTCATATGTCGGACAATTATAGTACAATTCTGCTAAAAATATGACATTTTATCTTATTATTTGAGTAAAACATGATTATTTTCCTCATAAAATCATGCATGATCAAGTAAGCAACAGTCATTTTTATGCCCCCGGTAGGGTGGCATATAGCAGTTGAACTGTCAGTCCTTCTGTCCTTCCGTCCGTCCATCTGTGTGTCCGTCCAAAAACTTTAACGTTGGTCTTAACTTTTGCAATATTGAAGATAGCAACTTGATATTTGGTATGCATGTGTATCTCATGAAGTTGCACATTTTGATTGGTAAAAGTTCAAGGTCAAGGTCATCCTTCAAGGTCAAAGGTCAAAAAAACAAAATCAAGGGAAGTACTTAGCTTTTAAAAAGGGAGATAATTTCTAAACCTGCCAAAAGATATATTGAAATTTTATATATGAAACCATACAACTGAAGCATAATCAAATGGCATTTTATGGTCAAGCCAAGCACACAATGATACTTTTGGGCATACAAGTATCTTAGGTACTTAAAGTTACCTGTGAATCTACAGTCATGGTAGTAGCTTATAATTATTTGCTACTAAAAATAGAGATTTGTTAAAGAACAATTATTTTCAAGGGAAGTAATTCATATAATTATAAATCTCGGATTATTTATTTCCTTACCAAGAATTTAAGTTCTTTTCACAGTTACTGTACAGATTTTGTATTTTGTTTATTAATAGCTTAAATGATTGATTTGTCATTTTTTTATGATATAACTATCATTTCTTTCCTGTACTAATTTGTGAATGGTAGGTTGCATTACTTACCTGTGGACTTATGTATATAGATACACATGAACTGTGGCTATGATCTCTTTGATTAAACCACAGGCCTTGGTAGTCAGCGATGTCTGCCTTGGTCATTTCAAGGTCAAAGGTAAAAATCCAAGGGAAGTAATAAGCTTTAAAGGGAGATGATTTCCATACCTGCCAAATGATAAATAGAAAATGTATTTCAAAGCGGCGCAGTAGGGGGCATTGTGTTTCTGACGAACACATCTCCTGTTTGTAATTTAATACAGTGTTTAAATTTGATAATGGATATTTGGTATTAAAGCAGTTTGTATTTAAGGTGAACACATACTCCATGAATCACCAGGGAAAGGACCTGACTACTTGCATCGTTGTGTGATCACTTGGGGAAACAGATTTTTC
Organism: Dreissena rostriformis; assembly: GCA_007657795.1. Lineage (NCBI taxonomy): Eukaryota > Metazoa > Mollusca > Bivalvia > Myida > Dreissenidae > Dreissena > Dreissena rostriformis. Next base: position 54,835 of record VMBQ01001243.1, read on the forward strand.
ATCTGCTTGTAAGAACTTATTATTATGTATAATCAGTCAAAGGATTTGCTGTTACTGTGTAGGCCTCTTCACTATCTGGACATAAAGCACTACAGCTTGTTTGAGATTAAGATCAACAATGGAAATTCAAACCTGAAATATAAATTAGAAAACATGTTCATGTACATGCTGGAATTTTATTTGAAGATTTTAACCTCAAAATAAAAAAAAAATGAAGAGAAAAAAAAAAACAACAGAAAAATATTTGTACCCATGGGGGTCCTTAAATTATTTTTCCTTAACCACTTAGCCATCCTGAATATTATATTTAAGCATTCATTTTAAACTTGATATATGTGATCCATGTGAAATAGCAAAATTTAACAGAAAGAACAGAATCTTTAAAAATTATGCAATCATTACTCTTTATAATTTAATCCATTACACATGATGAGTACTCATAGGTAGCTGTATTTTCAGTTTGAGTCTTCATCATTAGTTGCATTTTGCTCCCTGATTTACAGTATTCTTTTTTATTTTGTATCTGTGACTTAAATTCGCTTTGATCATTATTCTTAGTTTTGTGATCAATGGAATGCCTAATACTATTTCAATAGTAAATGAGATTACGGGTAAGTACTTGATAAACAATACGGCCATAACATTTGCAAAGCCCTCTTTATTGCATCTCAAATTGTGAAAAGCAATTATGTAATTTTTATGTTTTCTACCATTTTATTACTTTTTTGAATTATAATGCCTTACTTACTATAAGTGAATGTAATTTGTGTAAGTTTTAAATGCATTAACTTGTTCAATAAAAATAAACAAATGAAAATATACATTTGTTTGTGTTGTGTAGAACATTTGCTGCCATGGCAACCAATTTATTTAAATGATAACATTGTTATTTTTCTACATTTAAGACCAAATTAACTCAAAATAATCACATGGATGTACTTTTCAATTATGTCATAACTTATAAAACAATATAAATACACAAGTCATTATTAAAGAGATTGTTTTTTTATTAACTGAATTTAGTAGTTTTTATTTTTTTCTGAAAATAATGACTATTTTCAAAAATATTTCAGTCATGATGTTGGAAAAGCAATCTATGCATGTTTACTAAAGGTCCATTTTAATAGGGAAGAAAACATGATTATATTTACCTTCTTTAAGATAATTGTAGTTGGCAAAAAATGTTGATCTACATCAAACACAACTTTCATGGAACAATAAAAAATATCACAGAAAATCAAAATAGTGTTTCCACTTAATATCAACTAAAAACTAAAAATCTATTATTGTTGTTCATTTGAAACATGATGATTTTCAAGCCTTTATAAATATGGTAAAAAGATGTTGAGTTGTGATATCATAATTTGGATCTAGTCTACCACCACTGAATAAAATCTGCAGAGAACTTTTATTTTCTATACGGTCGCCATGCCGTAGTGGATATGGTGTCCACCTAGTGACCGGGAGGTCATGGGTTCCATCCCCACGGTGGGAGGGTTCTTTAGATCGCCTCCAAAGACACAAAGTGCTGGTTCTACCCAGGAAACAGACTCAAGAGCTGTCAAGTCGAGTAAAAGCCAGATTTGGTATCTTCTATGTATCTATCCAGATCCAAATATTTAATACTTCCCAAACCATACATTTCTGAAAATGAAATTATTAAAAAATATTACCTTATTTACAAAGGGAAAACCTTTGTTTTGCTTCTCCTGTTTTAAAAATCCATTTATAATAATTCAGTGACGCATTGAACAGAATCAAAGAACACCTTCCAGTAAATTCAATCCTAGAAGGAAACTCTTTGATTCTGTTACATTTTGTAAAATCATAATTGGTTGATTCAATAACATGCCAGTGTCTTCCATTGTGTACACACCGGTCTTACTGACAATAACGTAGTGACGTCACCATCCATGTATAGAATGAGTGTCTTCTGCATCATCCATGTATTCCAATTTCCAGTCTGCTCCATACATTCCAGTTTGACATAGATCTAACTAACCTTTTATATAAAATGTGCTTCTGTAACAATCCTCTCTTCTGTATTTCTGGCTTATCCAGTAATACAAAGCATGGCCCGATGTAATTCAAAATAAACAATCCATTAAACTTTGTTTACATTTTACCTTGTTTTTCTCGTTGAGATTTTGCAAACAAGGGAAACAACTGTGCTCTCTATAATGTAATTCATAAAGATAAATGAAGAACAATTTACAGATTTTTTTTCATTTTCGAGAGAAAAGACATGCTTCTTTTGTTGAAAATGGACTTAATTTTTTTTATGTTGTAAAATTTGTGAATATGTCCACTCTGTTATGGAGGCCATATTTGCGAACGCTACAACAGCCCTTGACCATTCGTATTTTTTACATAGAAACTTACGAATTCGTAGCAGGTTGACCATTCGTAACTTTTACATAGGAACTTACGAATTTGTAGCAGGTGGTTGCGTAAGTATTGTTTATGAAACGCATTTTCTTACGAAATGTGTAAGGATACTAACGAAAGAAACCGTGCGTACAAACATTTATGAAACGGGGCCAATATCCTAAATGAATTTCTTCAAGCAAAAAACAGCAATCCAAAAAATATTAATAAAACTGTCTGGAGGAAAAACAACACTTTCAAATACTCGCAAGCCATAACAAAAAGCAGCTACAAGGAATAGAAACAGGCTAGCAATACAATTCCTATTGAAAATAAAATTTTGATGATCCAGATAGCCGATTTTGTAAACGAAACTAACATTTACAGTGCCTTAAATTTAAATAAGATATGTATCGCTACATGTACCAGAACACGTTGCGAGGTTGTTTTAGACTTATTGGGCAGAGAAAAAAACGGTATTCCTTGACATGTGTGTTGTTCAAGAAATTGTCCGTGTATAAGGGCCATGTCCGTGCTCAATATCAATCGTCAAAACCAATCGAAACTCAACTTTACCTTGAAAATAACGCCATGAGCAATCGAGTTATCCATTTTTTGTCAACCAAAATGTGTCCACATGAACAACTGGTACTTTAACAGTGCTAATTAGTGTGAAAACAGTGATATTATTGTTTGTCCGTGTTCAATGTCAATTGACGGTTCAGAAAATCGCGAAATATTCCACGAGTTATCTCCACACTCAGACCAACCACAGGAAAACGGTTGATACTCGCTGAAACCGCTTACGGCTTGCCCTATCATAGGCGTCATATGATTAAAAACAAGTAATTAATAAGGTAGATGTACCTGTTTGAAGACTCAATTTCTGCATGTTAGCGAGGCATCGGCGGCCATTTATTCTAAAATCTGACCATGTGTTTCCCCGCATTGCTTATGGTTTGCGCTCTGTCAGTCTGTCTGTCAGACAGTCTGTAACATTTTTCTGGATCCTGCGATAACTTTAAAAATTCTTCATATTTTTTCATGAAACTTGAAACATGGATAGATGGCAATATGGAGATTATGCACGTCATTTCATTTTGTAACTGAGTCAAAAATTCTGGTTGCTATGGCAACAAATACTAAAAAAAAATCAAAAAAAAATCTGACAATGGCCCGTTCGAAATTATGGGGCGGATTCCGGGCGTAATCGGGGCGGAATTGGCATGTAATGTTGGAATTCCGCCCGTACAACTGGCGGAATCAGTTTTCCGCCCGGAACAGAAATCATTTCTGGGCGTAATTCTACTGATTTTTTCCGGGCGTAAAACAAATCTGGGCGTATTTTTATACTTAGAATTTGTGTGGAGGAGATTTGTGGACGGAATTTTGAACTTTGTTGCTTTCGCGGGGCGGAATTTCATACTTATAAAATATTTGCGAAGCCACGAGACGGAATTTTACAGAGCGTAATATTGGACTTAGCAAATCTCTATGAAGCTAAATAATAACTTGTTTAATTTAATATAAAAGAAAGTACAGAACAAATTATTACCGGTAACTGATAACTAAAAAGACGTTTATAAAAAAAATAAAAAATATTTATACATTTGTACATTCTATGAACATTCATTATCAACACAACAATTTGTCACAGTATAATTCATTCAGCACAATGCTTTGATCTAATACTTATGTTCATGTTCAGATTCTAAAACACATTTTGGAGTAATTGTATACTTCATTTGTGAGAAGCTGAAAAGAAGACAGACTTGTGAATTTAGCATTATGAATTTACTTAGATTTGACATTTTTTGGCATTGCTGTTAAAAAATTTAAAATTTAGGAGATATTTGTTGTTACAATAAAATATTTTAATTTTAAATGTATGTTATCTATTGCTGTATGAGGACTGCTTCAGGTGGCATCATTGTATTTTTAAATACTAGGACATTTGCATTTAACAGAATATTAAGTCTGGAGGATGACAATGCATTAAAAATCTATTAACACTTATTTTTTAATTCAGTCCCTTAAGTCATCTTATTTTTTGCAAATTTGGTTCCTTTTTTATTGTAATATTTCATTTTTACAATAATGACTGTAAGGTTTAAAAAAAAAAAAGATTTATTTGTTTTCATCATTTTACAGGTTTCCGTTAACCATTGCAACATCACTATTTTAATATTTTTTACATCTTCAATATGAATGAATCAAGATTCTCTGCACATTTCCCCTGAGTCTCTTAATCATCTGCTAAACCCTGACTGACCACCAGCTGACCTGGTCTTAGGTATTCTGCAGCATCATCGCTGGGAATGTACATGTACCTGGGCTTATAAACCACCTGCTATCAGACTTTCAATTGNTTCTTTTTTTTTAAAGTGTCCTATGATTATTTGTCACAATTTTATTTCAAGAACATCTATTCAAATATACTAAACTATAAAAAAAATGCAATGAATATAGTTCAGCCAGTACAAATGTAGTAATGAGAGTAAGTTAAAAAATTCCCCATAAAAGGGAAACGCTGCGAAAATTCCCCCTCATGAGGGCCCTTGGCCCCTTCCCTTGATGGCCAGAGAAGGCCCTGACTAGCTTGACAAACTGGGGTTTTTGTGAAATTTATCTCGGGCTGGCAGAAAGTAATCAGAATACATAACAGCTATGGGAAATTAGTGATTAAGTAAACACATATAAAACCAATGTTTTTTTGTCAAATATGGGGCCGAATTTCTGCCCCATTTCCATTCTTAACAAGTTCTTTGGCCCCCAAATTACTGCCTGAAATTCCCTATTGAAAGTTTCCACACAAAAAAAAGAATATATATTTTTTCCAAATGACGGCCTTTAATTCCCAAAAATGTTAATGAAGTTTTCAACAGCATTTTTGTTTTACAAAATATCCATTCTTCTATGTAAAGTTTCGGTCATTCAAACGCATTGTTATTTTAAAACAACATCAGCAGTGATGAATATCCATAAATAAATTATTTTCTGTTGTTAAAGGTTGGACGGTATTAATTTGGTGTAAAATGTGTTTAATATACAACAGTTTAGCTTGTTTTGTTGAATAAGTATTTTAAGAATATTTATATATTATATGACCAGGATATTTTCGGGTTTGTGTTTAGACCTAATGGGATCATCCTGTGAAAAATGTTTTAAGTATTCGAAATACCTTAAAACCCTTACATGCTTATTTGTTTTTTGCATGAGACACATAGCACCTAAAGACCAGAATTGTCTGCCACCCTAGCCCCCCGTACCCAACTAAAGTCAATAGTCAAATCGTATCAGAATTTTGTAAGCCACAAGTTAGATATTAAGTTATTTAAACTAGATATTGTGGGTCAATGAGCCAGTGACCCTACCAGTGAAACACGGATCCGCTGTTTGTCTTAAAAGTCAGAGAATTTGAGTTTGAAACTGAAATATGAACCTGTTCAATCAAAATGTGACTGTGAAGTCTTTTTATGAAACGAATTTCAACAAAACAATATTTATGGTCTTTGACAGTGGTTTCACTGCGTCTCACCTTATCTATATATTCTTTGACGCGCTCTCTTAGTCTTGACAAATTGACGCTGCAACCAGGACGAGGATTTGCAAATTCCAAACCATCAGTTGTGTCACTCTCGCCCGCCATTTTGTTTACGTTTCTTTGGAACCAATCAAATTATTGGAATGAGCAACAACATTTCTAATTGGATATAAGTTATGGTTCCCCGCAAAAGTTACAATTTTCATATCGCCGTCGGAAACAAGAACCTTTATTTTTGAAACGACCATTCTCATTGGTGAAAAAAATCATAGTTACGGAAGAAAACAAACATGGTGGACTTGGTGTAGGATTTATTAACATCTGAATATTTTTGCATTTATATTTGTATTTTTCCGAGTTTTACATAAATAAAAATGTCGTCTGAAGGTGATCAATATGCCGAACAGGCGAAGAAACTGGTGGATGATGTTATTGAGCTGGCGATAAAACGTCTTGAGACTGACTTGTCAATCATGTCAGAAAGAGAAAAGACTTTCGAATCTTTGAAGTTCAGTGAGATGTCCAGAGAATCTACATTCATCCGGGAAGACGATTATGTCATCGAAAATATTTCTTGGCTCTCAATTGGGGATTTTAGCACCCAGACAGCAGAAAAGAAAATTGATGATTTTATCAAGGTTGTTGTTGTTTAACTTGTACAGTTTTGGCTACTCTAGACTATAGCTCTGATGATATACATTTATCAAGAATTTGAGTTGATTCAGCTTTAATACGTTCTTAATCCTGTTTAGTTATGTCTATTAAAAATATGTTGTTGTTTAATAATGGTTCATTTTTTTTTTAAAACGTATTGTCATTAACATTGGTAAGTCACAGGGGGTTAGCTTGTATATATATTTGATAGCGATTTTTTTTCAGAGAAGTTGATTGTCATTATTATTTGATTATTTTTCATTCAAAATGAAGTTTTAACTAATAAATATCATAGCCATACGCTAACCACCTGTGGGGTAAGTTAACAGAAACTGATTAGCTTTGATGGTAGAGCTATAAAATGATCTGCATTTTAAGATCGCCGTGGCGTAGTGGATATGGTGTCCGCCTAGCGATCGGGAGATCATGGGTTCAAACTCCACTGGGAGCGTTCCTTTCATCTCCCCAAAGACACCAAGTACTGGTTCTAGTCCCAGGAAACGGACTCGAGAGCGTTTATATAAGCCTTCGATGCAATCGAGCTAAAATAAATAGGTTTAAACTAAAATGATCTGGAAATCATCACATGTTTTCTATACGGTTTACTTAAAATGTGTTAATGGTACACAGAATGATTNGAAGTTGATTGTCATTATAATTTGATTATTTTTCATTCAAAATGAAGTTTTAACTAATAAATATCATAGCCATATGCTAACCACCTGTGGGGTAAGTTAACAGAAACTGATTAGCTTTGATGGTAGAGCACTGTGCTATAAAATGATCTGGAAATCATCACATGTTTTCTATACGGTTTACTTAAAATGTGTTAATGGTACACAGAATGATTGCATTGAGTCATTTTGAAAGTTAAATGGCAGGAGTAATTTAGTTTGCATGAAGCCATGCTATTTACCGGTAAATATGAAACATTTAAAGAAGGAGTTTTAAGTCAAATTATCGGTGTATAGTGAACATATAAACTGCAAATTCTGGTAGTAAGGCCCATTAAATAATCCATCTTAGAACTATCCTTCAGTCACCAAAATTTGACATTATGTTATTAAAACACATCATGATCAAATTGCAACTTCTTTGCATATTCTGCACTAAAAGCTTATGATACCATCCCACCAAATAATTGTTTGTTTATTCTTATTATGTTTTTTTTTTTAAACAATTGTTTAACTGTCTTCACATTTAATGTCTCATATATCTTTTATCAAAATTGGATTTTAAATGAATACTATGTCACGTGTCATATAATGTTCCTCTCCATCGCAGACATGGAAATATGACAAGAGTTGGTTGTTCTGCATAGACTATCTTGGCTGTGATGAACACGAGTTTGATACCAGACACAGATTCCGAGTGCGATGGAGTGTGCCTACACGTAGGAAACCTATTCCGAGGGCAACAGCCTGTGTATACTTCACATTTCAAGTGTCAAAAATAAAGCCCAAGGTAAGCTATTTAGAGATAGGCTCTTTTGTATTGTTTCTCTCATAAAGTTGTAATTGTTTCGATAGATTGTTGAATTAATTGACCAATAATAATCTGAATGTTTTTTTTGTAATACCCAATTGTAACATTTGCTCGGATTATCCTATTGAGTAAAAAAACTAAATGATCATGTTTAAACCAGGATAAAACAATCCATGCAGTAGTTGTGATTTGGAAAGGTGAATAGTGATAAGTAGATCTCCTTAAAATTTGAAAAAAGTAAGATCGTCCCTGTTTGTTAACACATTTATTGTTTTTTTATGTTCTGTGCATTAAAACTGGCAATATTAAATTTACTGTTCAATAATTATTATGATATTTATAAAAGAAACAAACAGGTACTGGGAATACTTTAATAAATATAAATAGATATGTATACAATGAAAATCATATATTCTTGACAGGATTTGTGCATTAATGGTTCTTTCAAAACAGCTCTATGAATTGCCATCTAAAATGCAAAATGCTGCAATTGACACGCTGATATTGGACAATTGAAGACAAGTTAAAGTTAATTATTATAAGAATTTAAAAACAGAATAAAATACACACATTAAAAAAACATGTAATCTGTTGGTTAAAGGTCTCAATATTAAATATTATTGTATTCTGGCCATTAATTTCAGTCCCATCCAGTAGAAGTGTTTTACGTCTTTGAAACCAACAGACTTGTGCATCGGTATGTATCTCCCTTACGCATGTCAGGCCTATAAAAATGGTATGTTTCTGGTATCAAATCCAACCCAACTTTATTTTATCCCAACCCTATTTTAACTTAATTTTATTTTTATCGTACATATCTGTATTTCATTATATAAAACTCTCAAACAGCTCCAAGAAATGTTTATTCTCAAAACAATGCATTGAATTCATTAAGTCATCATGTCAATAAAAATAGCTTTCCGACCGCAGTTTTTAGGCTTTAAATATTTTTGGCACCAGAAACATCACTATCATATTATTGGGCCTTATAGGTCTAACTCTTACAACTTTCGTTATTCCCTGTTTTCGCTCCTCGGGAATGGCTTACACAGTTATGTTTGGAAGTTGTGTTTTCTTTTTTATAGCATGCACTTTTTTTCGTAACATGATAACATAGAGGATATTTGTTGGATTCGGTGGATTATCGATTTTAATTCACGAGTGATCATAGAAATTAATATTTTCACGAGTGGCGCAGCCACGAGTGAAAATATATATTTTCTATGATCACGAGTGAATTAAAATTGATATTCCACCGAATCCAACAAATTTTCTTTTTATTTCATGCTTTTTTCACAGTTTATATACATTGTTAAAGAGTTTAACTAAAGAATGTCGTTGGGATAATAACATCATTTCGTCAAAATAATGACATCATTTCACAGTTAACAGTGAAAATTAATTTTCACTGATAATTTTCATTGTTTGAAACATTGAAATTATCAGTTTTAATTCACTGATATTTCTCCTTTAAACCACCGGAAAGCATTAAATAAAAGGCCAACAATTTCTTTTTAACAGTAATTATAATTTGTAGTTTATAAATCTAAAATCTGCGATCAAAGGTGGTTAGTATATTAAATTATATATTTTCAGATTTGGACTTTGTTTTTCATCATATATAGTTGGTCTTATTCTTAAATTAATTCTCAAGTATTCACTGTGTTATTCATTCATGATGTTGTTGTTGCACACTGTATGCATTGATCACATAAGTTATGTGTATAAAATAGATTATAATATTTGACAAATTATTTCAACTTCTAAAACTTTTATTTATTTGACAGGGATTTCACTGACTGTTTAATGGGAAGGGGGTAAGGGGGGACATAGCTCTAGAAATGGTTACCATAAGTATAAAGGGGCTAGTGTACATAGTATAAAATACTTAAACCGACCAGTTCACAGATAAGCAAATTGATGTTTTTCAGAATTTTTGTCTTAAATTTCAGAAAGAATGCATGTTATGTATAAATGTATACACAAGCAAAAAAACACTAATGAGCGAAAAGTCTACTGAAAATATTGTGTGGTATATAAAAAACAATAATTTGAAACTGGTTGATTTTTTTTTTGGTATTTTGGAAAACTTGAATACCAACTAAATTATTACATAGAATACAAAAAGCACAGATACATTTGTAATGTCTGAGTATCTAAGAGATTAATGTGCCAGCTGTTTTAATACAGATGTTGTTAGGTTTGAGCCTTGCAAAAATATTCATTCTTTTTCTATTGTTTTAGATATACATGTATTTAGATTTTGTAGGTTCAGGTTCTTTGATCTTTGTAGTTCTGATCTACATGTTAAAGTGTTTTTTTTTTCAAAGTTATGAAAAGTTGCAAACACATCTTATAAATTCTGATCAGAAAATTGGCTATTTGAACATTAACTCTAATGTCTGATTGAATTTATGAATGTAATGTCAAAAAGTGATTTACATATTATGCACATGATACTGTTTTTTTGATGATATATGGGTATATAAAATGTACTTTATTTACAATTTAACAACTGATTAGGTACAATGTATGCATGCACTATTTGGTTATCAAACCTGATCGAACCACTTTACATTCTGCATATCGTATTACTATATTCAGTGTTTTTTGTTTGTAATATGTTTAAAGGAAAGCTTTTGTATTATGTAATATAGAGCAGCAAACTCTGCTACCGAGTCAAGGTAACAATAATGTGTTTTAGTATAATAATGTGATGTATCAGCTTGCATGCTTATAACCTTAGGCCAAAAATAAAATCTTGTGTTTTGGCAACCCATGTGTTAACCTGATGTTTTTAGTCAAATTTTGTATCACAAATTCCATTATCATAACCATTTAGATAATTTTAATTGTTTTTTAGCAAAATGTGCCACTTACAAAAAAATGATAAAAGTAAATCTTATATATAGCTCTACATTACTATTTTTAGACTCATCAGAATCACACAATTATTTGTTTTGGCCTAAGAGTGATACATGTCCATTGAGTATACATTTTTATAGCTTTAGAATGCAAATCAATAGATACAAGTTAGTATTCGCCTTACTTCATAAATATTGTGTTTCCTAGTCAATAACCACATTTACAAAAGATATTAAAGTTTTCATGCAACAGATCCATATCTCTATATCTACCTCATGTATTCAATTTAAACACATTGTCTTTATATAAAGCCACATGCCAAGGTCCATAACTAGGACCAGCATTTAAGAAGAATTATGCCATTTTTGTGTACTCATAAATATCCAGTTCAGAAACTGTACTTATTATAGATTTATAGATAAATTTCAGGATACAGTTTGCATGAAACAAGCTCATAAATATCTCCATAACTACTTGTACTACAGATATTCAGTTTAAACTTCATGCAAGTCTTTTGCAACTTACATGAGGACTTTTAAAGACCTACACTCTGACCTGCAAATAATCAAAATGATGTCCCTTTTTGTAAAAATTAGTCAAGGTTTTGTGCATGTCAATATCTGTGCAACTACTGCAGACTGTTAACACACAGATGTTTTAACCAAGGGGATCAAACTCGGGTCTCACCAAGGCGACTTGGGTTCAATACCTGTTCCCGGAAGCATGTGAGTTTGGTTGTGGTCACCATGCTGGACAGGTGGGGTTTCTTCTGGACACTCCAGTAAAGTCATTTGGAATTTAATTCTTCCTATTTGATATATGCTTAGTAAATGTGTAAACATTTTGTGCATCATATTCAATTCCTACATATTCAGTTGGCGCCATAAGGACATGTATCACTCTTGAAATACTTATTTAAATGTAGAATGAAACCGCTTATTAGTGCTGTGAAAATGGACATTGTAGATTGCACATGCAACCTGTTTCGTCAGATACTTCAAAAAGATGTATAACATTTGTTTCGTATTTGCATCAACATTAATATAGAATTTATGTATTTTTCAGCTTTTTAATATTACAAAAAATTTCCATATTGTAGTGAGAGATGCTTTTTATTAAGTGAGGTTAAGAAAATATGATAAATACAAAGGTTTTGGCATAAACTTAATATCTGGCCAAGACATTTTTTTCCTCTCATTTATATGATATGATTACTTAATATTCATAATTTTTGCCTGTACTTATCAGAGTGATAAATATAATGTTAAGAGTATAAAATATTCCTAGAGCTCTGATGTGTTACAAATTTTTAAATATTATTAAGTTTTGTTTTGAAACATTTTTAAGTAATGCATTTTTTTCTTTAATTTTGAATTCCAGCATCATTTGTTTGCTATTCGCTTACATAATATAGAGGATAACCCATTATTTTTAACATATATGTTGCAAAGCTAGATTTTTTCAAATGTGTATTTTTATGCCCCCTTTAAAAAAGGGGGGTATATTGTTTATGGCCTGTCTGTCTGTCTGTCTGTCTGTCATTCTGTCTGTCTGTCATTCTGTCTGTCTGTAATTCTCTCCAAAAACTTTAACCTTGGTCATAACTTCTGCAATATTAAAGATAGTAACTTGATATTTGGCATGCATGTGTATCTCATGGAGCTGCACATTTTGAGTGGTGAAAGGTCAAGGTCATCCTTCAAGGTCAAAGGTCAAATGTATGGCTTCAAAGCGCAGTAGGGGGCATAGGGTTTCTGACAAACACAGCTCTTGTTTTTTATATTTAACATCTAGCTTAATTAATTAATTGTTATCCTAACATTTGCATTAACATAGCTGTAGTTTGATTAACATCATTATTAGTATCAAGGCTTCTTACTTACCCTGTCAGGTTTAATGCAGGGTCTGTAAATAGAAATTTGGCAATATTGTCTCATGTAACCACTTATGGTTGAACAATAAATCTGGAATTAGCAATTCATAAAAGTTAAATGTCAAAATTTCATCTTAATAATATTCATGTTCTATAACATTATGAAAGAATGCAAAGATTCACAAGTATGCTAATGTTATCTAATTTTATGTCTTATTTGTGTGATTGTCTGAAATAATTTAAATGCAACTTATACAGTTATAGATTATACCTATTTAAAAACTCTGTAAATTATTTAAACTTAACAACTTATTTAACCTTCTGTTTTCCAATAAAAAAGTAATTAAATTTAATTGAAATTCAACCAAAATCTCACTTTAGAAACATGCTTTTAAATCTGAATTATTTTTAAGCTCCATGAAAATCTTATTTTTGCACTCATTTAATGTACTGTTTTTCCATGAAAGATCATGCACATCTCATTTAGAAACTAGTTTTGCCAATAATTATCCCATTTAAGTTCAATACTTTTTTTATTTGATGCTTGTTATTCCTACTGTTGTTCAATTTCAGTTCAACAAAACAAGTTTTACCCCCATTCATCCAATTTGAATTCTGTAAAAATCTCATTAAGATATTGCCAACAGTTATCCCATTTAATTTAAACCAAAATCTAAGTAAGAAACTGGCTTTGTCTACTGTAATTAAATTGATGTTCAGTCAAATATCATTTACAAACTAGTTTTGTCTACTTTTATCCCATTTACGTTCAACCAAAATCTTGTTTAACTTGTAATGCCTATTGTTATTCATTTTATTATATCATTTTATGAATTCAATGTCTTCTTTTGCTACTTTCATCTAGCCATACCTATTTCTACCACAGGTGTCGGGCNTTATGACATATTGATAGTATTAAAGTGACTTGGCCACGCGCCCAACACCTGTGATTTCTGGTGTCACAACTATTTTCTGCTGTTTTCAGACCTGGGGAGTCGAGGTTTCGTGAGAAATGGCTCAAGGACATTATTGAGAGCAAGGTCATGATGATGCAGACTGTGGCATTCTGAATACATGGACTTATCTGTGTTACTGTATGGACTTTTGACACATTTTTTTACATTGACCTATCTGTCTTACGTTATGGACTTCTTACAAACTTAATGGACTTTTGACGTACTTTATGCAATGTTTCAAATGTATATGGATTATTTACAAACAATTTGGATATTAAGCAAATGCAAATGACTGCTTTAAAATATTATGTACAATTTATGAACAATATTGATTTTGTTTGCCACTTTTTTTGACTAGTTATCACTGATTTGGATTTTCAATCATTATTTAGACATGTCTACATGTACATTCAGTTAAAAAATTGACTATTTATTGGAAATGAAAAGTTTGTGTTTAATACTTGTCTTGTTAATATGTTGATCATCAGAAAAACAAATAACAGCATTGATATTTAGCGTGTGTTTTTTCATTTATCAATCAATAGTTCTATTAGTTTTTTATTTTATGAAATTGGCCTTAAAGGTTGTTATTTATCGAATTGGCCTTGAGTCAAATACACCGTCCACAATTCTCTCATTGGGGAATAACTGTTGGTTCAAGGGTAAACATTGTCTGAAATCTCTGATATAATTCGATATGTACCACTATCATGGGACGTTCAGTGTAATGCTTTAGAATATTCAATAGTTCTCACGCAAATGTACATTTTAAAGACCATCTTTATAAGCCCGCGTTCCTAAAATCACTTGATATTGGGAAATTGGCAACCTGCTGTGACTGAGAAAAATAAACTGTTGCATCAAACAAAATTACACTCAAATATTGCTTAATCAGCTGATAGAAAAGATGGCATATACATGATCTGTATATGAGAGAACAAAAGGGATAACGCAGAGTGGAGTACTCTGTGTTTTTTTAGTTCAAATTCTATAAAATTGGTCTTAAATGTTGTATGTTATCACATTGGCAGTTTATCATATGCATCGTACAGCATTCTCTCTCGGGAATATCTATTGATTCAATGGTAAACGTTGTCTGAAATCTGTGATATAATCGGATATGTAAGACTCTGGAGGGACGTTCAATGTGGTGCTATAGAATATTCAAGAGCTCTCAGTATATATATATTTAAAAGACCATCTTTATATTCCCGCGTTCCATAAATCACGTGATATTGGGAAATTGGCACCCTTCTTGTTGACACAATGTGACTGAAAAAAATACGCTGTTGCACCCAACACAATTTCACTCAAATATTGCTTTATCAGCTGTGAAAAAAGATGGCATATACATGTTCTGTATAGGAGAGAACACTATTGCTGAGATAAATGCAATGTTGAATTGGACAAACTGCGCTTAACAATTGCTAAATCAGCTGATTTTTTTTTACATATAAGCGTTCTGGGAAAAATGGGCTTAATACATCTGCCTTAAGTCTCATCTCTTCCGCAAAGTTTAATCAGGGACAACACTTTCGGCCTAAACTGGATTTTCGTTTAGAAGAGACCTCCTTTAAACCAAAAATTCTATTAAAGTAGCAAGTGTCGTCCCTTGCTGCACAGGCTAATCCGGAACGACGCTTTACGCACTTGCATTAAACCCCGTTTTCCCAGAGCGAGGCTCAACGAGATAACACAGAGTAAACTACTCCGTGGTGTGTAGACATTCCGTAAACTAGGCCGCTCCGAGACCAATACTATTATGAGATCACCATAAAACACAATTAATGACTGTAAGGGTACAGTGAGCTAATACACGTCAGAGACCGGTCTGTTCATTACTTGTGAGAAGTTATCTACTGACTGTTTAGGACACTTGAAATATTATTATATCCATATGATTTGGTCATCGTTCGCTCGACAACCTTTCTCTCGCTGACAACGAAGTGTCCACTTTATTAGCATACTTTTTCTTTTTTTTCCATTTAATCTTCGTCATGGATAAATTCTTGGGAATTATAATAATCCCCTCTATCCTCAAAGTATTACCTATGCGCCAGTACGTTCCTTCTTTTGTCCCTTCGTTCGTTTTAGATTTCATGACGACCATAAACAGTTGCGTCGGTCGACAGACCTTTGAATCCATTAAAGAATGAGACTTGATTGTGTTAAACGTTTTTTTTTTAAATTAGAACCCGTGTTGACAATTTGTTCATTTGCATTGTATGCCACATTGATCTATTTTATAATAAGGTACCTGTTTAATTTAAAACAGCTATAGTTTAATGATTGTTATTTATATGTCTTATTTCGAAGGCCACAGTCCATCAACGCGAACAGTTTTACGCCATGTCTAGGTTCCATCAGTGAAAAGAAGCGGTTGTCAAATTGAATGGGACTATATAATAGTGTCGTACAATCAGGGATGTATAATACATCCCTGCGTACAATATAAGAACAGGTGCAAAACTATATCTTTAAATTAATTTATAAAATTGAATATATGTATTACTCAGACTGAATATAAATAGAAACAATAAGAAAACATTGCAATTACATTACACACATTGCGTACATGTGTACGTATTACATATTCATATTATAGGGATTAACTGCAATGGCAAAGGCAATCATAAATAGGAAACTAAACTACACATATTATTTGGATGCACATATAATATTTACTCCTAAATAAATGCGAATTGCTATTTTGCTGGCGCCTTCCAACGAAAACTGCTTTCACCACGTCCGTTTGTATTGTAAAAGACATTGCCTTTGAACATCGCTACCACCTATCATTTCTATGGAAAGGCGACCATAAATACGAAAAGCCAATACATTTAACTTGATCTTAGGCAAATATTTACTCCTAAATGATTGCGAATTGCCATTTTCCGATATTTTCCGATGCATTCACGCAATCAGAAACGCGCCTTTATTTCATTTTCTTGTCTGCTGCTTTCAAAGAAGAAGTAGTATGAACATTGATTACACCAGACCATCAAAGCGTCTGGGAAGTTGTACAAATGTCACGTGACGTTATTGATCTGCGAAAATTGTAGGAAACGTCTTCGTATTGTAACCATGGATTTCCCAAAATTCTCATACTGGGTAATCGAGCGCCGTTTTCGATTTAGTGCTTAGAGTGGTCAGTCCAAAACCTTACAATAGTAATCAATGTGTAATGTATTATGGTTTTTGCATCTTCATGTAGCGATTTATTGGATTTCGTGAATCATTGCAATTTAAACCATTCATTGAAGGTGCAGCATGCTTGACATCTATTGGAAATATTTTTTGCAGCGCTAAGGCATTTAAACATTGTGACAACCAACTAGAGAACTTCACTTGTGCCTTGGATTATACAATGCAATGGTACGTATTAAAGAGTATTGCGTCTCTGTATCGGCATACGCATATCGAACACGTTAATATTATTACCTAGATGACTTAGTTTTAATTTTTAACTCTATTGCTATGAATTGTATTGTGTATATACAAAACACTTAACTGCAGTTTAAATAAATCTCGACCACGTTTTGCTGATTTCCCGAAAACTAGCTTTAGCATTTAATTCTTTCTATTGGCCGTTACCAGGCGGGGACCCCATCTTTGTAAATATTTGTGTGTTTGCCTTCTGTTTTTTCGTTGTATGGTGTTGTTTTGGCTATTTGGTTCTATACGTTAAACTATATTATATCCTATCGGTATATTTGACAAAGTGTACCGAAAAAACAAACTCAGAAAAGGTTTATTATTCAAAGCTCATTGGAAGATTAAATAAATGCAAGACGTTTTAGGCAAGGGACGTTTGGTCTATTAAAAAGTACACCGTGAACATTAAGGAATTACAATATACTTATTCATTCCTAGTGTTAACAATGCACGCTGCGGGTAAACACAGCCACTTACAAATCACGACAATGGGCCGTTCGTTTGAGTTTGACCAACTTTTAATGGAACACTTCTTACAGATGTGTGAGCTTAATTTGACCATAATCATACGTCCAATATAAATTAATCTTTTTATTAAAAAGTACTTTCATTAATGTAAAATGTTACGTTGAAAAGTAAAACAAAAAACGATTGTGTCTGTGAATTTGCAGTTGAATAGTTCCATCACAAAGCAAAGCACCGTTGCACAAACTGCTCTCCAGGATCTTTGTACTCAGGATTTAAAAGTTTTTAATTGACTTAAAGCTTATAAAGACGAATACTTCATTTTCGTAAAACACACTTTTAATGATTAACGTAAACTTGATCACTATCTAAAACCAATATCGTGTTGCTTTTGTTGGCAACGTTGCTTTGTTTGTTGCTAATGGGTCTCGTAAAACAGCAATCAAAAACAACAACAGAGCCCTAAAGTCAAGCATAAATCATTCTAGTAATGTGTTGCATGTTAACTATTGCTAGTATCACACAGTGAAACGGATGATTATATTCTCTTGCCAACAATATACGCTTTTAGCATAGGGTAAATATATATTATCAATATACCTTTACGTGATGATATTGCGTCTTAATGTCAGACAATCACGTCGTATAAAATCTCTTAATGTAAGAGCCTCCCATAAGATGTACGTGTCATAGCTACTTATGTCTGCCGTAACGATAGATTCCAGTGTCAGCGGTTTAGTTTAGATAAAATGCCAAACACGATACACTAAGTTACAATTAGGTTTAAGAAATAACCTTATAGAAACACATATGAAAATTACATACAACACATTTTAAGACAACTATATACGCCAATCGTTTATACAAAGAAAAAGCCAGAACAAGCTTCCTTTAAAATATGGAACCTACTTTCCAACACATACTGCGTACAGTAAGTATTGGTTTTCATGAACTAGTATTTGTCATTACGCCTGTTACAATATTTGCATTTTGTGTGTTTTTTTTACCGTTATCAATCACGAAACATATAAGTAATTGATGTACAGTATGGTTTCAAGTTATAGCTTTACACGTGAGTGTTAATTTGAAAGGACAAGTAAACGTTACATTTGTACAATACAACACAATGCTTTTAAAACCGATTTAATATTTGTTATCGGATACTACCATTGTGCATATCGATATTTTCATAATATTTGGTTTTCCATTCGAAATATACAAACAATAGAAAATTTACGTTGTCAGTCATGGTTATTGCATGTAAGGGAAAGCTTATAATATTTAATAAAAACTATCTCATGAATAATGTTTTACATGAAAGACAGAATAAAAACTGTTTAGAAATTATTTTGTGTAAAATAATTTGTTTCTTTTAAAATGTTATGATCTTCAATTTGGATAACACTCGCGTTTTTGTTTTAAAGAACTTAAATGTACGGATAATCTTTTTTATTTCATTTGTATTTGTCAGCAAAAGATTATTTAATCAAGGTATCAAGCTTCAGCTTATTCTCTGTGCATTGGTTGACATAAACTATTTAAAGGGCATTGTACCATCTTAGTAAATGATAATTATATGAAAGATATAAGATGAACTGAGTATGTTTGGCACGTGTTTTTTGCAACAGCGCACAATGCAGTATAAATATCTAGATGCTATTCTGAGTGTGCCATACGATAAATATATGCCTTAACAACAAAAGAAGACAATATAAAATGATAAGTCCTCGATATGTAAGTCTTATAACGTTTTTAAAACATGCAAAGAGCACATAAGTGAAGAGTACGAAACAGCATAGTGCATAAAAGCATACATGCAGTTAATAGATCTACGATCCAATTAACACAGAAAACAAAACAGAACGATTTCTTTTCAACAGACTATGCTTCTTATATTGAAGTACATGCAATTTTTACACAAACGAACACTGCAAAACATAGTTCTAAACACTTGTTCCAGATGTATTTTAGTAAGTGTTTTGCAGTGTGTACATGGTCTAACAATACAAAAACAGTATCAATATCAGCCAATACAAAACGATAACGAATCGAGATGTCATTCCTAGTATGTTTGCAGCACATGAAATAGAGCTATGTTCATGTTCTTATAAATACAAACAACGTAGAAATAAGTACATATACTGAAATAACAGAAGAATATAACGTTATAAAACACGATTTCTATTTCAGATCTAATTTAAGTATGTGATTTTTGTGATTTGTTTGCAAAACACTCAGAAAGTTTATGTTTGACCAATACTTGTTTGTATCATTATTATTAATGCAATTCTTAATATGTTTGTAAAACAGACAGCGAGCACACGGTATTACAATACAAAACAACATGGAAATAAGTTTGTACATTATACTAACGTAATAAATACATATAAAATAAAACTTCTTCTTCACCAAAAATAGGGTATCATTAATATAACATTTATCTATGGCCAGGTACAAATTGCAAAAAGCACTAGATAAAACACACACACAATACACAATACACACACACACCAATGAATGAACATTAATTAGATCTCTTCCCTGGAACTGTCAAAGCAAAGCAACATACCCATATAAAAAACTATTCATATTGTCATGTTGTTATTTCTAATGTTTGTGCGAAACTATCGGTGAGTATATGTACTAACACTAACACTAAAAAGCGTCGTTCATGCAAGCCAATACGAAACGATAACTATTTGAGATGCACTTCTAAATATGCTTGTAAAAACATAATCGAAAACATTTTACCTCAAAAATACTTAAGACATAACATTATAACACGATAACATGTTGACATGTATTTTGATTTGACATGATTTTGGGAATGAATGCATTTATTTTAATGTTCAGATACCACAGAACAACATTATGTACTCAAATTCAAAAAGAAAACGTTCCTGGATGTATTTTCATTTCATTTCATTATGTTTGCAAATCATACAATAAGTAAAAGTAATAATAATACAAAAAATGACAAAACGACCAAGTTATACAAGATGATAACTTATAAATAATTCGTATGTTTGCAATACATGCCGTTATTTACTTATTTCTAACATCACTCTGCGACATTCCTGGAGTAGAGTCTGAAGGCAGTATAAAGAGGCGAATCTGTTTGACACGTTATTTCCTTGTCAGGGAAATCAATAGCGCCTGAGATACCAGCTTGATATAGTTATAGACACACAATGTCCGATTTCTGGAACACGAAGCTTTTGTATGTCAAATTTATTTCGACTGGTATCAGCAATAGGATGCTTAAACGAGGCCGTCTTTACACTAAAGGTAAATAATCAGAATTGCTCTGATCGAATTAACTTCTTCGAAAACTGAATTTAATGTTATCATAAAGTTTAAAACTGAATGCTTAAAATGTTATATTTTCTGGTGCGGTTGATTTGATAAAAAGGAATCCTACAAAATTCAATGCACAGCTTGTTAATATAATGTAAGTCCTTCTCTTTATCAGGACAAGAAGTATACGTTTTATATTTATGAGAAACTGGACGAACAATAATTATAATATCAAACCAAAAAGAAACAGTCCTAGTATTTGTTTAAGGAAATAAGAAAGTGTCTCGTGTTTAATTCTCATGATATTCATTCAAACTCACTATGTATGTAGAACACGCCTGTATTTGGAACTATGTTCATGTGTCACAAATTATGATGATACCCGGCATTATGCTCAAACGAATATATATTTTTGTCTTTCTATAGTCATTGCCCATTCTCCATTATTTGACATTTCGTACGTACTCGATCTATTTAATATCTGTTTTCGAGATGACAAGTTAACGATCCGTAGAAAGCCACAGTGACATTTCCCTATTAAATGCAAATTAAGTATATTGTTGTCGGATATACTTCGACATGCAACGAAGTTCTCCAAAGGCTGTACTCCTGTTTGTTCAAATGATTCGTATTTGTATTGTCCGTTCCACAGTTAATCTGCTCATCGGAACGAATGGAATGTAATCAAATACAGACGGGCTGAATTTATTTGGGCATCAACATGTCATTCGAGACTTGAAATTACAACTTTTGTTTGTAACTAAGTGACGCTTCTGATGTTAAACCCCCAGGAATCGTAAATGTAAGAAGGGCACATTCCGTTGTCTATATTATGTGCGCTCTTAATACTAATGTTCTGCTTATGGACCAAGTAGTATGAACGTGGTACATATTATAGCAATAAGTTAAAACGGATAATTTACAGTTAAATTTTTGCATTCTATGCAAATGTAATATTACAATTATACATGCATACTATACATATATATAAAATGTATTAATAATAAAATGTATTTATTGCGACATAGCTCTACTGTTTTCACACCAGACATGAACGTTCTGTTTAAGTGAGTCTATTGTTTTCATTTGAATACGTGCATTGATTTATCTCGTCAATACCAGATTGGTTTGATATCTGTCCATCACGGTCTGTATGTAATTAGAAAAAAAGGACTCTACAATAAACACATATATTGGAGAGAATGTCTAAGACATTTTCCCGTCTAAGTAATAATGACAGATTAGTTCACTTATTGTGTAGGATAGAATAGATTAGGTTCTTAGTCAAGACATTCATAGCTGACAGATATGTAATTTTCAGTGTAGGATAGAATAGATTAGGTTCTTAGTCAAGACATTCATAGCGGACAGATATGTAATTTTTAGGAACAATTGAAGTAAGAGAATAAACAAGATAGAACATATTGCAATTGAACACAAAGGAAAGACACGCCTTTATTCCGTCATCTCGTTTAAAAAAGTCTGCAAAGCCATAAGTTTTAATAAGACAAGTAACAAATGATGGTAAAATGTTAGAATTAATTTTAAACTCTTGAATTGTTAGGAAAAAAACTAGTGACAAATGTATTAGACTTTCAAGGAAAGGTGTATAATATTAACTAGCTATCACAGGTAGGTAATGTAATTGTAGTAATGTTATGGAAACTGGATTTACAAAATATTTTGTTTTCCATTAACACGCACGTGGATGAGCAACCATTAAATATATCTAGCCTTGGTCACGATGCTTAAAGATGACTGCAGACTTTTCGTATCGTCGAAATGATTAATTCAATGAGATCTATTTCTTTATGGATACGAGGATGCAAGGTTGCACATGAATTAAAAAAAACAAAAGAGCGCACACGGATTATGTTGTTGTTTTACTTCTTCTCTAAGTGTTGTTTAGGAAGCATATACGAAAACCAAGACATGCTTTTCTGATGGATGCAAATTATGACAATACTGTGTTAAAATATGTATTGTCGCTAGTGTTAACTTTGAGTTTAACAAGATATTAATCTTATTTCGATTAAAAATTCTTCATCAATGGATTGTCTATGAATGAAAGGCACACGTTTTGTCGCGAGCTTTCATCTCCAAAAACGGAATTAGACTCTATCAATATCTCAAATAACCCTTATGCAAATGGAGATATTGATCGTATAAAAATCGACTTCTCGTGCCAGTCCATCTATATTTATTGTTTCTGACGGCGAAATTATATTTTTTACTTGAATTCTCACTTCGAGTAATGTTTCTGGAAGAGTACATGATCATCTGGATCGATGCATATCAAATTAGAACAGAACTTTTAAACGAATCGTCTTAAAAGTCTGAATGGTAAAACATTATTTGTTGTAAATTTAAAACGGTAGCCCCAAACAATGCATCGTTTACAAAATAATTGTAAACCTGCCATTGCAGTTATACACAAAACACATTTACTCGAAATTTATAAAAGTTCGTGTACATTTTTAGAGCCCTTTTGTGATATTGATTAACCTTCCTAAGTATTTTATTTTGTGTGATCATAATGATTAAAACTTTGGCATCCATAATTGTGACATTGTAGTTCAATCAAAACCAACGTTTAACCAAATATACGAAATAAATTACCAAATCGACAGGTTAATTTATGATTCCTTTTCAACGTAACGTAGAGGCAGTATTTCATAAACGTGCATTATGCGTACAATAATGTGTCGCGAACATTTATGATGCCCTTTGAAAGTTGGGATTTCGCCACGTGTTCCAACTCAACTAGTTATTTCTGACGAAGCGTCCTATTTTGGTTACGTCTTAAACACCTTTCGTTGGGATTTTAGACCATAATCCAAATATTTCAATTTACTTTTGCAGCAAAATATTGGCTTTTTTTCTGCAATTATGTCTATCAAAGTATCAAAATCAGACATTTACAGCACTCTGGCAATACCTTCTTTTTCGGTGTAAAAAACCTCCTCGAGTAAACGAATAGAACTAACGAACATCAACGAGTTCATTAACACAGCAACAATTAATTTAGATAATGATACTTTAAGGGATCTGGGCTCCTTGTACAACAGCGACACAGCTCACAAAGTTCGTTCAACTGGAATGCATGTATGGCATTTATGAGATAAGTAGTATTTCCCCATTATAGGTTAATCTGTTCTGGGACTAATGGTTTGCTATCGGTTACAGAAGTACCATGTCTCATAAAACATACAAAGCCATTTATCAATGGGAATATCGGTATGTATTGACTAAATACTGGCTATGTCTTTCGAGGCATACAATGTCATTTTTCCAATAGTACTTTTCTATGTAATTGGCTATATACTTGCCATGTCTCTTGAGGCATAACATGTCATTTGAATAATTCCGTTCTTAACAAAGTTACACTACCTAAGTAAAATCTCTGAGGGCTTTATGTAACGACAGACATATACCGTTTTCGCGTACTTGTACATACGATATACGAACATAGTCTGGTCATAGATCAGTTATCATGTATATCAACTGTGTACATACTGTAACCATAAACTATGACCCACTCTAACTTTTACAACTCTCGAATTAAAATACTACTCTGCTTAAATTTAGTGCACCGATTTAAGGTCAACAACAGATGCATATATTTAGCTCGCCAAAACTCTCTAGCTTATTGGAATGTCTCTTTCGGTGCTGGGCAATTTAGGTAAACGGATTCGAGGCCGCATCTGCAATAGACACGTCTATTTGAGAGAATTTCCCAGACATTCTTTGTATTCCATGAAATCTTTAAATACTATTACATTTATTGTGTCTGATAATACAGAAAAAAATTAAGTCTAAATTTCTTCCATTCACAGACATGCAATCATTATATCTTCTGCAGAACCGGGTCTTGCTTTGTATCCATGTGCATTAAGAAGATTCTTCCAAATGTGGATATCAAACTATTTAAATATCCCCAAATAACACATCTACAAAAGGAGTGAGCAGTCGTATGCAACGTTATTGCTGCGACTGAAATATAAAATCCTCAATTTCACGGTATTCATGGTGAGCCTATTTGTAGTTGTATTTTATCGAATTTGCCTAATGTTTCTTGAATAATCGATAGCCGAACAGTGCATGCTCTAAGGGATTGGTGAATATTAAATTATAAAACAGCTCAAACCAAAAGAATTATACCTAAAAGTGCATAGCAATGCACAAAAACAATGATCATAAAGGGTTTGTCATATAAAAGAAAGTTCAAGATATATATATATATATATATATATATACCGTGGTTTGGTAAATGTACATGAGTTCAAAGACTACCCAAGCTATTTCAGAGACAATTATTGCGTTACCAAAAACTATGTTATTTTATTTATTTCGATGTGTTTACTATTATTTCGACAGTTTATGTGCTCATTAAAACGATAAACATGTTATTTTGAAGTTAATCCTTCTGCAATGCTTCTGAAAACGTATTGAAAAATAATAAACAAATGCTCTGCTATGAAAATGGATAATAATGCAATGGACGCAGTTGTCGAAGCGGAACAATAGTAGTGAACTATACAGACAAGTAAATGTTTAATGATTAAGAAATATACCGATGCTATTTCTGCTTGGGTTTTCTTCTTTTTTGTGTGGGGTTCTCATAGTTTGTCGTATTTGACTAGACTGATTAATTCTAATACAGGCAGTTACAGGAATTCGCAATAAAAGCTGAGCTGATTGTAATTTATTACTACGGGGTAAGTGGAGTCGTATAAATACTCGCATTTGCAATGTCCGTAAATTTGGGTCATAAGTACAGTAAGTGAGGCAAGTTATGGATTGCCTTTTACCCTATTGTTTATGTTGGTCGTTGCACATTCAACATAATCAGTCCCATTTATGCCGGTGAAGGTAAACTTGGGGAAACTATTCATTACTTTTAAATTACAAATGAGTTGTTGAACACTTTTGTACTCTGAACTTCTGCGTATTCAAACGATATTCGATACAGCAAATAATCATTATAACATAATGTTTCTCTTGTCCTAGTTTATTCTTTATTCGATGAAACAGTAAATACGTGTACTACCTGTAGGATGTCTCATTCTAAAGACTCGTAAAATACTATTGTGTCTAATATGCAAGTATTATCAAAGAAAACACATTTTTGTACTATTTTTAGATTAAAGTTTTGCTTAAGACAGTGTCATTACCACCCTTGGTCAGCAGACGATTTATTGCATAAATCTACGAAGGATTCCGAAGATAGTCGATGTATCACGATTGAAATCAATCTTACAGAGGTTTCCGTAAATAGTCGATGTATCAATTTTGTGTCATTACTAAAGAAAATGCAAAATAGCTTTGCTCTTCATCTTGACTAGTTCAAAAACATATTTCTGTCCACAAACCTAGCACAGTTTTTGAACTGACCCTGTACTTTTGTCCGTTTCAAAGTCCATCTGCTCATCTCGACTATTGATTTGTAATAATCTACAAAAGGGCACAGGCTCTTGGGGGTTAAAAATGTCATTACAGTCTTAAAACGAAGAATTTCTTTGGCAACTTAGTAACAATACTAACATTACACCCATGAGGAATCGGATATAACGGGGGCAAAATAACGTGTTCGTATTTCATCTCTACGTACATAGCCTGGTTATCGGTAGTAACAAAACAAAATTCACATTAGAAGAATATGATTTTTAGGACAATTGCAGCTCTTTTGTCATCTTTTCGAACGAACATATCATGGTTGGCAAATGTATTTACTTTATGCATGACAAGTATTAAAGCATTGAATACACCGAACTACGTTTTTTTTCGCGAGGTACATTCCGATGTCTCGAGTTAGTACAATATGATGTTACGTTATAAAATCTTAAAAATAAGAACTACTTTATTTGATACTTGTAGATATCTTATTTCATCATATCTTAGAGAGTCGTAATTGTGTTGCTCTCGTAATATTTTACGACCGAGTTATAACGCTGCTATTGAACATAACTTTTAATTGTCTTTTATTGCTTGGAAATTTGATATAAATATATATGAGGGTTATGTTAACATACAGGTGCGTGTTTAAAATTAATTCGCTGCTCATATATTTCAAGTTGTGTGTTATGTGTTTTCGTGTAAGGTACAGGTTATCGGACACTTTTCTTTAATTAAA
This sequence comes from Dreissena rostriformis, assembly GCA_007657795.1. NCBI lineage: Eukaryota > Metazoa > Mollusca > Bivalvia > Myida > Dreissenidae > Dreissena > Dreissena rostriformis. The sequence goes on from VMBQ01001243.1 coordinate 81,909, forward strand.
TATAAGACAATCGATTGTATACAATATTATTTTAACCCGAGAAAGTTGCATCATTCCTATATTTAAATCAAGGAGATAACGTTCAGCAATTCATAGAGGTCATTTGTTTTTTTTTCAGTGCACCGACGTACATTCAACAGGAACAGTGGTTTCGCACGCCGCACCCCTTTTAGCCTGTTGGCTCTCTTGAACCATTGCATAGTCGCTCAAATACGAGAAACACATTATATCGCATTCTCAATAGACACAGTAATTTATGAAAATTTCCCAGACATTTCCACCAATCATGATATATTATTTCACTCTTTGCTTCTGATTCAAAGAGAATAACTCATTGATAACTTCTTCATTCATACATTTATCTGAAGTATTTATTACTCCTGGAGTTTAGTTTTATTTCTATATAGTTGATGTGCAAACATACATGATCGTCAGTTTGTTTTATAGATAAAACAACATTAGTTTTCATCAACTTAATGAATAATCTCTCTGAGCACTATTACAATTCAACAAATGATTCGTCCCGGTTTCGCTATAATGGGGACATTCGAAGGACGCATGCATCTCTTTTTCACCGATGCATAGGTCAAAGAGCGTCAAACAGTGGAAACATGGTCTTTCTTTGCGATTCACAATGAAGTTATTTCGGAGTTCAATATTAACTGTATGGTTGGAACATCTGAACTTGTTCTCATTTAAAGGACAAGTTAATTGAAATATATTTTTCAGGGTTTAACCAAAACTTAAATTGCTCTTATACTCGCAGCGCATTGAGGTTTCAATTTCATTCTACCAATTCTTGGTCATACCGACAACCACGCGTTGTTAACAGCTACGAATAGATTTATGTCACTGATATCTTGTGCTATCAAACACTATCCAAAGCCAACCTTTAAAAGCAGGTATTTTATGTTAGTAGCCCATATACGCCTTTGTATGTATATTAAAGGCCAACGCTCTCGCATTAATTCCCAAAATGTTGAATCGGCGTCTAACACTATCCCATAATAATCCTTCTGCTAATGCAACTTTGACTGCATGATCCGGAAGAAATGTTTATTCATTGTCTCTGACGGAAAACTCATACGTGTCTCTTTAAATCGCATTCGAGAATATTTATTGATTCACGGATAAACATTGTCTAAAATCTCTGGTATAATTCGATATGTAATACTCTCGAGGGACGTCGAATGCAGTGCTATAGAATATTCAAGAGTTTTAGATTTTAAAGGCCTTATTTATAAGCCCGCGTTCATAAAATCACGTAGTTTTGGGATATTGACACCCTGCTGCTGGACAAAGTTGCTAAGAGAAATACACTTTTGCATTGCCATTTTACAAAATGCACTCAACCATTATGTAGTCAGTTGAAATAATAAATGAAAATATACATGTACCTGTAAGAGTCAACACAGAGTAAACTACTCTGTGGTGTGTAGACATTCCGTAAACTAGGCCGCTCCGAGACCAACACTATTACAAGATCAACATAATAAACAATTAATGACCGTAAGGGTACGGTGGGCTCATACACGTCACAGACCGGTCTCTTTATGAATTTTACAAATGGTATGTACCACATTTATGTTTTTAGGACAATTGAAAGCATTTTATATAATTATGAGTTGTTCATTGTTCGCTTGACAACGTTTAGCCTGTTGTTGCTGACAATGAAGTATTTTGTTATGATCACATTTTTACGAAAAAATATCTTTTAATTTAGTCTTCGTCATGGGTGTATTCGTGGGAATTATAATGCCGCGTTTGATTGATTGAATAATAAAACACATGTTTAATTTAAAACAGCCCTAGTATACTGCTTGTTATTTATATCACAGGTGGTTAGCGTGTGGCTATGATAGCAATTAGTAAAATTATCAAATATATATATATGATAAGTGCTATTGTTTTCAGAGAAGTTGCTTTTTCGTTATAATTTGATTATTTTTCATTCAAAATGATGTTTTTACTAATTAGTATCATAGCCACACTCTAACCACCTGTGATTTATATATGTAATTTTGAAGTCAACAGTCCATCAATGCTAAGAGTTGTACTCTATGTCTAATGTCCAAAGTGAAATGAAGCGGTGATTATTGGTGATAAAATATGTTATGTTATACAATATAAGAAGGTGCACACTATCTGTTTACATTAATTTATGAAATTTATTTTATACATTACTCAATCTTAATAAAAATATAAACAATAATAAATAGCACATATATTCTACAGATTGCGTAGATTTGTTCGTATGGCACATTCAGCTGATCGGGATAAACTGCAATGGAGAAGGCAATCATAAATAGAAAACGGACCTTCACGTATTAATTGGCTTTACATATTACATTTACTACTTAATCAATGTGATTTGCTATTTTCTGGCGCCTTCCAACGAAACTGCTTTCACCGCGTTCGTTTTGTATTGTATAAGAAATTGCCTTTGAACATCACCACTAACTGTCATTTCTATGGAAAGGCGACCGTTAATACGAAAATCCAATACATATAACTTGATCTTACGCACACATTTACTCCTAAATGATTGCGAATTTGCCATTTTGCGATTTATTCTGGCGCATTCACGCAATTTGAAACGCGCCTTTATTTCATTTTCTTGTCTGCTGCTTAAGACGAAGAGGTAGTATGAACATTGATTACACCAGAGCATCAAACCGTCTGGGAGGTTGTACAAATGTCACGTGACGTTATTGATCGGCGAAAATTGTAGGAAACGTCTTGGAATTGTAACCATGGATTTCCCGAAATTCTCATACTGGGTAATCGAGCGCTGTTTTCGATGAGGCACTGAGAGTGGTCAGTCCAAAACCTAAAAATATTATTCATTTTGGAATGTATTATGCTTTTCTCGTCTCTATGCAGCCATTTATTGGATTTCGCGAATCAGTGCACGTTAAAGCCATTTACCGAAGGTGCATAAGGCTTGAAATCTATTGGAAATATTGTGTGCATAGCAAGAGCATTTAAACTTGTGACATCCACAAGGAGAGCTACAATTGTGCCTTGGATTATGCAATGCAATGGTACGTATTAGAGAGTTCTTGCGTCTGTGCATCGACATACATATCTCAAACCTAATCATATTATGAATTAGGTGACTAAATTGTTTAAAATGTAATGCTATGGGGTTAATTGTGTATATACAATACACACTTAACTGTTGAATAAATCAGGACCACGTGGGTAGTGGTTGCCCGTAAACTGGTTTTATCATCCAATACTTTCAATTGACAGTTAACAGGCGGGGACCCCAGCCTTGTTAATATTTGTGTGTTTGCATTCTGTTTTTTTTTCGTTGCATGGTGTTCTTATGGCTATTTGCAATTGGTCACTCGCCAGATCGATACATAAAAAACCTCTTGGCACTTTTAAGAGGTTTCTCGTGCTTTGTAAGCAGATATTTCGATGTTTATAGTTAAATATATCATGACCGTACATAGCCTTCTGTTTTTGTGTTACCATTCAAAATTATACGCTGTACGATGCAATCGTATATCTTGTTGGAAATGTTGGCATATTTGTGTTCAGCAACACCATTTTGTCTCATGTATATGTTTAGAACTTAACGCATAACTGCCAATAAATTAGGCATATTGATATCCAACCTCGTTAACAATGTACTGTAAACCGAAAAACAATGCACGCAAACAAGCACATTGACCTAAACTACACCTATTTGAATTCCATTGATACCTTTGACTGAGTGGACTGAAAAAACTACTCCGAATTTTGTTTTTATTCCAATATTATTGGTAGATTAAATTAATTCGAGTATTTGTAGACTATGTACGGTTTACCTACTAATAAGTACACCGTGGAAATTAAGAAATCACAATATGCAGCTAATTCTTTTCTTTTGTAAGCAATGCAGGCTGCTGGTACACAACAGCCGCTTACAATTCACAAAATTGGCCCGTTTGATTGACTGTGACCAACTTGAAAAAGAACAGTTCTTAAAGAGTTCTAAGCTTATGTTTGCCCTAATCATTACTCCAATATAAATTAATCCATACATTTAAAAAGCATTTTAATTGGTGTATTATGTTAAGTTGAAAAGTAGAACAATTGCTACCTTTGAATTTTCACTTGAATAATAGTTATATTACAAACCATAACGACGTTTCACAAACTTCTCTTCAGGATATTTGAACTGAGAATTTTTTAAATGACCCTTTAGCTTTTTTTAGACGTTTGCTTCATTTTCATCACACCACTATAACTGATAAAAGTCAAATTCTTCATTATCCCCGATCTAAAATATCGTTTTGCTTTCGTTGTCAACGTTGCTTTTTTGTTGCTAATGTGTCTCGTAAAAACAGTGCTTTCGACAATTTCTTCTTCATTGCATAACTAACATACTAGAGGGTACTCAGCGCTTAGCTAAGTGTAAATGTATATGACCAATGTACCACTAAGTGATGGTATGGCGACTTACTGGCAGACGTTATGTCAGACAACCACGTTGTGTATCAGACTCTTAATGTTTAGAACCTCTCAAGATATCGACGTGTCATAGCTACTTTTGATGTCTACCGTTAAGACAGATTTAAGTGTCACCGATTTAATTTTGATACAATGCAATGCACGAAACAATAAAGGTACAACTAAGTTTCAGACATACCCTTACGGAAAAACGAATTACACACAAAGATACCTTTGAACGTCAAACTTTTCTACAAAGAAAACAAAGCCAGAACGAGCTGCCTTTAAAATACGTCAGTGTCCATCCAAGACATAATGATTACAGTAACTATTTGTTTTCGCGAACAAGTATTTGCAATTTCTCCTGTTTGAATATATTCGTTGTGTGTGTTCTTTTACCCTGATTAATCATGATACATATTAGTAATTGAGTTACTGCATATATTTAAATAATAGCTTTGCATGTATAAAGACTTGTACGAAATTATTTTTGTGTGAAAATAATATTTTTATTTTTAAATTGAATAATATTCGCCGTCTTCATAAGCAAACATAACTTAACTATGGCGATAAACATGTTTATTTCATTTCTTTTGTATATGTTTGTAAAATATTATTTAAGCAAAGTATCAAACGTCACCATAATCTATGTACATTGTTCAACATAAAATATATAAACGGCTACGTGCTATCTTAGTAAATGGGTTTATTTGAGATGTTTCAAGTTATAATGATGGCATAATGCCCAAATAGTAAAACAAGACAATACAAAACGATACACACTCGAGATGTAATTCTTATGTCAGTAAAACATGCAAATAATACATGTGAGAACAGTACGAAACACCTTAGTGCATACCAGTTTCTAATATATGCAATAAGTACATCTACACAAAAATAAACATACAAAACAAAACGAAACGATTACTTTTCAAGATATTATACTTATGTTTGAAAACCATGCACTTTTTACATGAACGAACAATTTAAACAATAAACATATTTCACAATAATTATTCCAGATGTATTTAAGTAAGTGTTTTGCGAAACAGACAGTTTGTTTATGTACTAGTAAAACAAACAGCCAGTAAAAAACGATAACGAATTGCGATGTCATTCGTAGAATGTTGCAAAACATAAAATATAGCTAGATTCATGTTCTGATGTATCAAACTAATTACAAATACTAACATAACAGATACATATCTAACGCTGCAATCTATTCCAGATTTAATTTCAGTTATTTTTGAGTGCGAAACATGCAGAAAGTATATGTATTAACTATAATGTTTTGTTTTAATATATTTAATGCAATTCTTAGTATGTTTGTAAAACAGGGAGTAAGCACAAGATGTTAGAATACAAAACAGCATATAAATAAATGCATACCTAATACTAATGTTAAACGTACATATAAAATGAAACTTAGGCTTCATCAAAATGATTATCCTTAACATAGCACGTGTCCTTTATTGCCAAAAGCCATAGACACAACACACACAATAAGGAATAAACACACACACATATACGGTCAAAGCAAAGCGACATACCAATACAAAAATACAACACGGCAACTATTCATACTGTGATGTTTAATGTTTTCTTGAGACACTTCAGTGAGTATATGTACTAACGCTAAAAAGTTACGAAAAAATCGTAAACGAAAAATATATGTACTATCATATCAAAACAACGGTTAACATAACATTTTAACACGATGACAAGGTTAATGTTCTTACAATTCAGAAAAACAGGACTTACTAAAATTAAAAACGAAAATTTTCCGGGATGTATTGTTAATGTTTTTGTTTTCATTATGTTTGCATATCATGCAATAAGTAAACGTAATAACAATACAAAACAACACAACTACCAAGTAATACAATACTTTTTACTAACAACACTGTGCGGCATTCCCGGAGTAGAGTCCGAAGGCAGTAAGAAGAGAACTATCTGTTTGACATCTTATTTCCTTGTCAGGGAAGTCAATATTAACTGAGACACAAGCTTCTTCTTCACATCAATGTCCGATTTCTGGAACAAGACGCTTTTGTGTGTCAATTTGTGACACCAATCCAACGTTTGAACTAGTTCTTTCGCTGTCTTTTCTAAAATGGTACCAGCTATTGGATGATAAAACGATGCCGTCTTTACACTAATGGAAAAGGATCAATCATAAAAACCCAACCATTTAACTGTATTGTCCTGATCAAATTATATTTTAGCGAAAACTGACTTGTTGTTAACATAATACAAAATATTTAATATGCTTCAAATGTTATGGTATGGTTGATTTTATTAAAAGGAATAATACAAAATGAAATGCACAGCTAGTTAAAATAATGTAAGTCCTTCCCTTTATCAGGTCAATCATTATACGTTTTATATTTAGGAGAAACTGGACGAACCGAAAGTATACAAAATAATGAAAGTGCCTTGTGTGTAATTCACATGATATTAATTTAAACTCACTATTTATGTAGAACACGCTAGAATTAAGAACGATATGCGTGTCACACACATATTATTGATACCCGGCACTATGCTCAGCAGTAGATATATTATTTTAGTATTTCTTTAGTCCTTGTCAATTCTTTATTTTTTTGACATTTCGAACTTATTCGATCTATTTAATATTTCGTTTTCGAGATGACAAGTTTAAGACTCGTAAAATGCCACAGAGACATTTTTCTACACAATGCCAATTTACCATATTGTTGTAGGAACTATTTCCACATTCAACAAAGTTCTGGCTGTACCCCTGTTTTTCAGATGGTTCTTATTTTTATTGTCCGTTCCACAGTTAATCTGCTCATCGGAACGAATGGAATGTCATACAATACAGACACGGGCTATGGTTATTTTGGCATCAAACTGTCATCCGAGTCTTGAAATGATAACTTTCTTTTGTAACTATTTGAAAATGCTGAAGTTAAACCCCCTAAATATAAGAAGAGCACATTCCGTTTTCTCATATTATGTGCGCTCTAAATATTATGACTCTGCATACGGACCGAGTAGTATGAACGTGGCATATAATATATCAATTAATTATAACGGATGATTACCATAAAGAGTTTTGCACCCAGCTTCGACAGTTTAATGTTACAAATATACATGTACACTGTAAATGTATATGCGTTAGTTATAAAATGTTTTCATTATGACAAAGCTGTAAAGAAATCACACTACAAATAGAAGTTCTGTTTTAAAGTTAAGTCCCATGTTTAAAGTTCAATGCGTGCATTGATTTATCTCGCCAGGCCCAGTTGGGCTTGACATTTATCAATGACGACCTGTATCTAATAAAGAATACAAAGAACTCTCACAATAGACATATATTGAAGAGAATGTCCAAGATATTTTCCAGTCTAAGAAACAATGACAGAAAAGTTCACCCATTATGGATAGGATAGACAGTAAGCACATTACTCCCATTATGTTCCTTCATTTATGTAATCATTTTAACCTCCGTGGAGACGGTACCGTCTTGTAATCAGAACATTCTGTATTGAGTTCATTCATAGCGGACATATATGTAGTTTCAGGAATGATTGAAGTAAGAGGAAAAACTAGTTAGCAAATATTGCCTTTGAACAAATAGGAAACACGCTTTTATCCCGTTTTATTTTGTACAAAGGCTACAATACGTTAGGTCTAAAATAAGCAAACATTAAATTAACACTGTTTAGGAAAAAATCGGGACACATGTATTAGACTTTCAATGAATGTATTAACTAGCGATCACATGTAGATAATGTAATTATAATAATGTAATGAACACTTGAATTAAAAACATATTTTGCATCCATTAACTCGTGTATGTGAAACCATTATATATATACATATTTAACATGGTCACGATGCTTAAAGATGACCGCGAGTTTTCGTTTCGTCAAACTGATTAATCCAATGAGATTTATTCCCAAATGGATACATAGACGCAAGGTTGCATATGAAGTACAAATAAAAGTGCGCACCTTAATAATGTTGTTGTTTTACCTTCTCTTCTATTGTTGTTTATGAATAGTAGGCGGAACCGAAGCAAAATGCAAAAGTGACAAGAATGTCTTAAAATATATATTGTCTAGAGTAAACTTGGAATTGAACAAGTATTTCATTTTATTTGGATTAAGTATTCTTTATCAACGGATTGTCTATAAATGAAAGGCTTAAGTTTTCTTAATGAAGATGACAATCCTCATAGTAAATCAAAAGCAAAGGCCATAAGTTAATGCATTTCAAAGTGCAATTAGGTCCAATGAACGTAAGTGACGTAAGTGAAGCTAACTCGAAGGAATACTATTTCTTATTTAGGGCACGGATGTTACAATGTCCACGTCACGCTAGGTACGAAAAGAATACACACTGTGTTTTGGTAAATGTAGACGAGGATATGTCCTTTACACGATCGTTGATATCGGTCTTTGTACATTGAAAACAAGTAGGCACATTAATACTGGTAAGGTTTACTTTGTGAAATATTCGTAACTGTAAAAATACAAATGAGTTGTTTATAGTTTACGGTTGAACAGGTCTGCGTATTCATACATAATGATCACTATTTGATACAGCAAATAATTATTATATTATGCTTATTGTTTCTTTGTCGTTCAGTATTCTTTTTTCGATAAAACATTACAAACAGGTAAATGCTATTCGATGTCACACTAAATATATTCGTACACTACTAGTTTCTCGAATAAAACATACGCGTTATTATTCTTAGACTAACGTATTACTTAAACGAGTGAAAATACCACTCTGGATCAGCTGACTATTTATGGTATAAATCAATCAGCAGACGATTAATTGCATTAAACAATCTATCTACGGAGGATTCTGGAGATAGTCGATGTTGCACGATTGAGATCAATCTTACGGAGTATACGGAGATAGTCGATGTATCACGAATGTGTAATTACTAAAGACAATGCAAAAGACCTTGCTCTTCAGCGTGACTCGCTCATAAACATAGTTATGTCTGATAACCTGACACAGTTTTAAAACCGACCCTATACATCTGCTCATCTCGACTATTGATTTGTAATTATCTACAGAAGTGCACAGGCTCTTGGGGGATCAAAATGTCATTAAAGTCTTGAAACGAAGAATTTCCTTGGTAACTTAGTTACAATAATAAATAACACCCACGAGGAATCGGATATAACAGAGGCGAAATCACGTATTCGAATTTCATCTCTTCGTACATAATAATTACGGTAATTGGTAGTAACAAAAGAATATTCACTTTCGCAAATTATGATTATTAGCATTTTTGCAGCTCTTTTCGTCATCTTTTGTCAACATTGGCAAATATATTTACTTAGTGTTTAAGCATTTTACACCCTGCATCATGGCTTCTCCGTGATATCTAGTACTACATGATGTTTTGTTATAAAATCTTGAAAATAAGAAATACTTTATTTGATACTTGCATTGACGTCATTTCATCGTGCCACTGAAAGATATAGTTGTGTTGCTCTTGTCATATTAGACGACCGAGTAATAACGTTGCTATTAAAGATAATTGTTAATTCTCTTTAATTGCTTTTTAGTTCGATTTACATTGCTATGAATTATTGGTTTAAGTTTATTTGCACGTGTGTGCTTATGACTAAGTGTGTTCCAAGTGTGAGCATTAATGAATAATAACTGTGGAAACTTGGCTCAGTGCATGTATCGTCCTAGATAAGAATGTGCAGCCCTCTCAGGCTAATAACGGACAACACTATCCGCTTGAATGGACTTTTTCGTTTCAAAACGAAAATCCAATCTAGGCGGAATGTGTCGTCACATATTAGCCTGTGCGGACTGCTTTATGCACATGAATTACATGTCCGGTGTTCCCAGAGCGCGTTCATATGTTAAATGCTGTGTTGCATGTGTTATCACCGCATGGGTCATGTAATTCGACAGTTAATTTAATTTAATAGAAGACCAGCGGATGTTTGCAATATATTTGTTATTCCTGAGAATGTTTTTTGGAGTTTCTTTATTTCTATATTTCTGTTATTGGAGTTTCATTTTTCACAAATTTATGTTATTGGAGTTTCCTTATTCCTATTTTTATGTTATTGGAGTTTCATTATTCATATATGTATGTTATTGGAGTTTCATTGTTCCTATATTTATATTATTGGAGTTTCATTATTCCTATATTTAACTGAATGACATAACGTTTTGCAAACGACAGATGAAAGATTTGTCTTTTTCCAGTACACTGACCATACGCTCAACAAGTAAAGTGGTTTAGCACGCCGTACCCCGTTTGGCTTGTTGGCTGTCTTAAACTAGTTCAGAGTCGTTCACATAAGGCAAACACATTACATCGCATTCTCAATTTGGAAGAATTCCCCAGACATTTTCGACAATCATGAGATATTAGTTCACTCATTGTGTCTAATACGATTTCAAGAGATGAATTGCATGGTAATTGCTTCATTCATACATTTGTCTGAGGAAGTGTATACTCCTCATGTTTAGTTAGCTCTCTATATAGTTGATGTACAAGCATTCATTATCGTCAGTTCATTAAATATTAGGTCTGCACAGTGCCTATATACATTGTTTATTTACTAAATAGACTATATGTTCATGTGTCAGTGTTCTAAATGGCTGAGTCAGCTTTTCAGACTAAACACTTTGCATGCTGGGAAATTTGTCGTCCGCTAAAATGTTGTCTGCTGAATTTCTAAAATTTGCATTTTAATCGATTTTTTTTTCAAAGAATACTATCAGAATAGCAAACAGTTTGGATCCTGATGAGACGCCATTTATACGTAGTGCGTCCTTAAATTCATGAACTCATAAAAAAGTACAAACTACGGAAGTGCAATGACAAAATACAAATATGAATAACATGCGTGAAAACGTGAGTGTGACATAGACGTTGGAGAACCTTTTATTGTGGGAAAATGACTATGTGTTTTACCAGTTAAATAATTCACTAAAAGCGGGGTTTTAAAACTGCCCATTTTGGTGAAATGCACTTGAGAAGTGCACTGGCCATGTTAACGTTATAGTAAATTTGTTGTTTTTAAATCAACGTGGCTCAACTCAATTTAAAGTGTGTGTATATAGGCATCCGGACACAAGTACAGTATGTTTATACAATACAAAGCCACCTAGCAATTCTTTTCATTCATTATAATTTCCTGAAATATCAATGACATGTTTCTAATTTGAACAAAGTCAATTTTTATTTAATTAGCAAATTTGAAGATATAACAAACAGTTTGTTATATAGACAGGACATCATTAGTTTTCATCAAACAAATTGATTATCTCTCTGACCCCAATTTTAAATCTACAAAAGATTCGTCCCGGTTTCGCTATAATGGGGACATTCAAAGAACGCATGGAACTTTTTTCAACGATGCATATGTCCAAGAGTGTCAAACAGTGAAAACATATTCTCTCTTCGCGATTCACAATGAAGTGCCGTCTGAATTCAATATGAAGTCTAAGGTTGGCACATCCGGACCCGTTTTCATTTAAAAGTACAGTAAATTGATAGATATTTACCAGGGTTTTACAACAACGTAAATTGCCCGTATACTTGCAGCGCGTTGATGTTTCAATTCCATTCTACCCATGCATGGTCATACAGACAACCACGAAGTGTTGAACACTATGTACGAATAGAGTTATGTCACTTATATCTTGCGCTTACAAACAATATCCAAAGCAAAACTTTAAAAGCAGGGAATTTATGTTAGAAGCCAATTGACCCCTGTGTGTGTAAATGAAAGGCCAACGCTCTCGCTTTCATTCTCAATATGTGGACTCAGCGTCTAACACTATCCCATTATGATTCCTTTTTCTAATGGAGAGGGCGTTCGTATACAAATTGATTGCATCGTCTGGGAGAAATGTATATTAATTGTCTCTGAATGCGAGCTAATACGTGTCTCTCAAAATCACAGTTCGTGCAATGTTTCTGGAATAATCGATGGCGCTACAGTGCATGACCATTGGGAATGGTGGATATTGAATAATAACAGAGATTTCAGACAAAGCTAACGCTTGAATTGATGGACCATTTCTTCCATAGTACAAATTTATGCTTAACTCATATCTTATAAATAATAATACGGGATTTTAAACATAATCTGCTACTGTAAAAGCAATTGTGTCTAATATAAAACATAGGCAAATCATAATGTATTTTATATGTCACAATGTTTGGATGAACCTCAATAGTACAGAGATGTGTTAGATAAATTACATTGTGTTTACACGTATACATTATGTTATTAAACTTGCTTAAGATTTTCCATACGGAATATGAACTAAAATTATTCAAAATAAACGGTCGCGTATAATTATTTTATCAAATTTTCTTTAAAATAAAATATTCACATCATTTTATCCTTTATATGAAAAAACATTTTGCGTAGTATATGTGGTAAAATTGGTGACACGAGTATAAATGCGATTCAGCAACAACGGTGATTTCCCATGTGTACCGGATCAATAAGCTATTCCCGAAGATTGGTATCTCCGACTTCTAGGCGTCTAAAATAATTTAATTTGAATACTCGAAACAATTGTTGATTGCATTTGTGTTTAAATCGAGCAATGCGTGGTTGTTTTGGGTGAACACTTTAATGTAAGTGGGTCATTACAAATTGAGCGTTTTTGTAGAGAATGTGGGTAATATTAACCCATTTATGCCTAGCGTCTAGAAAAAAGGCCTTGGCAAACAGCGTAGACCCAGATGAGACGCCGCATGATGCGGCATCTTATCAGGGTCTGCGCTATTTGCTTAAAAGGAATTTCTGTAAGAAATATTCTAAAAATAGAAATAAATATACTAGACATCCCTAATNTAGAACTCTTCTTTTTTCGTCATTCGTGGTTTACAGTCCCTTTAAAGGACTTCTTGTATAAACGAAAATCTAGAAATTAGCCTTTTTGGACTGCACACACTTGACGCACGTGCGTTAAGCCCCATTTTCCAGGGCACGGCTCAAATACATGGTTATTTTGTGAGGTTGTTCACACAGCAAAGGGCCTGCTGTCATTCACTGTAGATTTAATTAGTCTGGTAAGTTAGGCCCCGTGTAAATCGTAGGAAGGTCCCATGTTAATGGTGCAAATTCCGGCTAATTTTAACTGAGTAATTTTCGCTTCCGAATGGGTTATGCTCAACTGGTCCGGTTAACTTGGGCCATGATTATAAACTGAGCAACAACTATATGCTGTTGTTCACATCAAATTAACCCATTTATGCCAAGTGGACTCTCCCATCCTTCTAAATTGGATCAATCTATTTCCAAAACTAGGGATGTCTAGTATATTTATTTCTATATTTAGAATATTTCTAACAGAAATTCCTTAAAGCAAACAGCGCAGACGTGAAAGTTGCAGAAGACGAACACATGTAACTACCAATTATACAAATTTAACATACGACCTCGCTCTTGGAAAACGGGACTAAATACATGTGCGTAAAGTGTCGTCAAAGATTATCCTGTTCAGTCCGCACAGGCTTATCTCGGACGACACTTTACACCTTAACTGGATTTCCGCTAAGGGGATACTTCCTTCAAACGAAAAATACCGAAAACAGCGTAAAATGTCTAGTTCGCACAGGCTTATCAGGAGCGAAACTTTCCGCGAATGCATTTAGCCCCGTTTTTCACAGAGCGAGGCTCTAATATACGCCCTCGACCAAGACAACGAATACAAATTTCAATCCGACGCGACAGGCGATTTGTATCCATTTGCATAAGGGTTATTTAGTTACATGGATATAGAGTCTGATATCCACTTTTTGTAATGATCGCCCAGCGTAAACGTTTGCTTTGTACTGGTAGAAAATGTATTGATAGAGTGTATTTATATTACGCACACTTAACCTAAATGAGATACACACTTTTTTAAACATCGCATATTTTTTTTTTGGAAAATATATATCAGTTGTCTTCTGATATTTGAAGTCGTCAGTTGTTCTTACGTGTATCAATACTTCACCTGTATATTTTGCCTTTTTATTATCATAATTGTTGCCGAGTACGGTACACATACCTGCTAACAGTATGGTAAACTGAAACATAAATTAGTCAATTGAAAAGCCTACCAACACAATGTTCATTTTTAAATAACCAAGGTGAAATATCTTATCGTCAAATATTTTTTCCTTGAATACTATACCTCTTTGTCTGTTCAAGTGGTTTTTACTTATTTGACGTTTGATAACAAATATTTGTGACGTGGCTTCTGTACATAAAGCGGCTTGGTATTATTCCCTATTTATGCGAACTAAATACGGTAATTGCGATACATGTAACCCACATAAATAAAGGACATCCGGAATGTTACCTTTCTGTCAGTTACACATGTCTGAAATCGATAAAAGCGTACCAGTTCCGTAAATGTTTATAACGTAACATTTGAATTAATGTAGGAAATAAATACTTTAATATACAATACAATGAGACTATTCTGTCATATCAGACACACATTCTGGATCAGCAAACATTTTAATTCTTATTATGTTTGGAAAACAAATAGTTCTAATAGTAAATGTCCAAACAATACGAAACACTGAAGTGCATAACAGTTCCCGATGCATGCAATTACTACATCTAAGAAACCAATAAACATACAAAACAACATAAATTATTACTTGTCACCATGGTATTCTTATGTTTGCAATACAAGCAAGTTTTACATGAATTAGAACTGCAAAACAATATGCTACTTCACAATAATTAGTTCAGAAATATTTTAGTAAGTGTTTTGCAAAACAGACAGTATGTATATGTACTAACAATCAATATGTCAATCTTAGTATGTTTGCAAAATTTGTAATAGACCTAGGGTTATGTTCTTATAAATCGTAGACATTATTTCGTATACTCAAATAAAAGAAAATATTTAACGTTACAAAACACAATACCTATTCCAGATTTTATTCAGTACATACGTTTTGGCGAAACATTCAGGCAATTTTTGTATTAGCAAGAATTGTTTTATTAATATAATTAACGTAATTCTTAATATATTTGTAGAACAGACAGTATGAAAACAACATTGCAATACAAAACAACATTGAACTAATTGTTATTCATATACATATAAAATGAAATTAAGGCTGCTCCAACTTTCAACAAGCACTAGAAACAACACACACTTCTAAATAAACACACACACATGAATAAAACTGGGGTCTCTGCCATGTAACGGTCAAAGTAAAGCAACATACGACTACAAAATACAAACACCACGGCAACAAGTCATATTGTGAATATTAATGTTTATATATTTTTGCGTAACTATGATTGAATGTATGTACTTACACAAAAAACGTCATGCAAACCAATACAAAACGACAATTATTTGAGATGTACTTCTAAATAGGTTTGTTAACATGCAGCGCGTGTACATGTTCTTACTTTAAAACAGAATATTATCGACAAATATATATTATTTATAACAAAGCAAAACTATTTTATACTATTACTATTAACACACGATAAGTATTCGAGATGTATTTTAAGTAGACATGCTTTTGTGATCGACGCATTAAATTAAATGGTCTAACAATACAAAACAACATAACTAACTAAAATTAAAAACGACACCTTTTTAGATGTATATAATGGTATAATGTTGGTAAAGCATACACTAAGTAAACGTAATAACAATACAAAAAACAACAACAATATTAAGCAATGCAAGATGATAACTGATACGTAATTCGTATGTTTGCAATACATGCAGTTATTAATTTATGGCTAACAACACTGGGCCACATTCCTGGAGGAGTTTCCGAAGGCAGTCAGAAGAGGCGAATCTGTTTGACATCTTATTTCCCTATCAGGGAAATCAATAGCGCATTAGACTCAAACTGGGTAGAGTTCTAGAAACACAATGTCCGATTTCTGGAACAAGATGCGTGTCTATGTCAGCTTTTGACACCAATCCAAAGTTTGACCTAGTTATTACACTGTCCTTTTCAGAATGTTACACGCGATTAGATTCTAAAACTAGGCCGTCTTTTCACTAAAGGAAAAGGCTCAATTATAAAAACCCAAACGTTATTCAGTATTGTTCTGATTTAATTATCTTTTACGAAAACCGAACTTGTTGTTAACATAAACATATTACATATTTAATACTGTATGCTTCTAGTGTAATATTTAATGGTATGGTCAGGGGCGTAGATAACCTCCAAACATTGGGGGGGCGGTCCAGTTTCTGTACTGGGAACATAAAGGGGTTCGTTTTAGAGGGTTGTCCTCTCCCGTGGTTCCGAAAAAATTTACAATTACAATTAATATGGTGCGTTTTGGGGGAACTTTCATGTTGATATAAATGCTCGATTTTTGTCTCATTCTCAGTTTGTCATGAAATCAGTTTGTCCAATTATGCCGCCCACGACCCAGAAATCTCAACAGTTATTATTTTCTTTCCAAAAACTCGTGCTAATTAACCCCTGCCCCCCCATTACCTACGCCCCTGATGGTTTATGTTATTAAAAGTAATCTTATTAAAAAAATGCACAGTTAGTTGACATAATATATGTATTTCCCTTTATCAGGTCAAACATAAATAAAATGCACAATTAGTTGACAGAATGCATAACTTTTCCTTTATCAGGTCAAGACTTATAACTTGTTGTTAATATAAAAACTGCATATTTAATACTGTAGCTTCTAGTGTAATATTTTCTGGTATGGTTTATCTTATTTTAATGCATCTCATAAAATAAATTGCACTGCTAGTTTACATAATGTATGTCTTTCCTTTTATCAGGTCAAGCATTATACGTTCTAAAGATTTGAGAAACTGGACGAAACATACTTATAAAGAGAACAGAAAAAGGAAAGTGCCTCGTATTCATTTTAACTCAGTATGTATTTAGGAACAATAATCAAAACACGCTTGTATTTGGAACGATATGCATGTGGCACAAATATTACTGATACACGGTGAATGCGCAAACGCAGATATATTTTCGTCTTTCTTTAGTCCTGTCCATTCTTTTTTGACATTTCGTACTTATTCGATATATTAAGTAGTCGTTTTCGAGATGACAATTTACGATGTGCAGAAAGCCACAGTGATATTTCCAACAAACTGCCAATTAAGTATATTATTGTCGGAGATACACTGACATTCAACAAAGTTCTTCAAAAGCTGTACTCCTGTTTTTTCAGATGGTTCTTATTTTTATTGCCCATTTCTGCTCAACGGAAAGAATGGTATGTAATAAAATAAAGATGGGTTGAGGTTATTCGGGCATCAAAATGTCATTCGAGTCTTGAAATGACAACTTTCGTTGGAAACTAAGCGGCAACGCTGAAGTTAACCCCCCCCCCCCCCCCCCCNGAGGAATCGTAAATTTAAGAAGGGTACATTACGTTTTCTCATTTTATGTGCGCTCTGAATACTATGACTCTGCATATGGACCAAATAGTATGAACGTGGTACATAGTATAGCAATAAGTTATAACGGATGATTTACATTAAGATATTTGCATTTTATGCAAACTTCATGTTACACATATACATGCACACTATAAATATATATAAGTTGTGTTAATAATAAAATGTATTTATTGCGACATAGCTCTACGGACTTCTCACCACAAACGAAAGTTCTGTTTTTACGAGCAGTCCACTGTAATAAGTTAACACGTGCATTGATTTATGTCGCCAATCCCAGTGTGGCTTGTTATCTTGCAATGCCGGTCTGTATATAATTAGGACTCTAGTTCTTCCACACTAAACACATATATTGGAGAGAATGTGGAATGCATTTTCCCGTATAAGAAATATTAACAAATTACTTCACTCATTGTGTAGGATAGGGTAGACATAGGCACATTACTCCCATTATTTTCCTGCATTTATGTATTCATTTTAACCTCCATGGAATTACTTTCTTGTAATAAGTACTTTCGCTATTTAGGTTCTTATGCAAGACATTCATAGCTGACATAAATGAAATATTCAGGAACAATTGAAGTAAGAGGATAAACAAGATAGAAAATATTGAACATGAACAAATAGGTGAGACACGTCTTTATCACTTTGTCTCATGAAAAAGTATGAAAAGCCAAGTATAAATGAGATAACTTACAAACGATGATACAATGTAAACACTCATTTAACAACACTTACATTGTCTGGGAAAAATCTTGTGACACTTTCAAGGATATAATTGTGTATATGTAAACTACCGATAACATGTAGATAAGGTAATAGTAATGTAATGGGTACTAGAACTTTTTAAACATATTCTTTATTCCATTAATAAGTATGTGTATGTACAACCAGTATATATATATATATATATATCTAGCATTGGTCACTATGCTTGAAGATGACCGCAGACTTGTCGCATCATCGAACTGTTGATTCATCCAATGAGATATATTCCTAATTGGAAACGTAGACCCAATTTTGCACCTGAATTACAAAAAAGCGCACACGGATTATGCTGTTGTTTTACACCCTTTGCACGTGTTGTTCTGGAGTCATAAAAGGAAACGAAGCGATGCTTGCGTAAAGGATGCAAATTATGGCAAAGCTGTATTAATATATACNGTAATCATAATTATAAAAACTTTGATATGATATTTCAAACAAAACAAACTTTTAATCCAATATGCGTACAAATTACAATGACAGTTGTATTGTTTCGTTAATAACCGTTTCAATGTTTTGTAAATGACAGCTGCAGTGTTTTGTAAATGACATTTGCAGTGTCTGTTATGTTTGCCATTGCTAGTATTACATGAGCGTTTATTAGGTTATTGCTGGAGAATATCAGCCTTTGTAAACTAAGCAAAATCAGGCACATGCGGGATCACGGTGCCTATACCACGTGACTTTTTAAGATCTGTGTTGGGAGAATAACCCGCGACCCATATAACATTTTTAAGGATTTCTTTTGAAATATTTCACCATTTTTAATGGGATAAAGTGGGGGAGCTCGCTCATTCGTGAGAGTTTTCTATAGGTATCATGATTTTTTTTTAAAAACAAAGCAGTATTTCTTCAGTAAAGTGCAATCGCGCGTTTGAACGGTTAGAAAAATGTCGGATCAGTGTGGGGACTTCCTATTACAAACGCGCGAGTGAACTTTACTGAAAAAATACTTATTTGTTTAAAAAAAAAAATCATGATATCCTTAAAAATGTTAACTGGGTCGCGGGTATATTGTACAATTAGAAAAAGCAACAAATGTGGGTAAATATAAATAGAGCAATATCAGGTCAGGGTGGCTTTTTGTCAATTTATATTTTTCTGTAAATAAGGATTCTTTATCCATATTATTTGGACAATATTTGATAAAAATTATTATTAAGTTGAAACGTAAAAAAGCTCGAAACTAACTGTATACATCTGCTTACTTTCCATAAGACTACAGCGAATATCAGGCATTTACAGCAGTCGGGCATATCAGTCACCGTTTATTCCTATTCTTTGGCAATACATACGTATTCGGTGTAAATTTCATTTTCAAGTGAAAAAATGGCAATGTCTAACATTCACATTTTTTTTAACAAAAGTGAAAATTAACTTAAGTGATCTGGGTTCCTTGGACAACATTAAAACCCACATAGTTCTTTTAAATTGAATGAATATATGTCATTGTTAGATCAGTTGTATTTTCCCAAAACCGGTTAATCTGCTCAATGGATATATTGTTGCATTATTGGCTACATACTGGCCTGTCTCTTGAGGCATACAATGTCATTTGAGTAATACACCGGAGAATTCCGTTCGTAACAAAGTTACTATACCTAAGTTAATTTCTAAGGTCTTGTATATAACGACGTAACTATTCCCTGATTTTCCTACTTGTACACAAGCTACACAAACGTGTTTCGGCCAATTTACCAGAAAAAGTAACAAATGCGGACACATTTATTAACCTTAAAAGTTTTATTATGTAAACAAATTTTACAATACACAGGTTCGGAAACGCTAGGTACAAATAAAATGTACTGACTGTTTGGGTAAATTTACACGAGGAAATAGTCCAAAGACGTCCCCAGCTATTTCAGATTAATGCAATAAAACGTTACCAAACACTTCGAAGCATTCGCAATTATATAGTCAGGCAATATGCTCATTAAAAAACGATTTATGTAACAGTTTATGTGCAGCTGATCCTTCTGCTTGCTTCTGAAAACGTCTTGAAAAAAAAACACAATGCCCTTCAAAGGAAATTGTTGATAATGTAATGTACACCGTTGTCGAAGAGGAATAATAGTATTTAAAGATAAGTATTTATTTAAATGATTAAGAAATCGATGTTATTTTGTATTTTTTGTTGTTGGTTGGTGGGCTTATACTATTTGACGAGACTGGTAGATCCAAATAAATGCAGTAACAGGAACCGGCAATCAACGCTAATTGTGATTTATTCCCATAGAGTAAGTGGTTGTCATATTAATTCTCGTATTTACAAGATCCGTTAATGTGGGTCATATTACAGTTAGCTGTGTAAAAATATGGATACTGTCCTTTACACTATCGTTTATATCGGTCGTTGAACATAATCAGGTAAATGTATGTTGCTTAAATTTTACCTGGTAAATATTCGTTACAGTTAAAGTATAAATGAGTTGTTGTAAACTAGTTTACTGTAAACCTTGACTACGTTTAAATACATAATGATCGATATTCGATGCAGAAAGTAATCGTTATTATAATATTCTTACTCTTGTTTTTGCCCAAGTTTATTCTTTATTCGATGATACAGTAAATACATGTAATAGATATACAATAGATATACAATTTCACACAGTTAATACTCGTTTAAGACTAGTTTGTCTTATATTAAAGTGTTATCAAAGAATACATAAACGTTACTATTCTTAGTCAGATCGACGTTTTGCTTAAAACAGTGCCGTTACCACTCTGGATCAGTAGACGAGTTGTTGCATAAATCAATCTATCTACGGAGGATTCCGGAGATAGTCGATGAATCACGATGGTTTCATTACTAAAGACAGTGCAAAATAGCCTTTCTCTTCAGCTTGAATTAAACATAGATATGTATATTCTTCTCGCACCGTTTTTTAATTGACCGTATATGTTTTCTATTTCCCAGTTCATGTGCTCATACTATCGATTTGTAATACTCGACAGGAGTGAACAGGCTCTTGGGGGATAAAAATGTCATTAAAGTATTTGAACGAAGAACTACCCTGGTAACTAAGTTACAATCCTGAAATTACACCCACGAGGAATCGGATATCACGGCGACACAAAAGCGTGGTTATCTGAATTAACAAAACAGTATTCACATTATAAATAATTGATCATTAGTATAACTGAAGCTCTTTTTGTCATCTTTTGTTACGAAAATATGATCACTGGCAAATATATTCACTTTGTGCATAACAATTGATTAAGCATTAAACATCATGCATTACTGCTTGTTCGTGATATGCATTCCGATTGTTTCGAGTTAGTACTATATGATGTTACGTTATACAATCTTGAAGATAAGAAACAAATGTATTCGATACTTGCATTTCATTCTTTCCACGTGCTTAAGAAATGGGTTATTCCGTTGTTGTTGTAATATTACATGACCGAGTTATAACTTATGCTATGCTATTACATGTATATACTTTTTTAATTCTCTTTATATATTTTTTTCAATAACAATGATATGTGGTTTACGTTAATCAACACGTGTGTGAATGAATAATTTTGGTCCGAGTGTGAGGTTCGGTGCGCCTTTCAATCGGTTTCAACCCCAATTCTTTGTATTAACTGTTCCAAGGCTAGTTCCCATGCTAGAAAACCTAGCTTACTGCATTTACCTTAATTCTCGGAACATATTGCCCTGTGCTGTACGCACAGTATAATCAGGGAAGACACTTTCCGTGTTTATGGAAGTTTTCTTTCAAAGGAAGTCTCTGCTTATCGAAAATCCAGCGAAGGCGACAAGTGTCGTCCCAGTCCACACAGGCTAATTCGGGACGACACTTGACGCACATGCATTAGGTCCGGTTTTCCCACAGCGCGGCTCATATGATTATTATTTTGTGTTATGTGTTGTCCTGTATTGTACCGGTATTAAAAACATTTTTCTGTTATTAAAAAATATTTTGATACCTTTTATTCGCATTATATATATTTTTAAATGACTGACATAACGTTTTGTAAACGACAGATGAAAGGTGTGTCTTCTGCCAGTACACTGACCCTACGTTCAACATGTACTGTGTATTAGCACGCCGCACCCCGATCGGCTTTTTGGTTCTCTTGAACTATTAAAGACTCGCTGCAATACGGTAAACAGATTATATCGAAATCACAATAGACACATTCATTTGGGAGAATTTCGCAGACATTTTTCTCACAATCATGAGATATTAGTTCACTCATTGGATTTGATAGGATTAAAAGCGGAGAAACGCATTGAGGCTTCTTCATTCATACATGTGTCCGAGGAATGTATTACTCCCCGTGTTTAGAACGCTTTCGATATAGTTGATATGCAAACATTATGATCGTCAGTTCATTGAAGTATCAGTCATGTCCAGTACATGTATCATTTTTTATTAAATGGTAACGAGACTTTTATCATTGTAATATGGAAAAGAATATCAATTTTATTTCGTTGGAATAAATAACGTTCCCACGTTAATATTCTGTTGTTGTTTTTTGCATATTTATGAAGAAATTAACTTAAAAAACATCATGAATTGTCAACAATATCTAAAGCAGAATATACTTTCAATCTGCGATTCGTGAAGATATGATATCTTCACGAATGAATCAATGGGCCAATTTTTTTTGTAACAAGTTGTGTCCATTTTTGTCTTTAAAATTGAAGTGTTCGTTTTAACAAAGTTGTAATATTGGTTTGTCACGAAAAAACAAAATCAATCAAATAAAAATAAATACACTATTGAAGATAAGTGAAATGAATCAATCAAAATTTTGCAGAAGATTGATAACAGCAATTACGAACAGATTTAAAGACGATTCTTCGTAGAAGCTGCAGGTGTACAGTGTTCTGAGTGCCTCGAATTTGAGGATGAATTCCATCTTGGCAGTAGCGAACGTCAAGGTCCTGATCTGACATGGAATTGGTGATCAGCTATCTGAGTCACCATGTCAAGTCAAGTCATTTCAAGACAAGACAAGTCATGTCAAGTCAAGCCATGTCAAGTCGAGCTAATTCAAGTCATGTTAAGACAAGCCGTTTCAAGCCAAGCTATGTCAAGTCGAGCATATTCAAGTGATGTCAAGCCAAGCCATGTTAAGACAAGCCATTCAAGTCGAGCTTATTCAAGTCGAGCTAATTCAAGTCATGTCAAGCCAAGCCATGTTAAGACAAGCCATGTCAAGTCGAGCTTATTCAAGTCATGTCAAGCCAAGCCATGTCAAGTCCTGCTATGTCAAGTCGAGCTTATTCAAGTCAAGTCGATTCAAGTCACGTCAAGGTGAAATGTACTTCAGCTGTGCACTCGTCATATAAACGTATTGGTAAATGCATTGTTTTCGACTCAATTTGGCTCAACTCAATTCATTGTATACATATATATAGGTCTACAGACCAAAATACAGTACATATATATTATACAAAACATCAAAGCCTCCTTGCAATTATTGACCTTGATACTTATTTCCTGAAATGACAACGACATGTTTATAATTTTAACAACGACATGTTTATAATTTTAACAATGACATGTTTATAATTTTAACAACGACATGTTTATAATTTTAACAAATTCAATTTTTAATTTCATCAAATCATTTGAAGATATAAAAGTCGGTTTTTGTTATAAGTAAGCCAGCATTAGTTTTCATAAAATTAATGAACAATCTCTGGAACTACTACTCCAACTATACAAAGGAGCTTTTTAAAAAACGCATGGAACTCTTTTTCAACGATACGTAGGTCAAAGAGTGTTAAACAGTGGAAAACTAGTCTCTCTTTGGGATGCACATTGAAGTGCCGTCCGATTTTAATAGAAAGTTTATGGTTTGAACATCTGAACTCATCTACATTTAAAAGAAAAGTTTTTTTTCATGGTTTAATGACGACTAAGATTGCTAGAATGATCGCAACGAGTCGAGGTTTCATTTTGAATCTGTCAACTCTAGGTCATGCAGTCAACCACACGCTGTTAAAAATGTATACGAATCTGTCACCGATTTCTTGCGCCTCACATTATCCAAAGCCAAAATTAAAAATCATACATTTAACCCATTTATGCCTAGTGGACTCTCCCATCCTTCTAAATTGGATCAATTAATTTCCCAAATTAGGGATGTCTAGTATATTTATTTCTATATTTAGAATATTTCTTACAGAAATTCCTTTAAGCATACAGCGCAGACCCTGATGAGACGCCGCATCATGCGGTGTCTCATCTGGGTCTCTGGCTATAGCACATGTGCGCCTTTGTTTGTAAATGAAATAAATGAATGGCCAACGCTCTAGCTTTTATCCTACAAATGTTGAATCAGTGTATATCAGAATCCCCTAATAATTCTTCTGCTAATGTAGAGGGCGTTCGTATACAAATTGACTGCATCGTCTGGGAGAAATGTATATTCATTGTCTCTGACGGGAAGCTTATAAGTGTCTCTCAAAATCGCATTTCGTGCTATGTTTCTGGAATAATCGATGGAGCTACAGTGCTTGACCATTGGGATTGGTGGATATTGAATTATAACAAAGATTTCAGACAAAGCTAACGCATGAATTGATGGTACATCTCTTCCATAGTAACAGTTTAAGTACGACTTAGTTATAATAAATGATGTTGAGGGATTGCACATTTTAATCTGCTATTGTAAAGGCAATGGAATACGTCTTGTCGATGTGTCTGATATAAAACATCAGTACACGCAAATCAAAGTGTAGATTAAAATAGAAAAATTAAAACGAATGTCAATAGTCAGGTACATAATCGAAGTGACGTGTTACATAAATTACAATTCAAACGCACAAAGGTGGTATAACAGTGTACTTTTATATTAAAACATAAACACCTTATTCACAAAGGTACACCTTAATGTTAAAGCATACACACCGTATTCACAAAGGTACACAGTTATATGAAACCATAAAACCATATTCACAAAGGAACACATTTATATAAAACCATTAATACGATATTATCAAAGGCAATCGATTACAGCAAATCAGAAATACCATATTTACAAGCACATGTACTTTTTATTTTGAGACATTGATTAGGATATTTTAAGCGAAATATTTATTGATATTATTCAAAATGATCGGTCAGATAGAATCATTTTAGCAAATGTTGTGTCGTTTCAAAAAGCCTACACACAACATTTTTCTGTGAGCGTTAAGCATTTTGAAAAGTATTCAGCAACAACAGTGATTTCCCAAGAGTACCAGATCAATAAATTATCCCCGAAGATGAATGCCTCCGATTTTTTAGCCTCTAAACTTATATATATTGGCGCATTCTAAACAATTGTTGAAAGCATGTGTGTTTAAACTAAGCAATGAGTAGTAATTTTGGGTGAACACTTTTATGTAAGTGGGTCATTACAAACTGAGCGTTTTGTAGATAGTGTGGGTGATATAAAACTGAGCATTATATAGATAATGTGGGACATTGCAAACTGAGCATTATATACATAATGTGGGACATTGCAAACTAAGCATTATATAGTTAATATGGGACATTGCAAACTGAGCATTATATAGTTAATGTGGGACATTGCAAACTGAGCATTATATAGTTAATATGGGACATTGCAAACTGAGCATTATATAGATAATGTGGGACATTGCAAACTGAGCATTATATAGTTAATATGGGACATTGCAAACTGAGCATTATATAGATAATGTGGGACATTGCAAACTGAGCATTATATAGTTAATATGGGACATTGCAAACTGAGCATTATATAGTTAATGTGGGACATTGCAAACTGAGCATTATATAGTTAATATGGGACATTGCAAACTGAGCATTATATAGATAATGTGGGACATTGCAAACTGAGCATTATATAGTGAATATGGGACATTGCAAACTGAGCATAATATATAAGTATGGGTCTTGTGAACTGAACAATTGCTGGGTAATGTGAGTCCTTGTCAAATTCGAAATGTGTTTGCGCTCTGGGACAACGGATCTTAATGAATGTGCGTAAAGTGTCGTCCAAGATTAGCTGGCGTGCAGTCCACACAGGCTAATCTGGAACGACACTCTACGCTTTAGCTGGATTTTGGAAGAGACTTCTTTTAAACGAACAATACCATAACAGGGAAAGTGTTCTCCCTCATAAGCCTGTGCGGACTGGCTTTATAAATGTGAATAACCGGTAAGTATCGTCCCACATAAGCGTGTGCAGTCCGTACGTCAGACTAATCATTGACGATACTTTCCGCTTTTCTTCGTATGAAGGAAGTCTAAAGACTGCACCGGCTAATGTGGTACGACACATTACGCAAATGTTTTAAGCCCCGTTTACTCAGAGCGAGACTCATTTGTAGGTGGATTTTATATCATAATAGTTATATTCATTCCAGCTTTCTATATTTAACAAACACTTCGGTTAACTAGCAGTTCGACTACTGTACATTTACAGATAAAAACAGAAATATCGGAAAATATATCATTACATACATATGTTTTTTTTTTAGTTTTCATATAGATTTATCCTGTATCAGTATTGTTTATACTTTTAATAACACGTACAGAAATATTTTATACCGCGTTCAATAACAGATACTGCTGATAATGCCCCACCTTTGATACCTGTTTAACCCATTTGTGCCTAGTGGACTCTCCCATCCTTCTTAATTGGATCAATTTATTTCCAAAATTAGGGATGTCAACTATATTAATTTTTATATTTAGAATATTTCTTACACGAATTCCTTTAAGCAAACAGCGTAGACCCTGATGAGACGCCGCATCATGCGGCGTCTCATCTGGTTCTACGCTGTTTTCCATGGCATTTTTTTCTAGACGCTAGGCATAAATGGGTTGATAAATCCGTAATACTTCAAAGGTTGGTTTAGGAGATCTATTGGATCAAGTTTTAGCTTTTTCTGAAATCTATGTATCGACGTGAGATGCACACTTTCGAAGGGTAATGCACTGTTAATACGCCATTAATTATCTCAAAAGCATAACACAAACTGTGATGTTGAGATACAAATATAAGCCCTCCTCTAGACACAATGAATTTATGTGTCATTCCTACGCGACAACCTATTTGTATCCATTTGCAGAATGGTTATTAAGTGACGATGATATAGAAGGAGAATAACAGGTTACTGTCCTATCGTTGTGTAATATATCAAGTGAGGTTTACAATAAAAGAAAGGTGCGGCTTGCCGAGCCGTTGTTTTATTCGTGTTGATATGTTGATTCACAATCACTCTTTATTGCTTGAATTTATTGAAATGTACCTGAAAAAATTTGCCAGAATAACATTTTAACGTGGCCGAAAGTTTTCAAATGCAGTAATTCATTAGCGGTAAGTTACATTACTTTTATAAACATCCATGTGACAATATTAAAAAATATGTTAGTGTGATATTGATGCTTTTAGCTAAAAACTGTATATATTTGTAAGTGGTCAGTAGCTTGTGGGTGATTCATAACATAAATTTCAAACAAAATGCACAATATTAAATTTTATGTTTTATTAAATTGTTATACCCCTTCCCCCGATGCGAAGTAAAGAGAGTGTACTGGAATAGTGTTTTATAGTGAACGTGGGTTACGACAATGGATCTCATGCGAGAAGGTTTTTTTTTAAAGAAAAGTTTAATTTGTGATAAGATGGATTGGCTCAGAAATATGTACATAAAACGAAATTTGTTCCGATTCTCCCAAGGTATATAATGTGGGGACAGCGGAATATATACCAGGAGTTCTGACGATGGCAATATATCTTGGTCCGATCATTTGATAGGGCGGACGATACTGATTCTGTTCATATCTTAAAGTTATCCAGCGTGTTGACCATGCTGTGGGTTTTGTTAAATGATGTTGAAATGTTCACCAAACGATCAAACACTCAAGTCCTAGCTTTCGGATTCGGTGGACGTAATGTCCGATAATTCTTTCGTATAAAATTAAAAAAAAACAACAGCAGGAACCTAATTTGAAGGGTGTGATGTATACAATTGTCCTACACCTTTTCATGTACTAATTCTTTATTTAACAACTTATGAAGAAAGTGATGTCATCATTCTAGTGCCTTCCGACAGTTCTGGAATTATCATGCCGTACTTTTCACGTTTTGATGAATTGCCAAAATTGAAAACAACTTGTTTCAGATTCACAAAGTTTCGATGTAGTTATGATATTTGCGAGGAAGCAGTTATACTGAACATTTACCATGCTCTAAAATATCAATTATGTGCATCTGTTGACGATTTAAAAACCCGAAAATGATAAAGCGTTACACACGCGAAACGATTGAATAATTTAGAGAGTTCTGTTGTTATAGTTATATTGTGTGACATTACGAGGATTGCTTAAAGAAAGTATAAAATACACCAGTCACTGTATGAGCACGGATTGCCGAGTGGTTTAAGTGCTAGACTTTTACACCAAGGGCCATTGGTCATTATTGAACACCCATGTAAAAGCGTCTTGATAGAAAAAAAAATATACTGATATTCTCTTTCTCAAAACTTTTCTCAAATGTTTCCTATTTGTTGTAACATGAGCCATCATATCACACAGATGCAAGCAATAATTCATCCATCTCCAATGCTTCAGTAACATACCACTAAGTTTTGTTCATTATAATATTTAAAGTCTATTGCAAAAATAGATGTTCTGTATGAGGTATACGTGATTTTGGTATAATTGGTTTCACTGAAACATGGTTAAATAGTTCTATTCCATCTACTGATCTCCTCTTCGACGGTTTCGACGAGCCAATTTGCAAGGCTCGCCTACTTGACTCTCATGGTGGCGTTGCTATATACGTTAATGAAAATATTGCTTTCAAACGAAGACACGATCTTGAATTAAATAACTTAGAATGTAAATGGATTGAAGTGTTCCCTTCAAGACATAAATCCATTCTTTTTGGCGTGTTTTATAGACCGCCTAGTTCGGATAGATCGTATATGCATTCTAGGATAGATTCTATCGGACTAGCCAGAATAAAACACATAAATGATATCAGTATTACAGGTGATTTAAATATAAATGCTCTCGCCGAATTATCGGCAAGAACAATTATTGAATTATGTCTAAATACTTTTTTAACGCAACTTATTCATGAGCCAACACACTATACTGAACAAACATCTTCCATAATTGACTTAATCTGTGTAAGCAATCCGAATATTGTATTACATTCTGGAACAGGCGAACCCTTTTTAGACCAAACTATTCGGTACTAATGCCTTTTATTGTAACATTAAAATCCACATAGGCTAATCAGGGACGACACCTTCCACTTTAACTGGATTTTGTAAAGAAGAAACTTATTTTAAACGAAAACATACAATAAAAGCGGAAAGTGTCGTCCCTTATTAGCTTTTGCGGACTGCACAGGTCAATCTGGGACGACACTTTACGCACAGTCATTAAGTCACGTTTTCCCCGAGCGCAGTTCATGTTCATTGTGTCTGACGACAAACGCCTACTATACGTGTCTCTAAAAAATGGTATTTTGTGCAATGTTTCTGGAATAACTGAGGGAGCTACAGTACATGGCTATTGGGTTTGGTGAATGATGAATTAGAACTGAGATTTCTGACAAAGCTAACGCTTGAATTGATAGATCATCTCTTAGATAATCATATTTAAAATGCAACAGTTAATAATAAATACAGTGTTTATAAAACGATGATGAGGGATTTCCGAAATATTCTGCTACTGTAAATGCAATTGAGTACGTGTTGTTCATGTCTGTGATATAAATCGAATTGTATTAAAAAAACAACAACATAGAACGTATCTCAAAACGTGTAATTAATAGAGTTGTTTTAAATAAATTACAATGATCTAAGGCGTTATCATAATGCACTTTATTATTTAACGATAAACACCTTATTCAAAATGTACACAACATTTTTTCGTCAGTTATAATCATTTTATAAAATTGTGTGTCGCTTCAAAATAATATATTCACATCAATTGTAATTGTCAGTAAAGCATTTCGCCCGAGTATATCTGGGGAAGCTGGTGACACAATGATAACAGTTAATGCGATTCAGGAACAACGGTGAATTCCTATGTGTACCGGATCAATAAATTATTCCCGAAGATGGGTGCCTCTGACTTCTTAGCGTCTATACTAATTTATTTTGGAATAATCCAAACACTTTTTAATTGCATTTGTTTTAAACAGAGTAATTATCAGTTATTGGATAGGAACACTTTTATTTATGAGGGTCGAAGCAAACTGAGCGTTTCGTAGATAATAACGGCGATAGCAAACTGAGCAAGAGTTGGTTAATGCGGGCTATTGCAAGCTTTTTTTTTGGAATTTTTCATCTTTGATAACTGTTTTATTAATCCGTAATACTTCAAATGCTAGTTTAGTGATCTATTGGATCAAGTTTTAGCTTTGTCTGGAATCTATGTATTGAAGGGTCATGCATTGTAAATACGCCATCAATTATCTCGAAAGCATTACACAAAATGTGTTATTGACATACAAATATCAGCCCTCCACTAGAGACAATGAATGTTCATGTCATTCTTATGCGACAGCCTATTTGTATCCATTTGCAGAAGGGTTATTACCGGGGTAAGTGACGTTCATATAGAAAGAGAATAACAGGTTACTGTCCTATCGTTGTGTAATATATCAGGTGAGGTTTACTATAAAAGAACGGCGCGGCTTTATAATACGTAAGTGTCTTTCGATGCTTATAGCTTAAAAAATGTCTGTATACTAAAGTGGTCAGTAGCTTGTGGGTAATTCCTAACACAAGTCGAAAGCATCGATGGATTAATGCGAACGTGAAAACAATAAATATGTAACGAACTGTACAATTACTTATTGTATAATGTCTTAAATTGAAATACCCCTCCCCGAGATACGAAGACATACGGGGTGTCATGGATTCACTATGGTCGTCTGTCCGTCTGTCTGTCGGTAGATGCAATCTTTTTTGGAAGTTCTCCATTTCTCACTTTTCAACATACGGTAATCAAACTTAAATGCATTGATTATAATGAAATTAAGTTGTGCATGTGCGATTCCTAACCCTTTGCATGCTGGGAAATTTGTCGTCTGCTAAAATGTTGTCTGCTAAATTTCTAAAATTAGCATTTTCTTCGATTTTTTTCAAAGAATACTATCAGAATAGCAAACAGTTTGGATCCTGATGACACGCCACGTTTTGTGGCGTCTCATCTGGATTCAAACTGTTTGCAAAGGCCTTCAAAATCCGGTTCCAGCACTCAAAGGGTTAACATCATTCGAAAACAATTATATTATGCTCATTTTTCAACTTAGAATTTTTGCAATAAAATATAAGTTGCTATAATATACTTTTTAGAAAAAAATGCACCTCTAAAAGTACAAGGTCCATATTCGGTATGTAACATGTTCAGTGGCCTTTTTCTTAGTTTCATTAAATCATAACCTTTGGGCTTCATATCATTACCTGCAGGGTCGGGTAATATTCGTTTCTACAGTGACATGTTCTAGTTATGTTTGTGTTTTTGAAAGTTGTTTTTATATAACATAGCATTTTAACCTATTGGAATATATACATTTACAGGTTTTGTCGGTTAGTGCTGCTTTTATTATATTATTATTCCAATTATTTCCATTCATCCAAAATCACATATATTACCACGTGCTCAAATCAAAATTGCAAATACAACTCTCGTGCCCTTTTTAATAAAATAGTTAAAACACTTAACTCTCGATTTCCACAGGCGATGATTAGATGATATGGTTTATTAAATTAAATATGATTGACATTTTTGGGACATTCAATTGTAAATGTTTGAAAACGAGTCATTTGATTGGCTTAATTTCTCTGCCGCATTTTTGTTGGAAACCCACGAGATTTCTCGTTAATTATTCGTGACATCGAAATTTTGCTAACCTAATCTTCAATTGTCAATCAAGAAGCACGGCGTATTTAAGTGAACATGGGTTCCGACGATGACCCTCATGCGAGGATGCTTTAAAAGAAAAGTAAACTTTCATTGGTTATTAGTTGGCTCAGAAAAATTAACGAAAATATTTTTTTTACCCAATTCTCCAACGTATATATAATTTGGTGACAATGGAATACATACCGGGGTTTCCGACAATGGGCGGGCGCTCCTGATTCTGTTCATGTCTAATAGTTATCCAGCATGTTGATCACGCGCTGGTTTTCTCATATGCAGGTGACCTGTTCGTCGAACAATCAAGTCCTAGCTTTCGGATTTTATAAACGTACTATGTGATAATTATATCGTAGTCAGAACAATTTAAACAGACCGAATCTAATTTGAAGGCTGTGATGTATACTGGTAGAAGTTATTATACAGAAAATGAGTTTTATGTCATGTCTAGAAGATCGTGAAAGTGATGTCAAAATTCCAACGCATTCCCACCATTCGGGAATTGGAATGACTTAATTATAATCGGATAAGAAAGAATAGAAGAATAATTGTGTCGTATTCTGATAAAAGTGTCGTCCCGGAATAGCCTGTGCGGACTGCATAGGCTAATCTGGGATGACACTTTACGCATATGCATTATGCCCAGTTTTCTCAGAACACGACACAATTGATATGGACAACGGTAGAATTTATCAGATGTCCTGTCTTGGGTTAAGCGATTGAGAGTCCGGACTAGGCGAGAATCACATGAGTCGCGTTCTGAGAAAACTGGGCAAAATGCATGTGCGTAAAGTGTCGTCCCAGATAAGCCTGTGCAGTCCGCACAGGCTAATCCGGGATGACACTTTTCGCCTAAGCAGGATTTTCGCTAAGAAGAGACCTCATTTAAACGAAAAATTCCATAAAAGCGGAAATTGTCGTCCCTGATTAGCCTGTGCGGACTGCACAGGCTAATCTGTAATGACAATTTACACACAAGCATTATGCCCAGTTTTCTCAGAACACGACACACATTTGAAATGCGGATATCAGACAATGAATACACGCACAAATACATCTGTACGAGTTTTTTCTTAAACTATTGTAATTACAAACCCGTTTCTGTATCGTATAATTGCCAGAGGAAGTCCTGTATGTTGCTATGCTATTTTTAAACTTGCTTTAAGGCCTTTTTAAAGTAATGTCTGACATGTGTTAATGCACACTGTGCACTGGTCCCTTTAAATATGTGTTATCTTGACCTTCCATATATTGTCTCCACTGGCTATGCAATTGTTGTTTAACTGTTTCAATGCAAGTAAATAAGGTCCATTGTTGTGTGACCACAGCAGGGTGCTAGAACACAAGAGTTTGATAACACAGATAATCATATGCGGGGGAGTGGGGGGGGGGGGGGGCAAAAGAAAAGGNCTTTAGAGAAAATAACGTCAATATATGTAGTTAAGGTGCATATGAACTTCACTTATATATATAGAAGAATATACAGACTCTTATGTTGTTTTTCTATTATAGGACCCGACCCGAAGTTTAGCGGCGAGTAAGGAAGATCCATTCCCAGGCCCGACCCACAGAATCTCATGACCGTAGGAGTGGAGTCGGACAGCATGCTATGTAGCCATCATCCGCCGCCCATGGAGGGAGGGTCAATCATCGACCTTGAGAAGGTCTTCACGGAGTAC
The DNA here is from genome assembly GCA_007657795.1 of Dreissena rostriformis. Taxonomy (NCBI): domain Eukaryota; kingdom Metazoa; phylum Mollusca; class Bivalvia; order Myida; family Dreissenidae; genus Dreissena; species Dreissena rostriformis. The sequence goes on from VMBQ01001243.1 coordinate 116,077, forward strand.
GCATGGCGGGAACTGAGGCGGGAAATGCGATGGTACGACTGCAGCAAGAAAAACTGCTTCTCCTTCGATGTCTCGTGGAATTTCTTCGAGTTCGACCACAAGACGACGCGCTTCCAGCTTCGGACCGGTCAGGCGGAGGGTGGCTTTCGGGAGCGGAAACAGGTGGAGCTGTTTCGGACAGACTTTACTAATAATACTAACAAGGATCAGGTCTATAAACTACGCACACAACGACAAACTAAGGCCGCAACGGCGGTCGCCATTCAGAGAGGGTTTATATTGAAGGGCAACACTAATTTCAAATTGAAGATTCCGCCAGAAATCGGCCATTTTGGCGTGAGCGCGAGTGCAGACGGATATTTGCGCGTGTGTAAGCCACGTGGTGAGACGTTCGAAGACACGTTCATTTGGCAGGTGGACAGTGACGTCACCGTTGAGCCTAACCACGTGACTAACGCGAGTCTCATAGTGACGGAGGACGAACTTGTCGCAGATTTTGAAGTTCGGACGTTAATGCGCATGCCCACAGGAGAGGCACCAATTATCGTTCGTAAAAAGAATAATAACGAAATTTACGCAGTGATGATGATATCAGACTTGCAGGAGGTATTTTCAGACATTGACTGTAAGATAATTAAAATAGGCGGCGTCCCGGAAGTCCGGAAACACGCGGAAGATGCGCGCCGTCAGCCGCAGTGCCGTTATGCGATCGAGTTCATCACCTCTGGAATTATAGAAAGCGTTCGCTGGAGAAATCAAAAGATCTGCTTAGAATCTTTCCCGATACGCGATATGTCTTCCTCTGACAGAATGACCGTCGCCCCGTCGGCGGCCTCGAACTATTACCAAGAGGAGCAGACCGTTTACGCGAGCTCCGCGCTCGGGAGGATGATCAAGGAAGTGACTGCCGAGGAGGCTGTGTCAGATAGAAGGGAGGTGGACAGGGGCGCCCGGGCGAAGAAGGACCTCCGGTTCAACATTGTTCCCACAGTGATAAGGGCCTCTGGCGACGAGAGCTTTGAGATGTCCGATCAGGCTCTTTCCTCGCTCGTTCGCGAAAGCCTGACGTTATCCGGCTCCCCGCAGAAGAAACCACTGCAGCGTCAGCAGCGGCATGTAACGGGGGCGGCGGCGGATATACCTGAATTGAGTAGCGAGCCCCATATATATGGCAGCATCATTAGTCACGCTCTTCCATCGAAGCCTATCATTATCATGCAGAGGCAATCACAACAGCAAGACACGAGTCACGAAGCCGATGACGACGTCCCTCCACCATATAGGTGTTTAGAAATAGCCGACCAAGCGCGGCGACACTCAGCGGATCAGGAACAGCCATTTGCCGCTGTCCGCGCGTCCGGGGAGCGTGAACAACGCGATCATCAGTTCAAATCTCAAGTGGAACCTTTCTACCTCCGCTCCGGCGAGCCGACGGGAGCTATGGGTTACCGGCATATAACGCGAGACATTACACAGATAATCGAAGAATCAGAAAAGGAAGCGCTCGCCGCCATGAGCAAACAGAGTAGCGTGCAGTCGGAAGCTCACTCCGAGGGGACGCTAGATGACGCTACAGAGTCGCTGGACTCTGGCGACTCGGGGAGACGTATCTCCAAGGTTACCAGCGTATGATAATGGATAGTTTAGGTCAGACTGTAAGCAATTTACTTTAGAATTCTAGTGATTTAGTCGGACGCCGGACGTGTTCAGGTCAGACTGAAGAAATTCAATGTTTGTTGTCGGATGTTTGTAGATCAGGCGTTAAGAACTTATAATATACCGGTATTACAGGAGATATCAAAACTGCTTAGGTCAACTGTACGAAACTTCAAGTTTTATGTTGCGAGTGCTTAAGTACTTTTTTTTTGTAAATTTTGCGTCGTCAATTTCCGATGTGTTTGTGTTAAATTTGTGGATCGGTCGACCCATGTTATCATTGAAAATTAGTGTCCTATGATAATTAATGATTTCACAGTATTGACCGGGTTTAAGTTATGTATTTGGTAATATGTGTCGTGTTCTGAGAAAACTGGGCATAATGCTTGTGCGTAAATTGTCATCGCAGATTAGCCTGTGCAGTCAGCACAGGCTAATCAGGGACGACAATTTCCGCCTAAATTGGATTTTTGCTAAGAAGAGACTTCATTTAAACGAAAAATGTCATAAAAGCGGAAATTGTCGTCCCTGATTAGCCTGTGCGGACTGCACAGGCTAATCTAGGATGACAATTTACGCACAAGCATTATGTCCAGTTTTCTCAGAACATGACACATATGTGTTAAGGACAGACAGACAGACAGACACACTGTCAGAAAATATAATGGTGTCTATTTTTGTCAATCAGTAATAATAATTCTGATTATTCGTTCAAAGTCCAAACCAAAACATGTTGGGTTGTGCTAGTTTAAATTGGAATCGTTACTAAAGCGTTGTGAGTGTCCCATAAAGAGAAATGAATGTTAACATGTTATATGCATGGGAAAGAGATTATTTTTTAAACAACTTGTCGCAAAAAAATTGTGAATTGGTCCGGTAACGGTACGGGATAAGACAATGTTAACGTATGTTTTTTTTTTATATATTATTACAAAACGACTACTGAACAAACGCAAAATTGTATCCATTACTTGCAGCAAAATAGTACCTAAACTAAAGCCAGTAACCAGTACTTAATCCCTAAATACAGTAAAAGCATGTACTTTGGTAACATGCATTTACTTCTTTTTCGTGAGTCGTGAGTAGTCAACAGTTTTTAAAAACTACTTCACTTCAGAAAACACTCGACTGGTTTTAAATAAACATGTAAGGAATTTTAATGTGACCGCTTTGTAAAAACTAATTTCTGCAAACAATTAATTATCTAGCAAACAGCGATTGCTTGTGCCACCAAAGACTTAGTAAATATAAAAAGTAAACACTCTGCTGGTCCTTAACCACTCGGTAGATTTCAAAATAATGTCAGATGATTGCACCCTGGTTGATCTATTACTAGAAATCCTCAAATAATTTACATTTGTTAAAACATGGACACTAGGCATTCGGGATTTATCCTTATATATGCGTGGCTTTTGTTTTGTCGCAAAACGCAGACTTTCCAAATAATGTCAGACAAATATTCATTCGGTCTTCCTCTACCATAACGGTCATTTTTCTTTGTATAGGCAGGAGGCATGGTGCTAGGCATTTATCTTATATTTTTAAAAATAAAATAGCTAAATATCATTGTCAGAAAATTATGTCTGGATTTCGAAATCATGTCAAACAAAATGGTCAATGGTTGACTTGTTCGAAAGGGTCGGGGCAGCATTTATTATATGGCTATATTGAAAACATGGAACATATTATTGTCCATAATTTGTAAGTGATTTAGACTAAAGAAAACGTTAATTGGTCATTATTATTCAGATATACTGTTATACATATGAATATTTATAACGTTTGACATTGACGTGTTGTTTGTTTTAGATTTCAAATTCTATTTCATGTTTTCAAACATAATTTGCTTCATGTTTTTGTATCATTAGAACATTAATTAATTTCATTTTTATAGCAATATATTTACCAGTATGAATAATTATTTCTTTTTTGATTTTTAAAATAAAGAATTTATACAAAATGTGTAAACGTTGTTTTTCATCGTTCTTATTTCAAACAGGCGACACGAGCAAGTAGACAAAGATCCAGGATTTAAAAAACGGTACAGGGAACAAAATCGAGCCAAATTCCATTGCAATTAAAGAACTTGTTCACATATTTTCGTATGTTTATTAAATGTCATTAAATATGGTTACTTACAAATCTATAATGTTGTAAAAAGTCCTAACTAATAATATTAGCCAGAAAATTATTTGAAAAATACTCTGGTATCAAAAGTTAATGCCACGCAGGCTATCGTATTTGTTTGCGAAACAATGACGCTATATTCGTACTCAACGTGTGTTTTCAAATTATCTAGGAAAAGCGTTACAAACGCTTTACTATGTTATCGATTTCGAATGATGATTATCCATTTATGAACCCATACTTTTAATATTTTAGTCAGAAGTGTTATTCCGCTTGTTTAAATATAATGGAAACATTATTTTTGAATCTATAACAATTATTATGAAAATCGTTATTGTAACAAACTGTGAACTAGTTCCCGTAATATTAAAATTTGAGTACATAAAATATCTATGTGACTGAATAGGATAGTTCTGTGTTGAAAATACCAAGTGTGATACTAAACATGTACAGTGACAGTTGTTCAACACTACATCTCTACCGGTTATTAACTTTTGGAGTATCGTTACCTGCATAGGTTTTCAGAAAGATCAAATTGCATACAAATCAACCGCCAACGAAAATAATAAAACACTTAATGCATTTTTTTTTTCAACATGCCGTTCAGCTTAAAATTTCAGTTATGACTATTTGAGGTAAACCTTTACATGCGTGTGTTCAAACCATAATGTTGTGGGAATAGCTTTTCGAATATTTTAGTTGTTTTACCATAAATTAAGGCATAACTGAACTTTCTATCCATTTTGATGCGCTAGAAGTTTTGGAGAGTGTAGTTCGCCAGCTGCCTCCTGAATACATAAGAAGACAGCAGCGAATGATTAAATGACAGGGTGTTAACGCAGCTGTCAAATCCCGGATTCCTGGAACTCGACCCATGTTTGAACGTCCAGGATATTTTATTTATTTATCAGATGAACAAACACTGTTTGGTCTATGGATTATGGAAACGACAAAGAATTAGCCATCATGACTGCTTCAACAAAGGTATGAAGATAACGTCATATCGGTCTTAATATATGTTGTATCCTGATTCACGGTTATCTTGACTTTCGATTGCTATACAAGACGATATGCGCCTCGCTCTAGGGAAACCAGGCTTTAGGGGGCAGGGGATATATTTTTTACCGAATTTCGAGTTCCTAAAGGCCGCAAACAGTCAAATTCATTTTATCAAAACAGAAAGTGACACAAGAATCAAAATAAAAAAATCAATTAAAAAATAAATAAATATTGGGTATATTAGAAAAGACAATATACAGCGAGAATCGGTGCATAACTATATACCAACAACCAACACTAATCATAATATGTATTATACGTATTTCTTATTTCCCATGCTTTATAAATATACATAGCTAAATTTTTAACAATATTACCATTTTGAGAGGTCAATAAATCTATAAACTTTAACATATTTGGTCTTATGTAATAATACGGTTTTAAATAAGCTTTTCTGACATCAGTATATAATGTACACTCCATTACAAAGTGGTACTCATCTTCTAAAATATTGCATAAAGGACATTTTCTTTCTTCATAAGGAATAGCTATTGGTTTTTGCCACTTCCCGTTTCAACTTTAAGCCTATGTGCAGAGACTCTTAATCTAGAGAGGGCCATTCTGTATTTTGGAATGTTTACATCATTTAAATAGGATTGAAATTTAAAATCGGATATTAATATGTATGTTTTTGCTCTAGTTGATTCACTCAATTCGTTTTTCCAATTTTGTATAAACATATCCGTGACTCTTACTCTAAAGATTTTCAAAAACATGTCTACATCCCCTACCCCTTGATTCAGCCACACATCGTTGAAACCACAATTACCTAAAAGACTTTTTACCATGTAGACCCAAGATCTGTTATTGGGGTAAGTTTCTAATTCTCGGAACATAATATCATAAACAAGTTTTACATATTTAATAGCATTTGTATTTACTATCTTTAACCAATATCTAATTACATTAACGCTATGTCTGACAGATAAAGATGGTCTTCCTAGTTCTCCATAAATAAAGTTATTCTGTGTTTGCCTTCGTACTCCTAAAAGTACTTTGCAATAATTTAAATGTATTCGCTCTATCTTTATATTGCTCTGTAATCCCCATATTTCGGAGCCATAACTTAAAACCGGGTAAACTAATTTATCAAACATTTCTAACCTGTGTTGTAATGTAATGTTATAAAATTTCGACAAATATTGTCTTAATTTAAAAATAGCTTTCAGAGATTGTCCACACAGGCTATCAAATGTTTTGGAAAATGAGCCCCCTGAGGAAAAGACAAACCCCAAATACGTAAATTTATCAACAATTTCTAAAACGTTGTTATCATATAGGAATCTTATATTTCGTCTTAGTCTTCCTCCTTTTTTAAAAACCATGACTTTAGTTTTTTGTGTATTTACCGTTAACTTCCACTGATCACAGTATTCTTTTAACAAATCTAACCCTTTCTGTAAACCAGTTTCACTTTCTGAAAACAAAACAATATCGTCGGCATATAACATTATGAACAANCAAAGACAAGGCTGGCTTCTTCACTTGTGAAACTATGGCCCTAGATCTTTCCCCCGACCCACCTCATTTTTAATGAAAAATTGAGAAATTTGACCCATTTCATAGCATGCACAGTACATTCAAACAGAATGCAATCCCAGTTTTGGCTACATTACTCATTAATTTCATCCCTGTGCTGTGTTTATTTACCTAGGAAAGTGTCTCCCATACGTTTAGATTTTTCACAATTTACCTTCAAAGTTCTGGTCTGTTTCTAAAGCGTCAAATATTGATTTCCGCCAAAAGTGAAAACCTCCTTTTTGAAGAGTCAATATTTCCTTTCTAGGGAGCTGTCATGAGTGTCAATGTTTTTTTTCTTCCAATTTTGAGACATTCCTTCTAAAACCTTACCCAAGAAATACATCTTATAAATACCTAATTGATTTTTAAAGACCAAAGTTTACCCCTACCCTAAAGATATGTAATTTTCATGGACCCCCATTCACTGATATATCCCCTGCCACCTTATGTATGTGCGTAAAGTGTCGTCCCTTATAAGCTCGTTCAGTCCCCACAGGCTTATAAGGGACGACACTTACCGCTTTTAGTGTATTTTTTGTTTAAAGGAAGTCTCTTCTTTGCGAAAATCCAGTTTTTACGAAAGTGTCGTCCCTGATCAGCCTGTGCGGACTACACGGAATGATCTGGGGCGACCCTTGACGCTAAGGCATTCAGCCCTGTTTTTCCAGAGCGCGGCCCTTTTTTAAAAGACACTACCCTACATTTTTCACAGCTTTCAAGTGTTTTGAGCCTTGGTCTGACGACATATGTGATGCTTCTATTGACTTCAAGTATGTATGTTAGATACGTACATGTATACGAACATTAACCATATGTAACTAAAGACAGCCAACTTGCTATTCTGCTGACATGTAATTAACAGTTAAGGGTAATGACCAATATAATTTTACAATGGCAAAACGGCATATATGCAGGAGTTACCGAGATGTCGTTTACTACATGTATATACATATCTGAAGCAGTGCAAAATTCCGACGAAATAGTGAGAATTGAGAAGAACATGAATATCTAAGACTACTCCGAGCTTAAAGTCGCGGTCCTGTAAACAAAGAGTAAGGTCTAACATATAAGATGCTACACCGGTCGCTTGGTGACGATAAGTGTACAATTAATGGGATGTTCATTCACTAAATAGCTCACACCGCACTTTCATTTAAGCTGAGATTAAATAATTTATTAATTGTATTCAGATCGATGCGAGATGTATGTCAACAACATATCAAATCTATTGTCCAGAATGTAATTTAGTTTGTTATTACGCAAAAAAGTGTGTGACCTTGTCCTTAAAGTTTACAACTTAGTCATTACGCACAACATGTCGTCTCAACTCAGTGAGCATGCGATTTGAAATGAATGCTTGAGTTTCAGTCTGCACAAATCATGCATCTTGCCCATATTTTAAGATTATATATGTGCTTATGACATTGAAATTTGAGCTAGGGATACACACATTTAGTCGTTTCCAAATGGTGCGAATTGCATGTTGAGGCAAATTATTTTTACATTGTCCAATCAATGTGCCCATATTTGAGAATTGACCTTGACCTTTGATCAAATTATGAAGCATGTTTCAAAACTACACGCATTTTCCCCAAATTCACATTTGACCTCGAAGTATGACATTTACCTTTGTGTACAGGATGTATGTATGACCCGCGATACTCCGTCTAGATATAGGGAAAATAAGGGGAAACGTAGATTTTAAACATCATATTCTTCGTTTCGATATTAGTGAACATAAGATGGTAGTTCTTTTGAAATCGTCTGATGAATGACGAAGTTACAGTCCGAACAAGCGGCATTCTCGCCAAAGCGGAAATAAACCACTATGAGCGACCTCGACCTTTGAGCTAATAGGTACACGGGTCTTACATGCGACACGCTGTTGAAACATGGTGAACATATGTGGTCAGGTATTATAAAAGTTATGTTTAGGGATTGTGTTACTTTCCGGACAAGCTCGAAAGAACTAACAGACCGCTATAAGCACGTTATGCCTGGTGGAGCTCAAATGAACATGTAATTTAATTTTAACTTTTACGAAGAACTTTCACTGTTTAACATTTTTAAAGCCGCCTTTACACAATATTCAAAGCGTTTACGGATTTACATCTTATTTGCAATATACAAAGCCTAACATCTGGAGTAGATTGGGATCTCGATGATGTACGTGCATGATATGTTGTAATAAAGGAAGTAACATACTGCTTTTACCTATTTAAATTCTGTCTTAATTGACACCCCTACCAAAAAGCTGTTGCCTTTTACGCGTGCATTAACACAATGTTGTGGTCACATTTATTGTGAACATAATCAGATATTGATATAGATTTCCTCACTTGAAACACTGCAATCGACCATTGCTCAGTAAGCTGAACGGAATTATTGAACACTATAAGAGACAAATACACGGAACGGATTTCCTAATGGAACGACCAGACTTAAGCAAATATTGCATAGTCCTTTTATAAAAAAAACACACCAGATATATAGGATCTGACACGAGTTGTCAGTACATGCCATGTTTTATTGAACGAGTTTTGGAAATTTGTTTGTAAACGAGCCTTTGGCGAAATTATTAATACATTTCATAGACAATTTTATCATTTATCATATACCTTTACACCATCAAAGAAAATAATATTTATAAAAACGGCATGATAAAGCTAGAAAGGCATTAAAAGGGCACAACGTTTTTTGACGTTGAAACGCCATTCCAACAAAAGAACTTAACGCGTTTGATCAGTCAAACGCAAAGTGACCAATGAGAATGCTCAAAAACCTGTATGACACAATGTTAACGATAAGAATATTCATAATGGTTATATAACACATAAACAAAGTTTAGCATGCAATAAATAAATAAATAAAAAAAAACATAAAGAAATATAAATAAACAAGTAAATAAATAAAAAAATAAAATAAAATAAAAAATAATATATACATTACAGAACAAAAAGCTCATAGAACATAACTCGTGTCGGAATATACATATATACATACATAAAAACGTTCATTCTAAGCGAAAAGGTAGGTGCTGATAAGTAGTGGAAGTAATCTTTAGGTTATTAGGCGATCCACATACGCACAGAGATTTGACTTGATCCAAGGATTGAACCCAGTAAAAACATGTCGTCATTGCAAAATGTTAGACGGTGATCGAATATTGTTGTTTTGTTATTATAAATAAGTTTACATTATTCATTCCCCACATACGTTTCAGTTTTTACTGCACGCCATGTTAACAAAATTAAAAGGCCAACTTCGTAAATAATTGCATTTGATTTGTATTGAATGATAACAATAATACACTCAGAATTCTTCAATATCTGGGAGAATTAACGTGTGACTTGTATTAAGCATTTAGAAGCCTACAGTGGCACTAACCAATGCGCAAGTTTTTGTAGTAATTTGGAATGCTATGAACATAAGATTGTGCTTTTATCTATAATACATGAGTGCTACATTAGGTATATTTTTTAGACATTTATAAACAATTTTGTATCATGTACGGTAAGCTTAATTTTGCTCATAATTGGTGCAAATATTCTGTGTTTTGCTTTAACCGACTTACTCATAACAAAATGCCGTATCTTTAAACTACTCACACTAGTTTAGATATTCATTTTGTCTGTTCTAAATTTTAACTAGGACATATATTTAGATTGCTTAATTAAGTTTGATGACACAAGAAGCACTCATGGACCTCTGTCAGTTTCTCATTCGGACAAAGTCCAAATTGTTATCAGTGTGCAATAAATCAAACCGATATAATTCAGTGAAAACCAACTCCAAACAAACAATATTTAATTAAAAACAGTATATACTTTCTTTAACTATTTCCCACATATAAACGAGTATACATCATCGCAAAATAATTAAAAAATAATTTATACTCTTAAGAACTTCTGGCATTTGTATGTCATTTTGTGACATTTCAAAACAGTTATAAAACATGACAATGTTTCATAACAACGACAGTATAATTGAATGTATACAATTTGGTTGTATGTACTTTATATACATGTAAATTAACCTGACATAGTTGAGTGTTGTTTTGTTTAACCAAATGTCAGATAAAACCCAATTGATGATCATTAATTGAACAGCAAACAATACACATTAGTTTGCAAGTTTTATGGCTGTCGTTGTGATGCATTCCATTTGTATGATGTAATGTTTTTACTGTTATACGTTTTTTTTTTATTACTGACAGCTCTTTATATTTTATTTTGTTCCCTTCGAAAAAGAGGGGATACATTGCTTTTCATTTGCCAAATGGTCGGTAGATCGAAACTTCGGCCGATCGGTGTGTCAGTTCATAGACTGTTCGTTTCCTCGCTATATCTAAATAGATAGATTATCTACAACGATGCAAATTTGTATTATGGTTACTTGGGAGAAGAGATTTTCATGAAAGGTCAAAGGTAAAGATCACTTGGTTGTGTTATAGTAAATTTGTTTCCGCGAGATATATTGATCATTCTTTGACCTTAGATAGTGCAAATTTACATAGTTATGTCTATAAATAAAAGCAAATAGCCTAGGTAGTCAACGTAAGATGGTCTTGTAACAGTTAACTCGTTTCGTCACATTACAAAAAACGCTTTGACCAACGTTCATGCGAATAAGTATAGTGTTTACATGATTAAATGGGGGGAAAATAAGACGTAATTTGAGTTTCAGGTCTCAAGGTCAAACATCAATGTCACGTGAGCTGTACTAAAGAATTTGGTGTCTTCATGATATTCAAAAAATGCTTTCACCTACGAACATCTAAATTGGCAGTCTGATTGTTTGGGAAGAAAGGAATGACCCCTTTTTATTTCCATGTCAACATATCAAAGGTGAAAGACACACAGGATGATTTAACATGAAATAAGTACCCGCACAATATCGTAAGACGCTTTGACCTACTTTCAAACATATTGGTGTTGCGGTAACTTGAGTGTAAAGTTCATCTCTTATTAAGATTGAGGTCATCAGGGTCAAAGGCGAATGTCCATAAAGTTGGTTTCTGCACAATATGTAGATACTTCTTAGGGTCATATAAAAAGTATGGTGGTTACACTTGGCTAAGGATGAACACTTATGTTGTTCAAGTCAAGAAAAACGTTAACAGGAAGACATTGCTTCAAGTTTGGTGTCCGTCATGTCTTACATACATCTCGTGCTGTCTTAAACAGTCGTAATTTTGCAGGGGTTCATTTAATTACATGTTTTAAGGCATAGTACACTTCAATGAAGCACATTTAGAATGAACAATGACTAATAACCAGAGACCAAACATAAGTAATAACATCAAGGCATAATAAATGTGTTGAATGCTTGGGAATACAATTTGGACTTCTCAGTTTATGAAGACCTCCATTCGAGAAACAATTAATATTGTTTATCATTTAGTTCAGTTAATTCAATTTATGTCGCACTCCATTAAGCATTGATTACAATTTGTTGTTATTTATTCAAAATATGTGTACGAAACCTTTTATCTCGGTTCACAGGCATAGCGCGCAACATGAGCTTTAGCGGGGTGAACATGTGACATGTTACTTTAAAATTAAAGGGACTTGTTCACGTTTTGGTAAATTGACAAAATTGAAAAACAATGTTTCAGATCTGCAAACTTTCGCTGTAGTTATGATATTTGCGAGGGAACATAATACTGAACATTTACCATGCTCTAAAATATCAACTATATGCATCTTTTGACGATTTTAAAACCTAAAAAATACACAGCGTTACAAACGATTGAATAATTTGGAGAGTTCTGTTGTTATCGTTATATTTTGTGACATAACGAGGTTTGCTAGACTTTTACTCCGAGGGTCAGTGGTTCGAATCCCGGTGTGGATTACTTTTTTTTCTATGGTTAATTGTTCTTTGTGTTTTATACTGGAGCTATTTAGTTCCGATGTTTACATTAATCAATTTAAAGCATTACATGACAAACTTCAAAACATGCCAAAATCTGCGAAAAAGTCCCTTTAAGCATTGGCCGTAAGTTATCTCATTGTCTTCAAACTATGGACACAGATAAACCTTGCAAAGAACACGTCTTTATTAAATAGTGAACAGTTATAGAACGTTGTGTAAATCTCGTCCGACGAATGCTAAGTTTATAAGTGTATGCTGCCTTTATTTGAGCAATGATCTTCACGTATAACCTTGATATCTGAGATAAACTCATGTGTCACATGCCATAAACACTACACGCTGGTTCAAGATGTTTAAAGTTTATAAATCATATTGAGAAATGTCCTGCTGAATGACAAGACAACTGTGTCAACAAGCTGCATTTTGAGTATAAAACACCCATGCATTATATTTCTGATCTTAACCTTTGACATAGGTTAGGGACATGGGTACGTGGAAAGTAATTGCGTGATGATTGATGGTTGGTAACTCCTGACAAACTGTATTATGCCCATTACAGATTTATTGATTAATAAGGCAGAATGCGGTCACTATCATCCAACACTTGTTTTTGATTAATTGATCGCAATAAAGACAGAGAAACTTCTATATACTTCGTAAGTAGCCGCATGCATTCATGGTATTCCTTTTCTAAGTCTTATTGTTTCAGTTTTTATTAAATAAGAATTATGTTGTGGTATTCTTGACTTTGTCATATAATGTCATTGTGTTCCGACTGGTTTAACTATTAGCTCTCCCTTAACATTATATTGTTTAAATAGTTAAACTTTACTTATTTTTTATTTCAAAATTGAATGCGTTAGTTAGATAGTCAATGGTACCGATAATGTTGTTTGTGTTTCTTATTTTAACATCGAAGGTATTTTATCATAAAAAAATAAAAGTTATCCGTTTATTCAGAAACAAAGCACGCTAGTTTCACTTTCTTTTGGTTCTAATATGTACCAATATGTCATATTCAGTGCAGTTAAGTTGAAAGCTCTTTCTATATAGCCATCTCTTACATGTATATTTCACAAAAGAATGACATCACGAGTTCCTTATTTAGAACATATTTAAACAGGAACAATTAACGATTGAGTATAGTAACTTTCAGCAAGTGCGCTAGTATTAAGACAGACCATGCAAAACTTGTCCAACACGATGTTCTATAAAAGGCCAACTTCATAACACAAACATGAAATAAATGTTCTCTGTACAAGCCTCGTAACATAATAAATTGGATCTGTTATATGCTTGAAGCTTGATTTCCGTTACACTATTTATTACGTACCATTTTTGCCCTTTATAAACTATTATGTTTTAGCATAAACAACAAGCTATATTATTGAAATGAGTATTTCATTTTTGTCAAAAATATAAGTACGTAATTGTTACTACAACCATTTGCTACTAATTGGTACCTATATCGTCTGAATACACTCGAAGAGCTTTTTTTGTATAATCAGGTGAAGAAAGTGTAGGTATTTCGACTAGATAACTTATTGTATGTGTATGACACATGCGTATATGATGTTTAATAGTCGAGTTGAAGTGAATATATGTATAAACTAGGGAAGTTCAGCAACATTATATATTGTGCATTTAATCTTCATATGCAAGTATGTACATTGTATAAGCATGGTCAATTCAGGTGCACACTGCTCTGCCAAAATGGTCGTCGTGTCACCCTGTAATGAAATATCAACATATATATATTTGCGGTGTTATTTATCAATGGGGAATTACGTAACGTATACTCACACTTATATTAACATGAACATAGATACATATGATTATCAATATTCAGATTATATATTAACATGAACATATATATATATATTGCAAGTATCTCAAATTAATATTAACATTGACATAGATATCTTGCAAGTATATCATATTAATATTAACATGAACTCAAATACAGTTCAAGTATCTCAGGTATATAACATCTTTCAACTCATATCTATATCACGACAACTACGTTCCATTTTAATGATACAAATGTCCCTCCGTTCCAAGAAAACAATCTATAAACTAAAAAGGATTTTGTATCCCTACTTCTGCCCTTTACTGTTTATGCGATTGTTGCTGATTTATCATTGTAACACATATGAAATTTTGTCTTCCAACAGTATATTTATCAATATTTATCCTGTGTTGAATAGAATAAAAAGCCTCACGTCTACATATACTTGTAAATGTGTATATTTCTTCATTTACAACGTATGCAGGCTGCTACATTGTACGAGTTTAATTTATGAATAATGCTGTTGTTAGTTTTGTTATAATCATATAATTAAGTCTAAAATCAAAGGATTTTTTTTATAGCACAATTACTTTTACAGATGTAGCATATCTTGTTGATAATTCATATTTTCTTATACAAACTATTATATGTTACCAATTATGCCTATGGACTGGTGGTGTGTGCAATTGGTGTTACAAAAGTCTTGGTCACAACAGGATTTGCAGCGTGGCGAAGAACGTTGCATTCCGTTCCCAATTGCGCTGCACTGCAAATGAATGCAGTATGAATTAATGATAACTGACATATAACTGTGTTATAATAAAGAGACAATATTGAAATAAACGATGTTTGCTACAACGTATTACTTTGTGTCCAGATTAACATATATGATGTCGTTTTTGTAACCAAAGTCTGACAATATGCGATCTGCATTGAATCTGGATACACTTATTAGTTGATTAAACTTGTTTTATATTATATATTCTATTACTATTGTACTATAACTTTATCAACAAACCGGTAAATCCATACACCCAAGCTTGAAGTGTGTGTGATCCAGCCATTCAAATTCCTCAATACTGCATGTCTAAAATTAAAACAATATTTATACAAAATGCATACGACGGTTGTTATGTGCTTATATTAAACGTAAAATATATTGTACACTTCTTGTGTTTAATAATCATTGAATGTGCAGCACTCTAACAATACTCGTGCACAATTTAAATAGAACACTTGTGCACGTATTTAAACTCACCTGGTGTTTATTACACGGTCTAATGGACGTGCATTCGCTAATTGTTCGCACGTGATTACAGTCATAGCACAATGGACCGCGTTCATGTCTTGCGACTAAACCTATAAAAATATTAAACAACAATAGTTCTGGCATACGCATATATGATACAGACGCTAATACAGTTATCATTAATGAGATACAGGTGTGTTTAAAAATGAGTTAAAATAGTGCATACCTTCATCCCCGCATCCACGCCCATTGCAGTAGTTGTTGTTACAACATTCTGCACAATTACTTGAGCTTGGGTAATACGTGGAACAAATCTGAATCCATACAATCACAATAATTTTACACATATACGGTGTAAATATTATATGTAATACATTCATGTTTAACAAGTGAAATGTATTGAACCAATAACACCTTTCTGCCTTAGTAGGGGAGAATTGTATGCAAACAAATAACACAACGTCCAGATTAGTATCAAAAGTTGAAGGACTGGTTAATGAAGACATAACATTATGTGAACAGTGTAGTTACCGAACTATTGGCACAACCCGACCTGTACTTGGCATTAGTTTGCTCTACCAAACACACCTGAAAACAAATTCATGTCTTAATTAAGATACAGATACATTCAATAAACACAATCTGAAATAACCTGCATACAATGTTTACAAAATATCTTGTTTAAATCTTATTTACAAAGTATATGATAAATAAACTCTTCTTACTTCCCCATTGCCACATTTCATCACGGTATCACAGAGTTCAAGGTGAGACATGTCTTCACAACTGTAGCACATCAACTGTTTGTTGGAGCCTGCAATTGTACATATACGAAAATTCACAAACTGAACACAACAATTGTGATATGGGATTTGTATAGTTTTAGCAACAGTAGATATTGCACATTTGTTTATTATAATTAACTAAAAATATTATAAATTATGAATTTTTTCTATTACCTTTTATAGTCTTTTTTTTTTTAAGAATTGAACAAGCATTATCTTGTTTATACACAAAATAATATATAGATATAACGTGAACACGCGAACAAAATTTATAGATGATTCTGCATTGAATTATTTTTTCCGTTTACGGCCGAAAGAAGATGGAATCCCAACAGGTGGGCAACGGTGGATGTTAACAATGTCATAGATGATATAAATTAAAACTGAGAAATTGCAACATCCGCGATGGGTCTCGGAACAAGAAATAATATGTAATCAAGATTCAAAACGGTGTCTGCGTTACTATTTTCAGAAACAAGACAGAGAACTCAATTTTACACTGATTTCTTTAAAACGAGTTATAATGATGTTCATTCATTTGGGAAAATTGATGGTGGTCTGTCCAGATCATTTAATATGACGTTAAGAAAGGTGAACCACGAAATTACTTACTGATTTCACAATTTCTTCCACTGAAGCCAGCTGAGCATGTACAGGCGAAAGTGTTAACACCATCTAAACATGTACCACCGTGAAGACATGGGGAGGATGCACATTCGTTAATATCTGTAAAATAGTTATAGCTTTGCCGCAGGCACGGCTATTTACATTATTAAATAAATATACATGTTTTGCACTAAATATTCTCTGAAGTAGAAAAACTAGAATTGGAATACGATTGCCATTAGACCAGATGATTGTTCTCAGCGTATGAGCTCTAAACCGTAGTTAACATGTCATGTCTGTAAAGTCAAGTCAGAGCATTACATGTTTGTCTAGTTTTAAGACTGCATGCACGTATATGTTTGAACATTTTCTCAAAAAAATCTACAGAAACGCGTTGTATTTTAAATCACGTTGGAAAGAGTGCAATTGTATCTGTTCATCTCAGTAGTAATAGCTTACACAGTTTAAGGCTCCGAATTCACCCTACTGTTAGCTAATGAAGATATGATTAAAGATGGATGTTAACCAGGTCAGTGCACTAAATAAAAAACTAAAACTTAATAAGTAAAATCTCCGCAATGACTTTTAGAACAAGAAATTTGTCAAACCTTAAGCAATGCGTCTGCGTTTATTATCTTCAAATTCACATTTTACGTCAATCAAAAGACGAAGAACCCAGTTAAATGGATTTCTTTAAAACTAGCCCATGCTAAATTACGTTTAATTCGCTTGGGAATTGCGATGAGGGAATGGTCGGATCATTTAATTGGATGTTGGGGAAAGTGACACTACGATATTACTCACTGTTTTCACAATTCTTTCCACTGAAGCCAGCTGAGCATGTACAGGTGTAAGCGTTTACACCATCTGCACATGTACCACCGTGAAGACATGGGGAGGGTGCACATTCATTAATGTCTGGAAATAGAGATATAGCTTGGATGTACATATGCGCACGCACGCATGTACACATTGAGAATATTTATTTCTACCTTATACTACATATATGGTAGGTCAGTAGCTCATTCTTTTAATATCAATAATTAATGAATTAAGCGGGGCACAAGTTCAAAATGTTATTTCTGTACGAATGTTAACCAACACTCTGGTTATTTCGAAAACATCCGGACTAAAATATAGTTGTGCTCAATTTCAAATGTTTGTTAACATGTTTGTTAATTTTTCAGCCTTCTAAATGTAGCATCAAAAGTTGTTTAACTAAGCGTGGCTTAAGATTAAAAAGTGATTTTTTTATTTAAAGCGACCATTAGTCCGGTTATTTTGACAAATAACAATATTGAGGTAAGATCAAATGCTGATGAATATGTTTGCAAAGGTTCTGCCCTCAAGCAACAATCCTACCTGAGTTACAACCGACGCAAGTTAAAACATGACATTTTGTGTATATAAAGGGGCTAAATATCCGATAATATATTTTAAAAAAACGCGAACCAAAATATAGAGATGCACAAGTGCACATGCTGGTTAAAATGTTAGCAAAGTACAAGTCCGCTATCGGCAACACTTTTGAGTAAATCGCAGTCCGACGAACGGCCGGAAGGATGGACCGACACGTGAAAATCTATTATCCCCTACCCATTTTGAAAACGGGGGTGGGGGGTGGGGGGCAGACACATTAGAACAAAGCCAATAAACCAGAACAGGAAATAAGTAAAAACAAACTTATGAAAATTATATAAGAGGGCCAAAGGCCATATGTTGCTCTCTTAATACCATAATGAACTGAACTATTCGGAGCAGTTCTTGTGAATTCTTTCCCTTTTTTGTAGCCAGAACCAATGTTTAACTCGACATAGATAACATGTGAACGTTTTTTTTTGGTCAAAATTTGGGAATTTTAGAGAATTCAAAAGGTTTCGCATCTGCCTTATATAGAAGACTGACCCGGTCCTTGGTGGCCACGTTTTTCAACGGACCGGAACCATTATCGAACTCAGCAAATGTATCATAAAAACAGATGGTTTATGCTAGTTTTACGAAGCTATGACAACAATGTAATACCAAGAATGTCAACTAGATTCACTTAAGCCGTATACGGAAAATTACCACGCCCCTGTGGCCGCGTTTTTTAACGGACAGGATCCATTGTGAATATATCATTAGAAAAAATGTTCTGATCAAATGTCATTAAGATTGGACACATATTGTTTCACTTTGGCGATTTATGGACAACTGACCGAGCCCCTGACATCCATGTTGTTTCTAAGAAAAAGAAACTTTTTTAAACTGAGCATGTCATTGGAACAGATGTTAAGAGCAAATTTCATGACAATGTGACTTCTATATGGTTCTAAATGTTTCAAACAATAGCCATATAAGAAACACGAACCCGCGCCTGGCGGCCTTGGCTTTCGATGGACAGATCTATGTTTTAATTAGCCAATGCAATTTTAAGGTTAATTCCTTTGAAAAGTTTGAGAGAGGAATGCACTTTTTATAGATGTTGCGATTGGTAAAAACGAAATTACTTACTGGTCTCACAATTCTTTCCACTAACGCCAGCTCGACATGAACAGGTGTAACCGTTTACACCATTTGAACATGTACCACCGTACAAGCAGGGGTTAGATGTGCATTCGTCAATATCTGGAAAAACACTTATAGCTTGTTATTTCACTGAAATTGAAATAATAACTGCATATTCATATTTTTACGAAAAATCAAAATACGGCCACTTGAAAACGTGCTGAAATGGTGAATATCAATCCACAGTTATACTAATTAGGAAACGTTCACGTTTAGGATTCGAAAATCATTGTGAATGCATCAATATTATTAGGGCTCGCATAATGAATTACTTGAAATACACACATTCTTTTTTTTTGCATAAACTGACGTATGTTTTTTTTTCAATACATTACATTAATTATAAATAAATTATATAGATTTACCAAATTGTATCCCAGCAGGATAACCGTATGCGGCGCCGGGCCCAATTCCAAATACAATCAATCCGAACACAATATGTGTTTCTATCGATGACATCAAGTGGTATCCTGCGGTAGTTCTGAATGTGAGGACTGTATAATTGTTAAATGGAGGTTCCACTTGAGCCGTGTCAACAAGTTGATTGTTTGGTGGTTTGCCGTCTAGACGAAGTGATTGCGATGCGGATGAGAGTATGGTAACGGAAATATAGATATTCTGGTTTGTGTAGACCTCTGGTACAACAAAGGTGTACGGGTTCATAAATTGACGAATACCCGGAATGATTGTCATGTACGCTTGATTTTCTTTGTATTGTATGACGGATATCGGTTCTTGACTAGTGACGACTAATGGCGAATGCTGTGGTGCAGATTCCAACCATTGATTTGCACCCATCGTCGTACAATTCTCAAACGATGCGTTTTTCACGCACACTTTGTTATTACTTTGACTACTGAAAATACGAACCATGAATTGGTTGGATAGGATTGGCGGAATGATGAAATAGGTTTGAAAGGCATTCGTTGGAATCATTTGTTCGCTAAGCATATCACAAGAACTATAATGGTCTACAGGGACCTCCGTACATGACGTTCCGCTTACCACGGATACGGGTTTACTTGACTCGACGATAGTTCCAGTCAGATCACTTGTCTGGGAAGCTTCCTGATAGACGTCCAACCAGTTCAGTGTCCTTGTTATCGATGTGCCGTTAGTAAAGGATATATTAACATCAGTGTTTGCAAATGCTGATATCACCATAAATAGTGATGGATATCCAAAATGACCGGTAATATAACTGGAAATATAATATACTTTTTCAATCGATTGAACAGGCAGGCAGAAGTATGTATCTTCACTGTCAAAACGATATGTCGTTATGTAAACCGAAACATCAACTGTTGATTTAATATAAACGCCGTTGTGTCCTATTCGAGTACCGTAAAGCTGAAGACTACTGTCGAGCGTAGTTGAAAATGTTCTATTGAAAGAGTAGGTGGTATTTATTCCCAGATATGGTACGTATATTTCAACATCACCATTGGTACTGGAGGCTATATCAAGCTTTAGAATGCAGCTTTGAGCCCAACTCAGAAATCCAGTGACGAATTCCCGTCCTGTGGTAGCTGAAAATGGATAGGTTATAAAATGTACATTGCAGCGCAACCAAACAATTAAATTAAGTTTCGACAAACATGCATCAGCAATATTCATTACTTACATTTAAGTGCAATAGTGCATCCGAGAAGGGAAGCGAAAATAATCCAATGCATATGATACATGATGTACTGCCAACCCCACTAAGTGATATATATTTAAACGAACAGCGTTATATAGGTTAGATGAGAAACATGGCGGGTCTATTTTTATCTTTCCGACTTGACTCAGGTAAACGGTTATAATAATTTTTTGTACCGGATTATGCGTTATGTTCTCATTTTAGTATAACTATATTTAAATTCAGATTTGTTAGCAGTCAAATTACATTTATTGATAACGTCAATAACATCAGCGATCAAAACTGGTCATCGAAACAATTATAATACTTCAGGTGTTTGCATGTTGATTGCAGTAAGGTATGACAGACCATATTGATATAATATTACAAGTCAGCACTAAAAGGCATACATTTTATCGACTTGTTCATATGGCCAATTTATATACCAATCGTCACTCGAATATTACGAAGGTAGTAATAGTCATTTTTTGTTACAATTTATCACTACAACAACTCTATCAATAAATATGCATTCCCTTTAAATATAAGTTCTGACTATTTGAAATTATTTTCTTTGTAAATTATGTAGTGTGTAAATTATTGAATATTTATTATGATTTATCAAGAACTACTGAGAACAAATTATTGCGACGAGATTACAATAAGTATGTAAATATTATTATGAATCTCTAAATGATCAATCGTCGAAAGTATCGCGGTGTGAATGTGAAACAAAAGATCGCATATGTATATTTCCAAATACAAAACAAAATATTATATTAAAAAAATCATCAATAACTTCTTAGAATGAAAATATAACCCCCACACATAACGCTTTAAAGAGTTTTGCTATCGAAATGCTATGGTTTTTAATACTGTAGTTACTAAAGCTTTATATGCAAACTGAATAGCTCATACAAAAAGCGTGTGTGCAATAAAATAATAAAGTAATGGTGAATATTAATCAAACGCAAATACTGACATCTTTTTAATTCACTCAGTAGTTATAGATCGGATATAAAATATATTAAGAAAAAGCTTAATTTTGACCTTTGACTTACATATAAGCATGACCGTGAAAATTGACCAAGTCTTTAAGTTATTCTAGTCAAACACCATCTCGCCTGATTTAACATATGTGCTTCCTTGTTTCTAAAGAAATGTATGCAGTCAGATATTTGAGTTTGATCAATCGATATTGTCAATAAACTCATGTATTTTGACATTTTACTGCGAATCAAAACGCTGAAGGTAGATAACTGGTTCACAGAGGGACTCCGCACTTCGTATAAGTAAATACATGAGCCAAGTAACTTTGATATCGGTGTATGTGTATGTATGTATGTATTTTTTTTGACCTTGCAGTCAAGGATAACCCATGAACGTGCAAGCACTTATTTCCAATGGGGTCCTTTGGTTTTGCTGAAGAGACAGCGGGTATAAGAGACAGTTTTTGGGATACAAGAAATCCGGGTGCGATACCCTAGCTCTTTGCAAATAGATCCCTTGGTTCTTTTACATGCTCAGTGTATAGCACCGATACACGCGAGAATTACCTGGGTTTCATACCAGTACATCTCTAGTTGGGTGGGAAAAACTTGAAGCATTTCTGAAATTTCCAGTGCCCCGACCAGGGATTGAACCCACGACCGCTGGAATGGTAGACCAGTGTTTAACCACTCGACTACCGACCACCCGGTATACGTATCGGAAAAATAATATCGCGGAAAAGTGTCTATTTATTACTTATCAAATGTTATAAACTATACACCTCGTGTGAAGTTACGGTTACCTATTTGTTGGATTTCGTTACAAACATATAAGTATACATTTGTATTGCTCGTGTGGTGTTTGTCCATAAACAGTTGCCACCAAACCCGAAAACCAGTTCACATTATATAACTATACATAAACGGCAACTGAACAAATAACGCTGTGTGAAAGCTTAAGGTGGAACTCGCAGAGACTTAATAAACTGCTTTATTAAAGGTTTCATGATTTTTGTTTTAAGTCCGGAGCTGTTCTTTCAAAATAAATGTCTAAAGAGCTGCTATTTTATTGTCATTCATGTCTTTGTTTCAATAGTATGGTAGAAAACGATCGATTGGTCTACTTTTCAACATATGTCGTCCCATTAAGGCATCTATTAAAAAATATATGGACGTCTACCCTCGTCATATCACGAGCCGATGCACAGAGAAAACGTCAATGTCAAATATAATGAATGTGCCAATTTGTGCTTTGCATTGATAGATACAAACAGCAGATCAATGGAGGTAGTTTAAATATGCATTTCATAACTGCGGACTCGTGAGTAGTGTGGTGATTTTCCATTAACAGGGACAATTGATATCACGACGATGGTTTACTTCGGAACGTTTATACCAACAAGTTTATTAAGGATGTGTATGTATATAATATATCTCATGATTCAAACGCGTTTATTATTAATATTAGAAAATAGTATGCACGGGCGATCCATTATAGCATCCGAATTAAAAATGATTAACAATTGAATTGGAAAACACATAAATATACACATTTTGGTTGTTATTAAAACATACATGTTGTGAACTTGACAATTGGTTAGTATTATACTTGATTATCGTACATGAACGAAGACGTTCAACCAACGTACACATATATCGCACTGAATGTTGCTGAAGTGGTCCTAATCTAGCTCTGTTATACATTCAATGAATCACGAACTGGCTGCTTGGGTCATGCCATACACATTTGCTCGTCTTCCACATGTTACTTCACTTACATGTATCATCACGATTTGAATTTTATAGAATATGTCGTCGAACGAAATTTCAAAAGTTTAAAGATAATTTAGGAAGTTTAAGCACTTTTATATAAATTGGATTGTCGGTCATTAACATACCATCTCAAATTGTGTGACCATAAATCCCAAATGTATAGTCATCTCTTCGTGCTTATTCGTTTGCTTATCTCCGTTTTAGTCATATCACGACAGATAGTTAATATACAATTAAATCCATAGCTGTCGTATTCCATAAGCTTTTAATGAATGAACACATTAAAGTAAAATATGAATCAATTTCAACAATGTACACACACACACACACACACACACACACACACACAAAGAAAATAATATGAAACAGAAAATCATTTTATTAATACAAATTGCGATAATTTTGAACGGATTTGTCATACATGGAACCAATTTATATTTATATACAGTCTAACCTGTCAATAAAGACCACTCAAGGGATTTGGTTGTTGTGGTCTTTGTTCACAGGTAAATAACTATTGACGTACATGTATATGTACTTGAACTGACAATTTACGTATCGACCCAACTGACAATTTACGTATCGATAATCTAGGCACGTCTTATTACGGAGAAATTTGAGAAAGAAATGAATATTAAAATGTATGGTTGTAATTGGCATTGTAATTGTAACGAAACCGTGAATTTCCTAAATGAGTTGATGAAAGCCCCAACCTGGTCTTTGATATTTTCAATAAGTACATTAATCGCGAGTCACGAAATACAAAGGCAACTTCTTGCAATTTCGACAAACTGTCAAATGCATAAAAGAAGCAGACGGCTACCAATTAGCAATGTGTGGTAAGAAAACAAACCACTGCTATCGAGTGCAGTAAACTGTCACTTGCTAATATCTCCATAGCGACCGACGAGTCTACTGGTTAGATGTTTATCACGTGACTATCACAGCGTCATGGCGGCCATTTTGTTTATTGAAAGTTGCGAAATCGTTGATTTTTATGATTGAAGTGGTCTTTGTTAGGCATCAAAATGAACTTTTGTGAATGTAAAATGGCGGTCCTTGGTCTTTGTTCGCAGGTTCGCTTTATTCGCAAGTGCAATATATAGTGAAATCGTTCGGAAGGAAATCGTTGTGGTCTTTATGGACAGGTGGTCTCTATTAAAAGGCGGTCGCTGGGACAGGTTGGATTCAAGTTTAGCATTTTCGTGTTAGGAACGAACATCATTGACTTGAACCAAGTGTATCATATGCAAATATTTCAATATATTTATCATATAAACGTTGTATAAATCGCCAAAATAGTTTCGTTTTTTAAACGTATAAATGAGTTCTGTAGAGCTCGGTAACGTTATACTTATTATTGTGGTTATCTCCGCCGTGTGTCCGTCCGTCCGTCCGTCCTGGCAACTATCTCCTCCTACACTATTAGCACTAGAACCTTGAAACTTACACACATGATAGCTATGAGCATATGTGCGACGGTGCATTATTTGGAATTTTGATCTGACCCCTTGGTAAAAAAGTAATGGGGGTTGGGGTGGGGCCGGGTCAGACATTTTCACTCATTTTACTAACAACATGTGGCGTAACTTTTGACCCAGGGACTAGAAATTTTTTCCAAATAGTGCACCGTCGCACATATGCTCATAGCTACATGTGTGTAAGTTTCAAGGTTCTAGTGCTAATAGTGTAGGAGGAGATAGTGGCTTAAGGGGGTTTGGGTGGGGCCGGGTCAGAGATTTTCACTCATGTTTTTATGTTATTTTACATTAACTTCTTCATTTCTTCAGCGATTTATTTCAAATTGATACTGAACATTGCTTATGACAATACGGTCAATCTCAACTATGCATGGCCCCATTACCAACCCTGGGGCGCCCCGCCCACATAGACCACGCCCACCCAAAATTTTGTTTTAACATAACTTCTTCATTTATTCACCAATTGACTTCAAATTAATACTGAACATCTCTTATGACAACACGGTCTATCTCGACCATCCATGTCCACATTACNTAGCATTTTCGTGTTAGGAACGAACATCATTGACTTGAACCAATTGTAACATATTCAAATATTTCAATATATTTATCATATAAACGTTGTATAAATCGGAAAAAATATTTTCGTTTTTTAAACGTATAAATTAGTTCTGTAGATTTCGGTAACGTCATACTTATTATTGTGGTTATCTCCGCCGTCTGTCCGTCCGTCCGTCCGTCCTGGCAACTATCTCCTCCTACACTATTAGCACTAGAACCTTGAAACTTACACACATGGTAGCTATGAGCATATGTGCGACGGTGCACTATTTGGAATTTTGATCTGACCCCTGGGTCAAAAAGTAATGGGGGTTGGGGTGAGGCCGGGTCAGACATTTTCATTCATTTTACTAACAACGTGTGGCGTAACTTTTGACCCAGGGATTAGGACAAAATTCCAAATAGTGCATCGTCGCACATATGCTCATAGATACATGTGTGTAAGTTTCAAGGTTCTAGTGCTAATAGTGTAGGAGGAGATAGTGGCTTATGGGGGTTGGGGTGGGGCCGGGTCAGAGATTTCCACTCCTTTTTATGCTATTTTACATTAACTTCTTCATTTCTACACCGATTTACTTCAAATTGATACTGAACATCTCTTATGACAATACGGTCAATCTCAACTATGCATGGTCCTATTACCAACCCTGGAGCGCCCCGCCCACATAGACCACGCCCACCCAAAAATTTGTTTTAACATAACTTCTTCATTTATTCACCAATTGACTTCAAATCGAAAATGAAGTCTCTTATGACAACACGGTCTATCTCCACCATCCATATCCACATTACCCACCCCGGGGCCCCACCAACATAGGCCTTGCCCACCTAAAATTGCATTTTAATATAACATCTTTGCGGCGTGGGGATACGCGTCGGCATCTGCCGCGCCATTTCTAGTTAAAATTAAAGATATTATGCTACCCAAACACATAACATACAACTGAAAGTTATCCATACACGTGTAATCAATCTTGACAATGTGTGTGACATTTGTTTTTGTATTGAAATTGCCTTGTCGTTATGTGAAAACGTGGTTTTGTTAAATACAATTGAACCAATTTATACGCTTTAACTGTAGACATTTTAAAAATGATGACTCAACATCTTTATGTACAAGGGGTATTAAACCATATCATTTGTAAAATAGTGGCACATGTATGGTTTGTTCGCTTTATACGTTTTGAAATTTACGTTTGACGTGGGGTTGCGATGCCAGTGCGCTAGCACTAGACTACGAGATCCCAGTATGAAAAACGCACGCGGACTCGTTTTTGAAAGTAAATCGCGAATCCGGCATTTCACATTTGATCATTCCTTACCAAATGGCCCTTTGTTCGCCGATCTAGAAGGCTAAATGATGACTGTTTATAAAAAAAACTGAATATGCCGTGTTTGTTTTTTTTTTAAATACTTTATGTTCTTCAACAAAGCTATAAAATGCAAATTATAGGTTACATAAGAATGTCATTTGAATGTATATGTAAAAACACATTTTATTCCAGAAACAAAAACTTCGATTAATAGTTAATTTGCAGTGCTGTCTGAATAAAATGCCATATTTCTTTTGTATAACCTAACCTTGATCCCAAAGATGTACCCAATCCTATAAAAAGATATCCGCTATGAATCTTATAAAATATATATAGTTGTTTAATTTATTCTTAGATTTTCTAAGGTATTATCCTAGAATCAGTTTCTATGATAATGATATATTTGCGAAGTGATTATTCTTTCCATTTTACAAGCATGAACACCATTCTATTTCATATTTTATTTCTTATCGTGTGTTTGTTTGCATTATAATGTTTGAAACATCGATGGGCAAGCATCCAACGCAATTGTTCATTATTTTACTTCATCCGTATTTATAATGCATAGTATAATCAAAAGATGAACAAGTTGACAAAATTTGGATCTTTACTAACGATATGAAAATTATATTATATTGATAGCACATCTCACATCCATTGTTTAACATTTATGTGATGTTCTGTGTTTTGTTTGTTTCTGAAATTTGCTATAAGAACAATTATGCACATTATTGTTGCACACATGTTTGGTTGTATAAATGAACATGACCTGGCCGTTATCGTGTCCATACTTGTTCATCACAGTGTGTTGATCGGTTTTGAATTAGTTACAAGACAATCAACGGGAATGCTGCCATATGAATGATCACGCAAGAAGAATGCGGGGTTTTGTTCCACTGTGTTTGTTTCCTTTGCGGACATTCTTCACACATAATCAGTGACACATACGTATTATGTTCTAATGATATTTCCTTCTTTGATCATAAATATATCTTCTTCTTACTTATTTATTAAGAAATTAATATGCAAAATTAAATTTAAAAACAGTCACTAACAACAGTTTAGTGATTCAAATGTGGAAATGTGCCCATGTTAACACTTTAATACGTACAATTAACATTCAGACCCGTGTTTAGTATCTTGTCCATGCTGTAGTAGAGAGAAAATTCTTCTTCGTTTGGTAGACTGTTGTACTTATAAAATGAAGAACAATCCAAGTGTTGGTGAAATTTTATATAAAAAATATTATTTTATAAACAAACAGTGTCTCATTGGAAACAGAAACTGTGCATATTGAGCCGCACTTGTTGGAATCCGAAGATTTAACCCGAAACGAAACATATTCACAACTGAATTTTGTTTATCTTAATAACCTAGCAAACATGTTTCTTTAATATGGGTACACTGTAAAAGAAAACATCCATTTGTGTTCATGCGATGTAGACACACGTCGTGAGATGGCAATTAGTTCTTATACATATTTCGTCTTTTAATTACATGTTGTTTTTATACCAAGTACTGCAGCTGTTTTGTGTTCACTGAGCAGTTTACCACACTGGCCAAATTGCAACATATTTTATTGATGTCATTAGTAATCCAATACATTGCAATGACTAGTATCATGCTTATTACGGAAACTAATTTCGTGAAATATAACACTTGTTTGGCAGATACATCCATTAAAAACACTGATTCTAAGCGAGCATGTTGGTGCTAATAAGTAATGTAAGTTATCTTAAGATCATTTAATAATTAACATGTATAAGATATATGATATGAAAAATTTAATTATATTTATATCACAGATAAAACATGTTTAGTTTTAATTAAAACGGTCTTATCAATAAACA
This sequence comes from Dreissena rostriformis, assembly GCA_007657795.1. NCBI lineage: Eukaryota > Metazoa > Mollusca > Bivalvia > Myida > Dreissenidae > Dreissena > Dreissena rostriformis. The sequence continues at coordinate 144,881 of VMBQ01001243.1, forward strand.
TGATCGGGTCGTTTTTGTGTCCATACTTGTTGGTCAAATTGTGCTCGTCGGTTTTGAATGAGTTGCAGGACAACCAACCAGAATGCTGCAATCTGTCTGCTCACAGCGGAAACATGCGGGATTTTGCTATACCGTATTTGTTTCCATTTCGGACGTTCTCTACGCGTCATCACTGACAAATAAGTTTTAGGTACTTAATAAATTTTCTTCTTTGAACATGCATATATCTTCTTCTTACATATCAATTTAAAAAAAATCAAATCGCTTAAAATAACAACAGCTTTGTGATTCAAATTAGAAATGTATAATTGTTTACACTTTAATACATACAATTAAAATTCAGACCCATGTTCATCTCTTGTCTTTTGTGTAGTAGAACGTATAATTGGTTCTTTGTTCTTGTATTATCATTTTTTTAAATCGGTCACTCAAAAGATACAAATTAATTGGAATTATATACATGTTGCTTATTTTATAAACAAACAAAAGTGGCTCCTTGGAAACAGATATGTAAACATTACACTTCACACAAACCATATTCCCAATGGTATTTTGGTTGATCTTATTAAGTTAGCATAAATGTGGGTTTAATATGAGTATGCAGTAAATGAAAACACCCACTTGTGTTCACGCGATACATACACAAGTCCTAAGGTTTGAGCACTGTGACAATATATTTATATATATATTGACACAGTGCTTAAACCTTACGACTGTTGTATGTATCGCGTGAACACACGTGGGTGTTATTGTCTCACGAGTAAAATATGCTTTAGCAGAGTGACTATTAAATTGTCGTTTGAATGATGAACTAACAGTTATCTAGGGCTTCACATATCATACCCATATTTGAGCATTGACCTTTAACTATGTCATTGTCTTAAATGTAGGGGCACAGATACGCCTCGCACGAAACATGTCATAACCAAATAGTGAAAAGTCATGGCAAGTAGTTATAAACTCGTCAAATGAATGCTAAGTTTAACAAACTACTTTATGCTGTCCTTATTTGAGCACAAGTCCTCACGTATGACATTGAACTTTGAGTTACGATCACGGATAACATATCTGAAGCGCGACACGTTGGTTCAACATTGTGAACGGTAAGAAAAAGATCTTATTAGGAAATGTTTTAATTAATCACCAGGTCACTGTATCAACAAGCTAAAGTTTTAACATATATGACATGTGACTTCTATATGGGACTTTGATATTGGACAAATGTCATTGACATTGGCAAGTGGCAAGTAGCTGTGTGATGATATTTGAGTCCTTACAAACTGCAGTGGGCCCTAAGTGTGTCTTTGAACATTATGTATGTGAGCTTCAGAATTGAAATAGGAACAATGATCTTACACGCGACACTTTATCATTACAGTCATGGTAAACATTGCACGATGAGTAATGAATCTACAGACTGGATAATCTAAATTATGAAAAAAATGACATTTGACACCTAAATGCGACGTTTGCTTTTAAGCTACAGACACGTGTCTTACAGGCGAAACATAAATGGTAATATTTAAATATATCACATAAATGATAACGTCCCAGTCTTCTCCATCTTGAATAGATGTACATTAATAACATACCTTTCACAAGACGCTGTTTTTAGTTACTTGTGAAAGAAGAACAAGTTGTTAAGTAATAGAGAAAACGCGGTCCAAATGCTTTATTATTTCACCGATTCGATTGGTAATACTTAACAAACGAACAGCCATTAAAAACAAATCTTTGTCAGAACTTTTTCTTCGCTTGTTTGAATATTATGCATACATTCTTTTCCACATTTACGACACTGTTTTATAATTGCCATTATGCCATACTGTTAACACGTCCTTTCAAAATGTAGCAATATACTTTTGTTTTAAACTTGTGTTCTGTTTGCTGTTCGAGATGATGTGTTTTGAAGATATTTTTATAAATATCTGTCTAACAAATAGCATTTTACAATAAGACTTTTATGTTACGCTTTCCAAAATTAGTATCTGAGTTTACAAACACAACGCAATTAATATCATGCTAATACTACTTGACAAATCAGTACACATATATTGCAAGTTAAAAAACAGATACATATGCTTATGATATGTCATACATGGCCATGTAACGTTACAATAAATGATAGGTAGATAGATAAAACAGACGAAATAACAGCCTGATTTATCAATGGCGAGCACAATACATTTTGATCATTTATTCTATTGCGTTTGACAAACATATATAATAAGGCTGCTTTTCTAATTAAACATATACTTTACAAATAATTACACATATTTGAACTCATTGCAAATACTTGTGTCACAATATTAGGGATGTGTTATAATAGAACATGCACATACAAAACATACCAAGATGTTTCTAACGAATTCAGAAAACAGCAAACATAAAAAGACCCCGACACTAGTTGTCGATTCAATTCTAACCAGGTGAAGTGAACCAGTATTATAACGGTCATAATGCATGAGAAAACATTAGGACCCCGACATCGGAAGTCCGTTATAAAACATAAGGCTATAAATCAACCTTGATAAAGGTAAGTTAAGGTTATCTGTCAGAACAAACATAACGACATTGTAGTGTTACTAAATAAAATCCCCACAACTGTTTTTCAGTCATAGTTTTTACGTTTAATAATTGTATCACTGTAAATTTACTTGACCTTATACTAAGAGACCAAATAATAATTATCCATCTCCCTTACGTTTCCTTACAATTATCTATATTATATTATCATGTAAATAGAGTTTTCGTGTTTTTCTATTCGTCACTCAGTCGATTGACACCAAACCACCACCGACAAACTTAACGGTAATGTACAACACACTTTTGTATTCTAAGGACATGTTATTTAAACATATATAAACTCAAGAGCATTTACTGCAGTAAACGTAAATTTTGATAATTGATTTTAGATTTTTCCTATTCGAAAAAAGCTACTTTAGGGAACTTGTTTACTTATGATTAAATAATGCAAAGTCTGTTAAAATGACTATCAAAGGGATTATTTTACAGATTAATATAATTATGCCCAATAAAGGAAAACACCGACGAGATCGGGTTATCCTTATTATCCGAAACAATCAAATAGCGTCTGACATTTGAAGTTCCATTTTGACAAAATGTTTAAAACAAATAATGCATGTGATAGCGACGGCTGACTTCAGAGCTATATAACACTGGTAACAAATAAAATGTATTTAAAGAAATGGTTTAGAGGGTTAGGCAAGGGACAATTTTATTAAATTATTCAGAAGCTTGCAATTATTAAAAATTAATATTAAATAAAGATATAAATGTATGTTAGTATAAGAATCAATACGAACTTGGTCTATGTAAAATAATATATCTTTTAATATTTGTGATCGCAGAAAAATGAATATTTGAGTCCATCAGTATTCAAAAGAACTATGAAAATTCTCTTTTGGTGAAACAACGCCAAACCATGGGCTCTTTACGAACAATATGAAACCAGGTATTATTTGTATCACGATAAATATTTATTGTTTGAGTGGAAATAAAGTGTATGTTCTGTTCTATGATGTGTTCTTCCAGAAATTTGCGATCAGCAAACTTATGCCCATTATTATTGCAAACATGTTTAAATTTAATTATAACTGACTTATTAAACACTGGTGCAGTGTCGGTATCGTGTTTATACTAGTTAATCACATCGGCATTTGCATGTTCTAAATGAGTGACACAATTGTAATGTTCATTGTTTAACAGCCGGATCACGAGAGAGTCACGCGGGTAGTGTTCTAACATTAGTTCATAACTCTGTCATTTTCCACTCGTTATCCGTGATACGTACGAAGAATTTAATTGTGAATTCTCCTTTTTAAAGCGAAAATATACCTTAGTCGACATTTTCTCTTGCTTTGTATGATTTTATTTTATTTCCAATGTTAGGTTGTGTAGTTCTAATCTAAGGCGTTCATTTCCCACATCGTAATACATAACTCTTTCACTGAAACACTGGTGTGAGCTCCTTGCAATACTATGTGCCTCATTTGTATGCTCAATGCGAGGTACGGGTTCGTAGGTTTATGATAGAAAGTATTGCCCACGCTGACGGAAACACATTTGGAACGATCAGGGAGTTTACAACAAGTTAAACTTTAACGAGGGTCAAATACATTTCTATAAAAACTTTCATTGACTTGCCGTTTCCGGCGACGTGTAACAGACTGACGTTATGACGAATACATCTCTTCATTGATTATTGTCCTGAATCAAACGCCTTGGTAATTACCACACGCATTGCAAAAGCATAGCTAAGGACAGATATCAAGTGTCTGGAATACAATTAAACACAGGTATGCAATGTCTCTAAGCGAGAAATTGGGCTGAACAAACAACATCACCTTAACAATTATTGAAGCGGAACAACCTAAAGATATACGCGTCTCCACCCAATTGGAATGCTTCATATGAAGTGAGAACATGACATGTTGATTATCGTAGGGCAATTATCCCATGAATTACCTTTTGACTTGAACGCCCTCACATCCCTATAAGGATGCTACATATCGAGTGTCACCACATTTGGATTCTTTTATGCCATGAAAAAAAAATCCCCAAGGAAATGACAAACAGAATAACAGGTTACTGCCTGATCGTTTTGTAATATATCAGGCAAGACTTAGAATAATATAACGGCGAGCCTGATATATTACAAAAATATCAGAAAGTAACCTGTTTTTCTGTTTATCATGCATATAAGACCCATTTTTAAAAAAAGAAATAATGAACACAAATCGCTACAACACTGCATTTTTAGCGGGAATGAATATGATCTTCTGCGTTTGACTTGTTAATAATAACGTCATGAGCACGTGCCTTTAATATTTGTAAAATATATTTTTTGCTGATTTGTTTGCTATTTGTGTCTTAAATATATAACATCATGGTATCAAATTGTTTGTTTTGTTGAAACTAATTTTAATTTTACTAAAAATGAGGACTTAATAGTTCATTCCGAGTAAAATGACTGATATAACAACTTCCTGTTAAACATGACGTCATCAGCATTAACACATTCATTTTAAATATTTGGAAAATACGTTTTTTGCTGTTTGTGTTGCTTTCTGCGAATTAAATTAAATACATCGTGGTATCAAACTGTTTGTTTTGATAAATATGATTCATTTTAAAATAAAATATTACGTATGTATGCAGTTTTAGTAATATGACACATCGACTGATATAAGAAATTCCTGATGAACATGATATGACAAAATATATCATGCATCGTTATATCAGGCAGATATCATTGTAGCGGTATGATACATTCCTATAGGGATGATGTATATCGAGTTTTATCAAATTAGGATTCCTAGTTTCTAAGATCTCTCGTGGAAACAAAATAAATAAATAAACAAATCAATGAAAGAGCAATAACTTCATAAACAATGATTGTGAAAACAGCGGTGACGAAGATAATATGCCCCCCTCGGAAGGCAAACACATGAAGTAAGTTTAATTGAATGAGAACAAGTAAGAAACTCAGAAACCTTATACATCTGAGCGGATTTAATTTGAGACGAGAGCGTTTACAATTCATCTGCAGTTGAGGTTAAAATCGCTGTTACCCGGTAAAAAAAAAATAGTGCTTTGAATGCTGGATTATGTGCATAATATAAAAAAAATGGATCATGACATAAATAATACAATTGGTACTTCCAATACAAATCTTTAAAAAGCATGCGTATAATGTGTGGTCAGCATACAAATTATCATTATTGCTGCAAATATTGTGTGCTAGCTATTAATTTGAACTGCTTTTTCAACCAATTAAACATTATCTTTATATTACTCGTACTTGTTCACCACATCTTTCTGAACCTATTCTGTTCTATTTTAATAGGACACTCACTTGGGATCAGTTATTAATTCTGCTCACATAGTTATGACCTTGGTTTCTGTTATATGTAGTTCCTCATTCGAAAATTATCCAAAGTTATGTCTCCATTTAACTAGTATACTGTTGTGAAATGTTCGAAATAAACATATATATATATATAAAGCTTGTCATTATCAACAATAACTTAATCTCAGAACATATAATAACAAGTAAAACGAAAAAACACATTTTTTTTCAAACGCTTTGTTTATATTATTACAATGCAGCCAAAGAAACTCCTTACATATTATAACACACATGATTGTTCCACATGTCGATGACTTCCGTATTGCCAAACTGTGAAATCTCTCTAAACTTATTACTAAAACGGTTACATTTATGTATTGTTAATTTCAAAAATAAACGCCTTATATGTTCGAGTGTACATATCATGTTTTTTGTTGTTGTGTTTTGTTTCTTATTTTAATAAGGATTTTTTTTATTATACAAAACAAAACAAAATTGCCTTCATAATTTATAAAACAATTGTCGTGTTTTACTGTTTATATGTTCAAACAAAGCAAATCGTGTTTATCATTTTCATTGTGAAGCCAAATATGACATGTAGAGTTCACGTGAGTAGAACATCACGTGTTCCTTATATAGAACATGGTTTACCAAGAACAGTCAACGATTGATGATAATGTCTTTTAAAGCGGTGCGAAATTGCGCTTGTATAACGACAGGCAACTAAAATTCAAAATTGCTTCGGGGTCGCTGTCTTACACAGGTTTTCAACTTAATTGAACTGTACCAAGAGTCAATAAAATGTTGGAGGAATTTTCCGCTAGTAGGCCCAAATGAATAACTGCGAATAATTTTGCCCTTTAAAAAAATTTAGAAAACGTCCTGCCTGTATTCAAATTGTTCATTTGAATTATAATCAGAACAAATCTGGTTGAAAATCCGTGTTGTGTAGTAAAGCATAACGGTAAATCCCGACTATTTCTGTAAATTCGTTAAAACGCCACATAGACACGTTTTTGGTTCTGAAATGTATACGAGTAAACTTGTTGGTATTGGCTTTGTGCTTATAAAAACGTTAATATTGTTGAAATGTCAACATCGGAGGCTATATTAATTTTACTGCCAGTTCGCAAAACATATGTAAATCAAAGTACTGACAGTAATGGTGTGACGATGCTTTTGAAGATGAAGGATATTAAAGAATCAATTTAAGTTTATCTACATCAGCACAATTGTGTATGTGGGTACGAAAATTTTGGGTACGAAAACAAATTTGGGTACGAACATTTTGGTATGAACAAATTATGCCAAAAAAAATGTGGGTACGAAAAANCTAGTCTAACTTGTCTGACTCAGGCAAGTCTAACTTGTCTGACTCAGGCTAGTCCAACTTGTCTGACACAGGTCTGTCCAACTTGTGTCACACAGGCTAGTCATAATTTTCTAACACAGGCTAGTCTAGCTTGTCTGACACAGCTAGTCTAACTTGTTTGACACAGTCTAGTCTAACTTGCCTGACACAGGCTAGTCCAACTTGTCTGACACAAGCTAGTCCAACTTGTCTGACACAGGCTTTTCCAACGTGTCTGACACAGGCTAGTCTTTTTTGTCTGACACAGGCTTGTCTAACTTGTCTTACACAGGCTAGTCCTACGTGTCAGCGTGGGGATAACTACATTTGGTATGTTCCCAGCGTCACAGCGTTTGAAGGGCCACCTGGCAGTTTCGTGTCTGGTTCCTGTCCGAACCTCTCGATAAATTTAAAAGAGGACGGGAACCAAGCTGCCTTTACCTTTATCAATGATAATTATCGAGATTGAAAAAATTTAGCTAACTCAAGGTACTTTCACTTTTGAGAAAATTTAGCTAACTCAATCGGACTGGCTCGGTCTTTTAGGTAGGTCGCTATTGTGAAGATTTTTTTCATGGTATGATAACTTAGACGAGCCGCTGAAGCAGCATCGTCAAAAATGTATTGTGGTCGTAGAAATGTATCAAATAAAAAAATATTCATTTGATTTGTAAATGGAAGTCCAGTTTTGAAACAAGTTACTTAAAAATGCGACACAGACTATATACCTATGTATTATGTTGAAAAGCCAAGCCTTTCACATTTGTGTCCTTAAGCAGTCGCTGAACCAAGTTTTACATATTTCTGGATTGATCAACAGAGTCTTTTTTTGTATCGAAGCTTGTTTTCACGTTAATTAGTTTTCGTTGGGCGTGTACATTCTAAAGATAATATGAAATATATGTTTGGACTCATTTAAATGTATGTGGAATAAATGCGGCTAAGAATGGTTTGGAAAACCATCCGCGACATTAATCATAACTGATTATGATTGCTGAAAAAGATAGGTTATACAATGTGTCTTGCATCGCGACCAATCAATTAAATTAAGTTTCGACAAACATGAATTAACAATACGTTACTCACATTTAAGTGCAATAGTGCACCCGAGAAGGGAAGCGAAAATAATCCAATACTTATGATCCATGCTGCACTGCCAACCCAAATGTGAGATAAATATTTAAACGAACAGCCTTATATAGGTTAGATAAGAAACATGGCGGATCTGTTTGATTCGTTTCGACATGAGTTAGGCCGTAATATTTGTGCCACTAGTTGTATGCTAGATGCGTTCTATGTATCGGTGTATGAGGTATGTTCTCATTTTAAAATAACAATATTTTACACAGATTTGAAAACAATTTATGATAACATAAATATAATCAGCCGGAATAACTGGTAAATCGAACAGCGAAAGGTGTTTTCGTGTTTGTTGCAGTTTGGTATGACAAACACAATTAAGATAATAAAAATATATAACGTCTGCCCTAAAAGGTATATATTTCATACACTGGTACTAATTGTCAATTTAGAAACCAAATGCATGTTGAAATGGAAGTAATTATTGCAGTCCACACATGCCGCGGTCCATAACATAATGTATTGTTTTTAATACACCAAACAACAATTTGTTCAAATTGCATACCTCTTTTTTAGATATGTTATCAAAAATTTACAATATCAGATTAATTGTCAGAAATCGATATGAATGTCCTGTCGACTTTCAAATACACCACATGATCACTGGGATATAAGTCGTCGGTTTACACGCGTCTCAGTAAGCAGTCACGGAACATTGGCTTATTTCCCTGACAGGTACCTTTTATCCTCATGACTAGAGAGGAGCAATTGTGGTATAGAGTTTTTGCTCACCATCAATCCTGTTATCGGAGTGTTAACAAGTAGTATATAAAAGCCGGCCGAGTTGATATTTCTCACAACAATTTGGTTTTCTCAACTGACCAGAATTGATCAGTATTCGTCAGATACATTCTAAAGCTTAACTCTTCCATACTGATTTTCGCAAAAATTGTGCCAACAAATACCAAAAGCATTACAAATTCGGAACCTAATCATGTACATAACGGAATCCTCAAGACTATTATTTACCTGTGACGTATGCACGCTTTGGGTCACGTGAGCGCCAATTTCACGTGATTTCCACTTCCGCGCTTTTCAAAACAAAGAAGAACTACTAAATAACACAGTTTCTCCATGGCAAATGGCGTTGTAAACAATGATGCAATGGTCACGTAGTTTTACATGTGACCCGCGCGTGTTTAAATTTAGATCATTTCTGTCCATGGACAGAAATTGAAAAGCCCTATCTTTGTACTGAATTTGGGCATTTCTTGACCGATTTTTACCAAATTTTTTCCACATCTGACATACATTGTAAATACCATCACATTTTGACTCAGAATCGCTTTTTTTGCGACACATAATAAAAATGGGACAATATACCAACGTCAACTCGGCCGACTTTAAGCCTTTACAGTTTAGCTTGAATCAAACTTTTTGATCCTATCAGGTTTGTAACTAAAAGTTAACACTAGAAAACGCTTCTAACAATACCATCTCAAAGTAAATCATTACGAAATTACATTTGCAATATCAGCAATAATCTGACTGCATGTTATAAGTGTATTAAGCGTACTTTTAAACGAGGTTAGAAAAAAGGGTAATAGTATAAAGTTTGTTCGGATATACGCATGTCATAACCACGTGCTTTATGAGAAAGACCACTTTATACATACAAGTATGGCGTCACAGCCTTCCTGTTAACTTGATTACCTGCCTAATCTACGTGGATGGGTCAGGCACAGACGAAAATTTCGCTGAACAAAATCAACAACCTGTGATGGGGTTAATTTAAAAACACATGTGTGTGAATGATCTTAGTGAAAGCTAATTAAGAAATAGTTCATTAATATACCATACATTATTTGAGTAGAATTACTTAAACTTAAACATTCTAATAATATTATTTTATAATACAAATCATGAAATGCATGTACACTGTAGTACATCGTAAAAGAATTTATTTTTTACTATAGTTTATGCATGAAACTCGATAACATGTTTCACTATTTATTAAGTGATCTTTCAGCAATTAATTCATATATCATGTATTCGTATGTTAACAAGCTTAATATAATATTGAGATGAGTAATTCATTTTTGTCAGAAAGCAAAAACATGTATTTGTTACTACAATTGTTTGATACTTTTTGATATTTCACCTACTACGAAAATGACCTAATCCGATTGGCCTAGAGCTGAGGAAATATTTGACTCATAATCTTAATTATATTAACATTACCATAGAGCCTAGTAAGCATCTCTTGTATATATCAACTTTAAAAAAACTGCGTGTTATTTCACGCAAACTATGTTCAATTATACTGATACACATATTCCTCCTTCACAAGACGATACCATTTATGAACACGATTAATTTCGTTTTCCCAGATCGTTAAGGTTTTATGCGATTGTTGCGGAAATAGTATTGTCATACACGCAAACTTGTCTTACAAAAGCATATGTATGACCATTTAATCTGTCTTCATGGAATTGGAAGTTCTGCGTCTATAAATATTAATTCATAGGTATATTAATTCATATATGTAGGCTATGCGACTTTGTTGTATAGCTGAATAACGTTGCTGCTGTTATTGTTGTACGAATCATCTCATTAGCGCTAATAGTCTTTAGGACTTTGTAACATAGATATCCTTCGGTTGAAAATATTATTCCGTTAACGAGAATGTCTTTGGACTGGTGTTCTGTGCACTTGGTGTTAAAGAAGTCTTGGTCACAACATGACGTAAAAGGTGAAACAGAGCCTAGCAATTCGTTTCCATTGATGCAGCACTAGAATTAATGAATCTTCAGATATAATTCTCTCATAGTCTAGTTATAATATTGACATACATGATTTTTGCTATATAGTATTACTCGGTTAGCACTTTAAAATATATCTGATGTAGTAGAAACCGAAGTATGTACAATACGCGATCTGCATTAAATGTTAATACACCTTTTAGTAAATTAAACGTATATTATATTTTATCCACAAACCCGAGCTTGATGTTTGTTTGATCAAGCAATTCAAATTTCTCGATACTGCAAGACTATAAATTGAGAAACATTGTATAAGGAAATGTAAAAAGGTACAATCTCTTGCTATGATCTATCAGATAATAAGTATACTCACCCGGTCATTATTGGGTAATTAGAGACATATTTTACAATAAATGTGTTTAATAACCATTGAATAATTACAAAACGTTAATGTAACGATAAAGAACCCCGCGTAATTGCAACGTATTTAAACTCACCAGGGTGTTTAGCACACGGTCTTATGGCCGAGCATTCGTGAATGGTTCGAACGTTATTGCAGGTATAGCACAATGGGCCCCGTTCATGCCTTAAGACTAAACCTACATTAACATTAAACCAAAATAAATCTGGCAAATGCATATATGATTACGACGCTAATACGAAATCATGAAATAAATATACAAATTTAAATTCAATCGTCTTACTTCCCAATCGTCACATTTCTTCACTGTATCGCAGAGTTCAATGTGAGACATGTCTTTACAACTGTAGCATATATTAATTGTTTGTTGGAGTCTGAAATTGACCATATATGCAAAGTCACAAAGTCAAACACATCAATACGCTAAATCAATCAATATATAGTGCATTTTTATATAGTTTTCGACAAGAAGATATTACATTAGCTGATTGTTCAGAAAATGTTTCGTCCAGAGTTTTCACACTGTAAATGTTGAAGACGGACGACCTAGTATGGACAAAAATTAATTTATAATTCGACAATCATTACAAAAGCATCAACCTCGCATTCATTTCATGAACTGTTTTAGTTTAGGTTTCATAATATTGGTAATTTTCGGTTTGTTCCGGACTTAATAGAAACAAACATGTCTTAGAATAAACATTTATTTCTAAAATGAAATGTCTTAACAGCCTTTACATTCCCGCTTTCCATGGCTATGTTGCAACAGTGAGGTTGACATAAATAAACAAGCGATCTGTCAACATATGACGTTACATACGGGAAAATATTAAAGAAGATATGGGCATTTATCATTGCCATATCAAGAGCCGTTACACAGGTACAATCCAATGTGCTGAAAGTGCCAAAGCGTTGCCATGCGTGGAAAGTTAGAGTACTCACGTGTGCCCATGTTCTAATAAGTGGTTTCAATTGCTATCACGACGGTAATTTATTTCGAAACTTTTATGACAATCAAGTCGTTCATTAAAGTTTAAATTTTGCTTACATTTATACTACAAAATGACCAACACTTTAACTTAGATGCACGATAGAGTTTTAATATATGTAGACATAAATGGATCTGAATAACGCTATGCTGCTTTTAGAACTAATGAATTAATCACGATCTTGCTTCTTAGGCCATGTCAAATGATTCTGCTTGTCATCCACATGCTACTTCACATAGGTGTAATATCACGATGTGACTTTTATAGAAAATCTCGTCGAACGAATATCAAAAGCTGGGAGATAATATATCTCAAAGTTATGTAAACAAAGCCACAGTGCAGCACTTTTTTACAAAGTGGATTATCGTTAATCGACATAAATATCTTAAATCATGCAATTATAATGCAAGTATATAAAGTCATCGTTTTGTGTTTGTTAGTTTGTTTTTCTCCGTGTTTAACAGTTTTCAGTCATATCACGGCGGACAGTTAAAACATTTTTGTTTGCATGATAATGTTCGAAACATCAATTGGCAAATATGTTTTTGTACATTACTTTAGTTCATCCGTATATATTATGCCTATTATAATTATGTAAAAGTGCAAAAGTGCAAAATCTTTTGATCTTTACAAATGATATGAAAAATGTAATTATATTTATAGCACAGATAACATATATTTTTTAACATTTATGTTCTGTTTTGTGGTTTGTTTATTCTGAAATGCGCAATAAGCAAAATTATGCACATTTTTGTTGAACACTTGCTTGGTTTTATTAATCAACATGAACTGGCCGGTATCGTGTCCATACTTGTTTGCCACATTGTGCCCGCCGGTTTAAAATTAGTTACAGGACAACCAACCAGAACGCTGTCATCTATCTGTTCACGCCAGAAGAACGCGGGGCTATGTTCTTCTGCATGTGTTCCCATTTTGGACGTTCTCTACGCGTTATCAGTGACAAATAAGTTGTATGTACTTAATCAATTTCCTTTTTTGAACATAAATATCTACTTCTTACATATCAATTAAAAACAAAATCAAATCGCTTATAATAACAACAGATTTGTGATTCAAATTTGGAAATGTATTTTTTATTACACTTTAATACATTCAATTTAAATTCAGACCCATGTTTGGTCTCTTGTCCATTGTTTGGAAAAAACTAAAATTGTTCTTGCGGACTGTTTTGGAAATTAAATTAAGACAAATATTAATATTGGTGACTTTAAACGTGATCCGAAAGAAACGAGTATTACGCGGAATTAAATATGTTTAAATGTTTTATAAGCAAATATAAGTGTCTCATTGGAAACAGAGACAGTGGACATTAAACAACACTCTGGAACCAGCAGATTGAACCTGAAACAACAAATATTCACAGTAGTATTTTGCTTATTTTTTAGGCTGGCATACATGTGTGTTTAATATGGGTAAACAGTAAAAGAAGAAAACCCATGTGTGTTCACGCAAATTAGACAAAAGTCGTGAGATTGCAGTTCTTATATAATGTGCCGAGGTTGTATAGTAATATGGAATGCTAGGAATGTTGGATTGTACAGTCATATATAACTAATGCGTTCACAATTTGGTATTTTCAGCCAGGCTAGTTAAAACTCTTGAGCATAATGTACGGTTAGCCTACTTTTGTTCATAATTGTTGCACATATTCTGTGTTTTTTACTTGGACCTGCTCTTAAATAATCAACCCGTATCTTTAACCTACTCATACCAGTTTTCATCTTCCTTCTTGCTGTTCTAGATTACAAGGGAAGTTATCTTGGTTAATTAATTTAGTTGGACGTCGCGAGAAGCACTAAGGCACATCTTTTAAATTGCTATCAGTGTACAATAAATAAAATCGATATAATGTAGTTACAAAAAAGTCAAGACAATCCATATTCAATTTAAATCAGACCATCATTTAAAGCATCCCTCAAATATAACGGAATATATATCATCGCTAAATAAGGTACAACATTGTCAAAAGGTTTCTATTTCATTTAAATTCGTTTTCTGGTTAAGAGTAATTATTTCAGGAAAAGCCATCTGACAAATACAGAAAAATATTATTCGCTTGTTTATAAAATAACGATGAATTGATGATGGCTGGAATAATTAAGACTTTTTCTGATTTCCGATTCTCATATTTATGTCATTTTGTGACATTATCAATGTCAACATTTCTTTATTGAGGTCGGTCAAAGTCAAGATTACTTGGTCATGTTGCAGTAAATCCATTTCCGCACTATATCTTCAGTTTTCTTTGACATTAGATCGTGCACATTGACATAGTTGTAACGTCAGAAAAAAAAACACACACAAAGCACTATAAATTGTAAGTTTCTCAGATCAAATGCACGTGGTCTTTTTTAAACTATTTTACCTACGTTCATACAAATAAGTAAAGTGATTATGCGCCTACATGGGAGGAAAATAAGACAAATTGTGCTCTTCGTGTAACCAGGACAAAGATCAAGGTCAAATGAGCTTTAAAAAAGAAATTGATTTTTATTTCTGCTTGACCTTCAGAGAATATGTGTATCTACGATCATCTGAATCGGCATGCTGAGTTTGGGAAAAAGTACGCCAATAGATTTTCAGGTCAAAAGGTCCAAGGTCAAGATCGAATGGACAATTAACAAATAAGTGTCCGAACAATATTTTGAAATTTTATGCATATTGATGTAGCGGTTACTTGAGTGGAAAGTAAGAAACGTATTAAGATTAAAGACATTAGGTCAAAGTTCAAGCTGTATAAAGTGTGTTGCACCACAGTTGGTATATCATTCGTAGTCAACAGAAAGGTCAAAGTCACAATGACGACTTTGCTTCAAGTCGGACATCATACGTGTTGTAAAATCATCTCTTAATGTATTAACATTCGTACGTACACGGGGGTTCGATTTAACTACATGGTTTTTAAGCTCTTGTGCATCTGCATGAACTGATTTGAGCACCTTTTAAATATTGAGAATGAACACTAACCAAAGACCAAAGACACGTTCTTAACAACTCGTCAAATGAATGAAAAGTTTAACAAACTTTGTGCTGTCCGTATTTAAACACAAGTCCTCGCGTATGACATTGAACTTTAAGCTCATATCACAGATCACAAGTGTTAAGTGTGATACGATGGTTCAAGATTGGGAACGTTCAGATTCATGCCGTCCTTATTTGAGCAGTGGTCTTTACGTAGGGCCTTGATGGTTGACGATCACGGATAAAATTTCAGAAACGCGACGCGTTGGTTCGACATTGTGAACGTTACAAAATCGGTTTATGAAATGTTCTAATTAATCACGAGGTCACTTTATCAACAAGCAAAAGTGTTTTCATATAAGAACTGTGACTTGTATATGTGACTTTGATATTTGACAAAAGTCATTGACATAGTTAACTGACAAGTAACTTTGTGATGATTGATGATAATTAAGTTCTTAAACTCCGCATTGTGCCCAAATTTTGTCTTTGACCATTTAGTGAATGCTTCAGCCTTGAAATAGGAACTTGATCTTACACGCGAATCGTTAGTAATACAGTCATGGTAAACATTGAACGATGAATAACGAATCTAAAGATTGGACAATTTAAATAATGCCAAATTTGACAATTGACATGCTTTCCTAAATTAGTTTTTGATTTTACAAACACACCGCAATTAATATCATGACAATAATACGTGACAAATCAGTGAACAAATATTGCAAGTTTTAAAACATATACATATGCTTATGATATGTTATACATGGTTAGTCAATGTTACAATAAATGATAGGAAGAGGATCAAACAGACGAAATAACAGCCTGATTTATCAATGACGAGCACAATACATTTTGATCATTATTCTATTACGGTTGACAAACATATATGTCACGGCTGCTTTTCTAATCAAACATACATTCTTAAAAAAAGTAAAAAAGTCCTAGAATGAAAAATGTGCGCCCCGGTACCGAAAGGACGTTTTATAACAAAACATGCTAATACAAGACATAAACAAATGAATGCCTAACTGTCTGATCATGCGAGAAGCACGCGGAGTTGTGTTATACTATTAGTTCCTCATTGGGTCATTTTTCAAACGTTATCAGTGACACATAAATGGAATTGTATTGTGAAATCTCCTTTTCAAACAGGAACTATACCAGACATCATAAAGCTACATTCCCTACTATCAATCTCTTTATTGGGTTGTATTATTTCCAACCTTAGGTTATGTTGTCCACATCTTGGGCGTTTATTTTCCCCCGCTATTCTGCGGATCTATTGAACTGAGCCATTTATGTGAGCCCCTTGAAATACTTTGTGCTGAGTTGCATGACCTTAAGTGTATACTCAATAAGAGGTATTGACACATAGGTTTATCACATGACGCAATAAGTCCAACGCTGGGCGCCAAACACTTTGTGGTAAGAACAGAGTCTACAACACCTAAACCATTAACGTGGGTCAACTGGAACTCTCTATAAATTATTATTCACCAACTTAAGGGACAGAAGTTGTTTTAGTATATTCATTCTACTAACATAATGCTAAACAATATAAATGTTCATCGTAAGTAATGACGAAAACTGTTTTTTCATCAACTCAATTTGTTTTCCGGGGTTTAAAAAAAAACAATCGTTGAATAAAATTAAACTTATAAAATGTTTCTTGTCATAAAAACAAGAATATCAGTGAAACTGATGGATGCTCAAATATTATGTGTTATTTCAATGTATGAGTTAATTGAACTCACGGGAACAAGAAATAGGCCAATAACTCTTTGAAAGATTAACATACCGGAAAAATAACATTGACCTAACATTTTAGCAATTTAGCGGGAAGTTGTATATATAATATATTATGTGCATGTTCAGCCTATGCTCCATAACAATTTCAAATGTTTAAGTGAGATCACGAGAAACAGATTACTATTCGAATAAAACTCACTCTTCAGAAAATCACTTGTGCGAAACGACCTGATAATATACGAACACCCATCCTATACATTTGCCGTATAAAAATTGTCATTAAATTCCGAGCATAAGGTCCCGAGAGCTCGCACGAAAACAAAAGTTTAATAGAACCTTTTTATGATAAATATAAGGGCAATAACTCCTCATTTGAACAAAACGTGTGACGGACGGAAGTACGGACATCCGGTAGGACAGGACATATTTTGAACAAATTAATTGCAGAACTAGGCAAACTCGATTAAATCAACATTATCGGTCGAACGGACTAACTGGATTATATGCGCAACCATTCAGGTAGCAACAGAAACTCCGAATCTTTACTTTTCTTACGCTGTCAGGACAGATTGTACTATTTACCTAAAATTGAGGTATTATCCGCGTTCACGTGTTTTTTTTTTAAATAATGCAGAATGGGATGAATGCTAGATTGCGTCCGTTTTTTAACATAGATAATTAAATGAATGCTAAAATTTGAACTTCCAGTAGACTTTTAAAATGCTTGCGTAAAATGTGTAGTCAGATAACTAATGTCCCTTATTGCTGCAAATATTGTGTGCTAGCTTATAACTTTAACTGCTGTATCAAACAATGTGTATTGTGCTTGTACTAGTTCATCACATCGGTCTGGACATTTCCTGTTCTACTTTTTGATAGGGCAATCACTTGGAGTTAGTGCATAAGGCTGCAAACGTGGTAAACCTACATGCTTGTGATATACATTTACAACAACCGCTCTGTTCTACCGATCCAGAGATCCCCGGTTAAATTCCTGAGCGTCGCACTGGTGATTTCATTACCACAAATAGCGCTGCACACTGAGATATACTGAACAGATATTCCAAACATCCATTTTATCAAATATGATTTCGGGATAAAGAAGACAAATGTCTTTTTAAAATATGACACTTTATCGTTAAACACGTTAATCCGTCGACTTAAATTATGAAGATATGATTTGTATCGGCAAATGTAGTCAAGCACAAAGGCTGGCACGATGGCTGTTGTTTTGGCCCGTTAAACACGTGAACCTTACTTTTAGAGGTCAAATGCATTGCACTGCATCGTTTATTGGGTAAGTTAAAAAGAACGATTCAGCGGGAATATTGCGAGCTTCCGGAATGCTCGATGCTCTCACTTCCGGTAGGCAGGCATAATTGTCATTTAATTAAAAGTTATATTTTAATAAAGTTTTGCAACATTCCGCACAATTTTGTATTACATTATGGTTGCCTCAATTCAAGCGTTTTGAATTTGGAAACATGCGTGATGTACACAATAAACACAATCAGTATTGACATGTGTTTGTTCAAAAATAAGAAAATAGAAATACTGAGCCATGACAAAAAATCTCTACTTTTTATTTGTCACGAGTTTTCAACGTCACGCAGCAAATCGTACTGTACATACAATATTATCACTTACATGTCAATCGACTTCCTACACGATCTGCACTTAAATGTGTCACTTGGTCTTTGTCCTGAGCTCTAAGATAAGGGTTATTCGCGCTAAAATAGCTTAATAACTTGCTATAATAGTCAGATCGTGACATTGAGAATTCTGCATTTGTTAAAACCAGGTTTGGTGGCACAGAATAACCCTTGGGACTACATCTCAAAGTTTTAAGTAGATCTCATTGCAAACCCCAACATATTAAACAAAAGAAACTAATCTGAGGTTATTTCGAACAACTGGGGATTCACATGCGGCTGACTTTTTTGATAGTGATATTGCTTTTCTTTATAAAGCAAACAATTGTACATACACACACAGTTTAACACACAACAATTCAATTCAACAATTTAAACAGACACAGTCGGCGATGGATGATAATTCAATCTTGTTCGAAATTGCGCTAGTATAAGGATATACCACGCAAACCGGGACGCCACGATTTCTCGTATATAAATCTCATAAACAATACATGAATTTTACATGTGAACTGTCCACAATCGTAAACTTATGTATTGGCTTCATATTATGCTTGAAGCGTGGTTTCATGTTTACACGATTTATGAAGTACACTTTTATCAAATAATTGATATATTATCTATGATCATACCAAACAAGCTTAATATATTATTGATATGATTTTAACAATATCAGAAATTCTATGTTATCACTACAAACGTTCATTAAAGCCCGGTGCCTATCGTCTGAATACACTAGTAGAAGTGTGCATGTAAAATCGGTAGTATTGGAAGTATGCATACTTAATGTATATGCATGATACACTCGTAGATGATGGACGTTTGTCAAGTGCAAGTGAATATATGAAGGACATGTGCAATTTCAACACCATTTTATACTGAATATTTATTCCTCATGCATGTATACACGGCTGTATATCGTATAAGCGTCTTCTATAAAGACCCACAATGCTTTGCCAGATGGTCGTCGTCTCAGCCTGTAAAACAGGATCAACAAAAAGAATTGCCCTGTATTTAATAATCGAGAAACTTATATTTACTATCATACTACAATTAACGTGATAATTGATACAATGAACATAGATATATAACAAATATCTTAGGAATATACACACTTTCAATCAACTTATTTTTATTTCACGCAAACTTTGTTCTATTTTAATGATACAAATCTTCCTATGTTCCAAGACAAAACAATATATAAACAACGAATGGATTTGTATCTCTATCACTGACTTTTCTGTTAATGAACTTGTTGCTTAAATATCAGTGTTACACGCAGTAAATTGTATTCCAACAGTAAATTTATAACTTTTTAACTTTTCTAAAATGGTTTCGTAAGCTCCACGTCTACAATTACTTGCAAACATTTTGTGTATTTATTAAAACAAAAACATGTATTAAGGCTATGAGATTGAATAATCTTTATGTTTTTGCTGTAAATGCTGTTTGAATAATCAAATGCGTTGTCTAAAAAATAAAGAAATTTAAATAGAACACTGTTAAAACGCGATCTGTAGTGAATGTAGATAAAAATATTTATAATTTGAACATATATTATATTATTATTGTACTATAACTATATTGACATACCTGGGAAACAAAACACCCAAGCTATTATAGGTTCCAATTACGCCCACTACAGGAAAACCTCGACACGACTGAGATGTAACTACCCTGCACACGTTAAATAGCGTCTGATGTTTGAAATTCCGTTCTGAAATGGATATCAAAATGTTGCGTTTGATAGTGACGGCTCATTACACAGCCATAAAAAACGAAATAACTGCAAACGCTAACTGGTATAATCGACTTTTCTTTTCAAACAATAAATCTTGACAAAATAATCCGCTTCGTTTGATTTTTGTAACAGTTCAAACAAATTCAATTTATTTTCGATTTTTGTTTTAAAGGGTTGCGCCATGGATAGTTTAATTCAAACTCTCCCAATATTCAAATAATAATTCATATTTATTAAATAACAATGTTAATGGGTGTTTCATAACATCCAATTCGAACTGGTCCTATTTTTAGATATGTTATAACATGTGTAATTGAATAAAAATAAAGATTTTTGCAGTCAATCCGTATTCATAATTACTATACGAGGTATCTAGACGTGTAATCAACGTCGAATATTTTGCTTTTTATATTTTTTTGTTACTTTTCTGTAAAGATATGAAACTTGGTATAATTTGTATCACGATTATTATATATATTTTGAGTGGAACTAACGTGTTTATTCTGTTCTGGCATTTGTCCTTCCCGAAAATTGCAATCAGCAAAAGTATGCACATTATTGTTGCAAAAATGTTTCATTTTTACTATAACTGACTAATCAAATAATTTGACATTGTCTGTATCGTGTTAATACTAGTCATCACATTGGTGTCTGTCTGTCCTAAATGTGTTACGTTACAGTCATTTGGAATGCTAAACTGTTTGATCACGCGATAAGCATGCGGGGTTGTGTTCTACTATTAGTTTCTAATTCTGTCAAACATTATCGGTGACCCATACGTTCAATTAAATTGTGAAATCTCATTATTTTAAAACGGAAATATACTTGAGTTTACACCTTAAAATCCTATTCCCTTCTAGCAATCTCTTGCTTGGGATATATGATACAAAGCGTTTATTTTCCCCGCCTTTCTACAGAACGATTCCACTAAGACACTGGCTTGAGTTCTTTAAGCTGCTTTGAGCTTTGTTGCATGACCTAATTTGTTTGCTCAGTACAAGGTATGAATCCGAATGTTTAACAGAAAAATGGACTATTGTTATGAACCATATGCATTGGCAATTACCACGCGCATTGCAAAAACATGGCTCGCGAAGCATATAACATGTCTGGAATATATTTTTTAAGTGCAAATACATTTTCTGAGAGCGAGAAACAAGATACATTGAACAATTATTGGTCGGTAATCAAATCTTTATATAATAAAGTACTAAAATTAGTAATTCCGGCAGGCTTTTAAAATACTTTTGTATTATGTGTGGTGAGCTTGTTATGTTCCTTATAGCTGAACATATCGTGTTCTAGGTTTTAATTGTACTACTTTATCAAACAAGTTGACATTATCCTGATCGTGCTCGTACTAGTTCGCCACACCTGTCCGGACATTCTTTGTTCTAATTTCTGTATTAAGACATTCATTTGCAATAACTAATGTAGGTTGCTAACAGGCGAGCTTAAGATGCACACGTAGTGTCTCATTCGAAAATTCTACAAAGTTATACGCGTGCATTTAACAAGTATAATGCAATTTACACAATACACGTTTCATTATAATAAACATTCACATTCTCAACAATCACTTAATCACAACAAATATGCGCACATGTACGGGAAATGTCTTCACACTACTTACGTTTTATGAAACGTTATTAGGAGATCGAATTGGTTGATCAAATGACTTCTCGGACTCGGTGTTGTACATTGTATGTAACGCACATTGTATTACCATGACTGTAATGTAGTGATTATTCAAATGGAAGTCTTATTAAATATTTAACATGAATGAAAGTCTTTATTCACATCAAACATATGTGATGTTGGTGTAAAGAAGGCTTATATCCCCTTGATATCTGACAGTCGAATACATTTATGAAAATATGAGTTTTATTGTCAGGTTATCAAGCGGAAAGGTTTGTCCGAGTTCAATTTTTCACGCGGGAAGACGCGCACAGTACTATAAGTGTTCAAAGGCATTACAATGTATTGTTTATGGGATAACTTAATTTTAAACAAAGCAATCCATTCTTAAAAACTACGCAAACAGTATTGCGCGCGAGCTTTCGGAATGCTCAATCTTTGCACTTGCGGTGGGCAGGTATCATTGTCATTGTATTAACATTCTTATTTAATGTAAGTTCTGCAACTACCACCCTATAATGTTTGATATTTTAATATAGTTGACTCAAAGCATACATTACATGTACTTATTTATATTGGAAACATTTATGATACAAACACATAACAAAGTATGAAAATATGAGTTGGAAATAAATGAAAAAGAAATGCTGAGCTTCGTCGCAAATGACAGCATTTTGTTCTACAACTGTTTGCAACACCACGCAGCAAAAAGTAATGTACATAAATGTATGTATGTATGTCATATGTTAAAATTAGGTTTAATTAAACATAAGAGCAAGTGTAACGATATATTTAAGTTGTTTGTTGATCTCATGGTAAACCAGTCCGAATGAAACAAACAAAATTTAACTTAAAGTTATTTATATCAACGAAAATGAACACGCGAGTGTTTCTTTTATTTAAAAGTATTATTTTTTCTTTGTTTAAGTAAACAATTTTACACACTTTTCCAAACAGGAAATCATTAGACCATTTTAATCAAGAATACGACTAACATATCGTCATATAGCATGTGTATCCGTCGTCCCGTCTTCTTAAGGAGTATTCCTACAAATTGTAAGTGCAAAACATGTTAAAGCACACATATTTTATTCGTTGATCTGTATATAAACCTGTATTCTTGGACATCAAAACACAACACTGTATTTACATCTGCACAATGTTAACTAATTTAGATCTTCAAAGTAAAGCCCCAGTCCCATACAGATGCCGGATCAACACGGTTCATATCCGGGATGATCCGGCATGCGAACCCTTTAGTCGCCGTGTAGCTCCGTTTCGATCCGGCAGGCCAACACGGCAGTTTTGGGAAGTTCATAACTACCGTGTTGATGCGTGACGATCCGGGATGATAGCACCATCCGGAATGCTCCGTGTAGCTGCCGTGTGGTGTCCGGGCACAGCCGTATAGGGTCCGGGCACAACCGTAGAGGGTCTGGGCAAAACCTGTTTTATGCTTTGGTTGTCCGTGTGCGTCCTTGACAGTCCGGGAACACATTTCAGACCCCTGTCCTTCAAAGAGCCTGACGGCAATTGTACGGTTGTCTCCTGTGCTACCGACGATGCAACATGAGCGATTAGATTACGACTGGGGACAAGCTGATGCTGATGAGATGTCAGCTGCTACTGAAAAAAGCTCAAGATGAAAACAGTATCCTGATTGCTAAAGCAAAGCGACGACAGAGAAATAGAAAATACGCGAAAAATAGTTATCTTAACCAGTGAATAGAATTAAAAGTAAAACCATCTGGGTCACACAATGGCTCGCAAGACGACCAGGCTTGGTTGATTACGTAGGTCTGATCGACGAACTCAATTAAAAAAAGGCTTCTTTAATAACTTGCACATGGGCTATCAGATATGCCAAGAAATCCTGACACATATTTAGCAAAGAATCTAGTCGGAGAAGTTAAACTGCAGGAAGCATCTGCCAGCTGGCATTAAGTTTGCAAAACCATTGCGGTATCTAACATCGGGGACAGTTACCACTATATGATGACTGTCTTTCGGGTCGCACACAACACCATCTCCAAGATAATCATTCAAGTCTGCGCCGCGTACCTACAGAATTTACTGAGGAACCAATACCCTGTCTGGAAACGCCAGATGAGTAGAAGAGCATCGTCGAGCAGTTCGGCGACCTAAAGCAGTTGCACAACTGTGTGGGTGTATTGGACGTGAAGCAAATCTCCGTGTATCGCCCTCGGTGTGGTAGTTGCTTGTACTACAACTATTACCATTCCATAATCATCATGGCCTTGGTGGACGCCGACTACAAATTCATTTGGGTTAAATTAGTCAGCAATGCTTTTCGTGTTGAACATAGGGTACTCTTTTTAGCCAATCGGCCATGATGACCTCCTTTTTTCTCTGAAAGGACGTGTTTTTGTTCTTTAGGCGTCAGTTTCTGTGGGTGATGCTGATGGCTGTTGATCTACTTGTAAATGTAATGGCAATCTTGTTCTGGGCATCGAGCTTGTTTCCCCTTGTTGCTGCTGTTCTTCATCGGTAGCGGATGCTGCTCTTGAAGGTCTTATAGGATCTGGAAGGTCCACATTGAAAATACACTTCCCGTTAAGGTCCTTTTATTATACTTTTTAGCTATGTATACAAGGTAACACCTTCGAGATTTGATTGCAGAGTGATGGAATCACCACCGAACATCAACCTGCTTTTATTAGTAATTGTTGGTCCGGAGCATATCGTGTTTGGTCCGTATGGATGCCGTGTTAGTCCGTATCGTTGCCGTGTAGGCCCGGGATGGTCCGTGAAGATACCGTGTTTTTCCGTGTTTATCCGTGTCTATGCCGTGTAGGTCCGTAGCTTTGTCATGACTGTCCGGGACAGTCTACGTTGGCGCCGTGTTAATGGCGTGTTGCTGCCGGGTTGGTTGGTGTGAATGCCGTGTTGCCATTGGGGTGATGGTCTTTGGAAGATCTTCGACGGTCAAAACTCCCAATAGGCCACGGATCGTCCCGGTTTGTCCCGGTTCATGATCCGATGCGATACGGGGCAATCCGGGACCGCCGTGCCCATCCGTGCTTATATGGGACTGGGGCTTAATCAATATCGTGTACTATGTTCATCATCGGTTCGGCCCTGTAAAATATTTGATTTCCCTGTAAAATCGTATTACTAGTATCATTTTATGTGTGGTTGTATCAAAAAAATATTTTCACGAGTGGCGTCCCTCTGTTACTCGAGGATCGTGAGAGGTGTTGATCCATTGTCATTATTGAAACACACTGTAGCGCCGTTAAATGTCGCATCGCCGTTATATGTCTCAGGCTACAAGATTTGTCGCAACGCTGACGATAAATGTCGCAAGGAACGATACATGTCGCAAATCCTACTGACGATATTTGTCGCAACTTTAACGATTAATGTCGCAAAAGTTTCAACTGCCGAAATATGTCGCAACATTAACGATAAATGTCGCACACCTTTGTTAGTCATGTTAAAACTGAAAAGTTGAAGTAAATTGACTAAAACTTGAAGATTATATCTAGATTACCCGACGAGGTTCTTTGGGCCGACTTCATCCAGAATGGTCAGTTTTTAGTAAGTATTGTCCGAAATGGGAAGTTGTGTTCAGTATTGTCCATAAGTGTCAGTTGCGGTCAGTATTGTCCGAAATGGTCAGTTGTGGTCAATTTTGAACCAATCACTTCTTATAATTCTTGGCTCGAGTAGCCAGCTGTCGATTTTCTTGTGCTAAATGGAGTTCTGTTATCAAAATTGGCCAAAGGTTTAGGATGTAATAAACTGTAACATTATTACAGCCACACAAATTATGATAAAATTGAATTGAATAGTGTATGTTAGTTACATGACTGTAGTACATGTATCATTATTTTAGTTAATGTATTACTAGTTTGCAGACGCACTTGCATATGCCGGAGTTTGTACTGGCAAACTGATAAACTGACTGAAGAATAATGTATTTTTTTCAATTCTTTGCCTTCGATTAATGCTTAACAAATAGGCAGCGGAATTTATGACGCCGATTCACTGGCTCGCTGCACAGTATCAATCTAGTGAAAAATACCTCATCCCCGTTTATCAGTGAACTTAGCCTCAATTATCTTAATCATTCGCAGAAAATCTCCATCATCATCAACAACAGCATCAACAACACAAACACTACCCCACTATCATGTTCTTTTTTCCTCATCAACAAAAATAATATCATACTACCATTTCATTCGTCTTCGTCATCAAAATGTTATGGTCATAAAATAATCTAAACCGTCATCATATTATTTTCATTCTATCGCAATTATCTGCATATAATACACGATGTATACATCATCATTATGAGAGTATAAATAGTAAGTTTTAAACAAATAATTCAGTAACAAGACATGAGCATTCTGGATATTTCCATACCGAAACGAATCGATATTGACCGATGATTGCAATATTGATAATCTGGTGATGATAACAATTATTTTAATTATAGTGATGATAATTATCACGGTGATGATGATGACGGTTCGATATGAGGATGATGAATTTGATGATTATTATGATGGTGATTTTGATGATGATAAAATGACGACATAAGGATGCAAAAGGAGAATCCGTTTAGTTTCACTTTATATATGTGCTACTTCAACGCACTGTGGTCGCTCTTTGATTTTGAAGACCGAAGTTGGGTTTACACAAAAGTTCGGCCATGCAATGCCCTATGTTCACACAAAAACGATCATCTGTAGTGCCGTCAGTGCTTTGATTTTATATGAATCGAGCATACTTAATATTGACATTACATCCCGGGTTACACACAGCTGCAATGAGCGGTAGTTTTTTTAATATTGTATTTAGTTGCGCTGGCGATTATTTAAAACCAAAATATATTTATCATAAATTATAATTATTTTTATAACAAAAAACATTGTATATATTTATATTTCATATG
Source organism: Dreissena rostriformis (assembly GCA_007657795.1). Classification (NCBI taxonomy): domain Eukaryota; kingdom Metazoa; phylum Mollusca; class Bivalvia; order Myida; family Dreissenidae; genus Dreissena; species Dreissena rostriformis. Next base: position 172,042 of record VMBQ01001243.1, read on the forward strand.
TTGCTAAGTGTGTATATGTTCTTTATTAGATCTTACTTTGAGAGTTACACACTTTTTGCAAAGTTCTTGCTGTTAAAATTTGTGATTACAGACTGGTTAATATAAATATTTGAAAACGTTCGGCACAATATAAGAAATATACAACCCCACTAACATAATAGTGTACAGTCAGGCAGTCCAGAGATTAAACAACTATTGGTGATGGAGGGGAAGTAATTTGGGATACATGGGTATTGTGTTTGGGTTGTATCACCTATACCAGAGAAATTGCACAGTATTTCAAGATAGTGTAATATCGACTTTTCCATACAACATGGAAATTATACATACTATCAAGTTATAAGACTTGGATATATATTTCCCAGAGTGTGAAACATGCAGAGTGCGTGGTAGCGTCAAACTATTGTTTAATTGACTGTTAGTATCAGTCGATAAGTATTTATCATATGAAGTTAACTATAATTTTATACGGTATATGGTAGATAGTAGGTAAAATATTTGCACCGGTTCATTACCGAACTTCAAGCATTATAAATTAGGCTAAATAAAACAACAATGAATAACATAACATTATGCCTAGCATACGATGTATTATAAGGAATATGACACCACATTGCTGGTGTCAGTCCGGTGTGATTTAACACTTTTTTTTACAAGGAATGACCAATGAATTGGCTTCCATGCCGGTGTTTAGCCACTTGGAACCGTCTGTATACATTTTAGATGCTCGTCATACCTACTACAAATATTAATAAGAGTTTCTGACTTAAGGACTTCCGGGAAGTCAGATGTCCTGACTTTATTTGATAGTGTCGTCATTAATGGGTACCAGGGTCCAGGGGTATTTTGACGGCCCCACGTCTTCCACAGAGGTCTAATCGAGCACGGCCTTCTCCAATAGTCCTGGCACAGTATTTAAGTGATTGTTCCTTACGGCGAAGTGGCTGGGGCAGCATCCCGGCCTCCTACTCAAGCTATACAACCGTTGTGCAGTTCAGGTGCCTCGTATAAGGGACAGATAGAGAAGATGGCTATTTGTATCTGATGAGAGACATGTGCCTCTCAAAATTCTTATTAAAATTGATTCCCTTCGCACCGTTCAGCCAAATCTTGAAAGTAGTGAGTTTATTGTTTAACTGTTTATACCTAGAAATTTCACCGCTTTTTCGAAAATAATTTTGGTGCCGCCTACATTTAAGTTGAAAGAGGGCTAAATTGGGTCGCAAAATAGTACACATACTGTTTTGGTGCTAGAGATTGTAAATCCCAGTTCAATAGACAATATCTAAATGGCGTCTTAACCTGCTTGAACCCTGCAGGCATGACATGTTAATCATGTGCTCGAGTCATCGGTACACTGGAAAAGAACCATTCCTGAGTTTTTACTACTTCAGGGAGGCCATTGACGACGAGGGAGAACATTTTGGGATTTTACGGAGCCCTGTGGGATACTGCGTTACTTAATGGCTTCATTTGATTACTCCCCATTTACCTTGACCTGTATTTTCCTGCCCTCTAGGAAAACACTGTGGTAATATAATCAGTTTCCGTTGATTCCGTAATCAGGTAGTTTCTTAAAGATGCCAAAGCCCAGGTCAAATCGAAGGCCGCCTGAAGGTCCAAATGTATTAATTATTCTGATTGGCCTTGATTTTTAGCACAAAGTATGTCTTTTGAACTAGAATTTCCGTAAGACAGACTGGAAAGGGTATACTATGTTATAAGTTTCCGATAAGTGCTTTAATTTGCATTCACCCATAGTTTCTTATAATTATCCTGCATGTGAAACTTACTTGAAACGATTTCATTTAATTCTCTAAAATCCTAAGACTAAAACCCCTATTTTTATTTTTATTTACATTTGCTGAGTATTTCTTTCTAATTTTGAGATTTTTCTTCCAAAATTATCCGTGCTGCTGAATATTCAGGGAAATATAAGTAAGAGAATTTTGCTCAGAGGGGTTCAGTTTTTACTATTTAAAGTTGTTTTCGTACTTCGGAATTGATGTTGTCATGGTGATCATTCCCGTGTGTGCAGTCACATATTTTTATCGAGATTTCGGAATGACACGTTCATCGGTCGACAGGTCTCGCTCTAGTCTGTTTCTGTTTCTAAGCTTTGCGTTGTCACGTTTGTCGGTGACCGTCTCTGAACGCATAGTCTACACTGAATAAGCCCGGACCGTTTACCAGACTGTGGTTACAAAAAATGATTTACCACCCACTTACAATTCAGTAGAAAACAATGCGCCATTAATATTGATTTCACTGTATAACAGTATATACCATTTGCACACTAGCTTTAAACCCATGTATGCCTAGCGTCTAGAAAAAAGGCCTTGGCAAACAGCGTAGACCGAGATGAGACGCCGCATGATGCACTGTTTGCTTAATGGAATTTCTGTAATAAATATTCTAAATATAGAAATAAATAAACTAGACTACCGTAATTTTGGAAATAAATTGATCCAATTTAGAAGGATGGGAGAGTCCACTAGGCATAACTGGGTTAATTTTGATGTTTCTTTCGTTTCTTGTAACGCTTTCTTTCGTTGATCCGATGAGAGCAACGCAACAATGAAAAGTATCTTCCTTCTTTATTATCGTTTTCATGCTACGTTATCGGGCTGATACACATTTGAGTCGCGTTCTGAGAAAACTGGACAAAATGCATGTGTGCAGTCCCCACAGGCTAATCCGGGACGATAATTTTCGCCTAAACTGGACTTTGGCTAAGAAGAGACATCATTTAAACAAAAAAATCCATAAAACGGAAATTTTCGTCCCTGATTAGCCTGAGCGGACTGCACAGGCTAATCTGGGATGAAAATTTACGCACAAACATTAAGCCCAGTTTTCTCAGAACGCGACACATTTATCAACTGACCCGGTAAAACACACTTTCTACGTTTATATTTGGGATCAGAATGCGGGGACAAATCTAACACAATATATCGATAATTTTCAATAGTAGATATTCTATAGTCAGCGATGAAGAATGTGACATTTCCCGGAGAGAATTACCGTCCCAATGTCTGTATTTGCAGAAAGAAGTAGTGGGTGTTTAAACTGGCGTTCAGAGCAAAGGAGGTTTAGGTAAACAAATGTATAACATCATGACTGAATAGACACTCAATAAATATCTGTTCATGTTTGCTCAATAGTATGTGGGGCATTGCTCTGTTGACTGTTAGACGCATATATCTGATTTAGCACCCATAATATACTAGTATGTTGAAGGCGTCTGTTCCTCATTCCCGATTACGGGACTTATCAAGTTCTCGTACGCTACACGTGGTTGCATTCGGTGTCATTTAAGTAGATCAACTTGTCACAAAAAATAGGAATAAAATATGCAACAATATGGAGGTAGAATGCTTTCGATAGCAGAGTAAACGTTCGTTTTCTCATAGTTGATGTGTGTATAATAACTGTATTGCACGTGCGGTACCAGCATGTGTCCAACTACATTGCATAACGATCGACCAGCCTGCAATGTTTTTTTTTTTACATCAGTGTTTTATAATCAATTGTTATTTAATAATTAACAACATGTTTTTTCTTATCAAATCGGTCAAAGAGAAATAAAATACGCGAACAAATGTCAATGATATTCGCGTATATATATTTGAACACGCCGAGGTATCAGAGCGTAGTGAATGAATGATTTCAATTAATCTCATATTTTATGTAGTAAATGATCTCAAACGCCACCTTATAGTTTATATCTAAGCCGTTGTTTGAGAACGTACAATTATTAAAGAGATGCGATTGAGTGTTTAGCATGACTTGAAAGTACCTCATGATGTGTAATATAATTTATCTATAATCAAGCATTTTGTGATAAGTTTTAAACATACGGTGATTAAATTACAAATGTGCTTAACGCTAAAAAAATCTATCCGTTTCGAACAAGTCTAACTTGCGCATCTTCAAGTATAGTGATGTTTCGACTGGGTTACCGTCATTATACTTATGCTTGCTGTTAAAGGCACACGATAAAAAAAGGTTTGTGTTGTTAAAGGGATGATGGTCGATTCTTATGGCGCAGTTTATGGGGACATTTATTGTTTAATCATTTGGCTTCATAATACTATATTTCTTGATAGTATTCCTTTATTTGATATCCGTCCCGTTTTTTATTTGAATATCCTAAAAAGCAAACATTTATGTAAATTTTTCAACAGCTAAACTAGTGTGCGTGAAACTAAACTGCCGCGTACGTGCTTAAAAGGCTGTTATTGGTTGCAGCGGTAGTTTGATATATAACAACGTTAAATCGAACACAAAGTTTTATTGACTACAATTCAGCAATTTAAGCTTAAAGCATTTGTAACAATAAACACATCACTAAAGAGACCGAAAGATAAAATATGTGTAATTGTATATTATGCAGAAACAAACATACGTTATTTCAGAAACAAACCAGACAAATGTCCGTAGTCAATAATTTAACAATAATTTCTAATTGCCCATGAGTGTAACACAACCGCTCATTACAGTCAACATATCAGAACAGTCCAAGACAACGAAATCGGAGCATGTAAAATTTCAGATGTTCTCAAGTTAAATACTGAAATGTTTTGTGTAGCATACTTTACAGTTTTTACGATCAGCCTTTACGTTTCCACGTGGCAGTTGTTTTTTTTTAAGTCGATCTATAAGTATATATAACGTTATAATTATACCTTAGCATACATGTATGATATACGTTTAAAACGAAGCAGATATACAGCTTATCTACTGTTTACCATGTTCCAAGTTAGTCCAGCTAATGTTTTTATTTAAAAAATTCTATTCTAAAAATGCGAATGTACAATACGTGAATATTTGTATAATTTTGATTAAGTTAGATCTGTCATCAATTACAATTATATAAGTGAAGTTTCAATTACATTGCGTGTGTTAAAAATAATACCAATATACTTTAGGGAAGTTTTTGTGTGTTTTTTTACCTCAGACACTTAACTATTCATGTATTGTTTTTGCAAATAAAATTATATGTTCATTTTTTTAGAACATTTTTAGCACAACAAAGGAAAATATTGCTACTGTTTTGCCAAACAAGTTCCTTATATTTTGGGTTAATCATCCTGCTACTGTTTATAACTAAAGGTGTTTTGTGAACCCAAAGAGAATACACATTTTTCATGCTGTAAGCTGAAAATTACACTGGCGATAATTAAATTGAAAATCAGCATGTGTCACGTGTATTCTCATTTACAAAAGCAGCAAGTATCACGTGTATTATCATATACAAAAGCAGCAAATATCACTTGTATGATCATATAGAAAATCAGCAAGTGTCACTTGCATTCTCATATGCAGAAGCAGCAAGTATCACGTGTATTTTTATATAAAAAAGCAGCAAGTATCACTTGTATTCTCGTACACAAAGGCAACAAGTATCACTCGTATACTAATATACAAAAGCACAAAGTATCACTTGTATTCTCATATACAAAAGTAGTAAGCATCACATCAAAACTCATAAAAAACCGGTTAAATGTTAGTTGGAACAAACGCGAAAGCCTTAAAATCTATAATAGATACATTTATAACTAAAAAAAATAAATCCTTTTAGAAAATATCAAGTATATATATGTATGTTTTTTTTTCAGGTATACCCGAGCTTAAAAGTGTTCATCTGATTTACTGATATTCGCCTTGTAGCCGTATTTTTCTAATAGTCTATGTTCGTTTTTTAACATACAATTTTTTGAGAAACGTTAAGTATTCTGGAAATTATTTTGAAGGCGGATGATTTTCCTATACTTTCATATAAATAGAACAAAAAACACAAGACATCTAATTATAAATACCGCATCCATATATTCAACCCACAGAAGTTGGTGTGCTAGTTTATAATGTTTTTAAAAAGCAGTTTTATTAGATCCTGTGAGGAGGAGTGAAAGCGTGTGTTGAAAACGAGTGTGTTACTCAACCTCCACGATTCATGTTTCTAATTATGTTCACAAACGACATTATCCAATCCAACGCAAGTGACATCCTTCCATTTCCATCCCCATGCACGTACCATGATAGTGCATGGTTCGCTACCGCCAAAGTCGTTTGGTTCAGGCTCTTTCCATCTCGTGTAGTTCACCCTTTCTCCAGAATGGTCCGCCAGAAATGTATTAGTATTCTGTGTATCGGTAACTCCAATCCAGGCACCCGTAACACCTGTTATCAAATAACTGATAAATATCCACAAGAAATAAGACAGACAAGAGACATGGAATATCATATGCTGTGTTTAAATTACATGACACAAAATAAAGTACTCTCGTTTGACGCACACTTTTACATCATTTGTACGCTACCTCTGGGAAGGAGGGAATATCATGAAATTCCGATCGGCGTGTATTTTATATAAGGCAAGTTTATAATTGCCAACACAATTCAGCGCAATTACACAACTCATATGAGATGATAGAAAGAAGTTTAAATGCATACTTAACGTCACGCTTAAAAATAATCACTTAACAGGACAAGTACGCCATTGAAAACATAGGTATTCCATAGCAGACACCGTGACCATTAATGGACACGAAGTCCGTACTCGGCTCGTGTATTAAACCCGTTTTCCTATGCCACTTCTCTTTAAATACGCGAGACTACAGTGTATAAATAATTTTACTCCGGAATGAGCTTGATTTTGTAACAAAACACTAATCTAGAGGAACAAACCAATCTCACCGATTGAAATCCTTTCAAAATCACAAACCTAATCAACTATCATTATCTGATCAAATCTTCCATTGGTACATATAATTGGTCAGCGTTGTTTATACCTGCGAATTAGATGTGGATTTGGAATTTTACAAAGATGTGGAGATCCGGATTACAACCATTACCTGTTGGCGTCTTTGAGAGGCGATCTGCCAAGAAGTCCTGTTCGTCTTGACTGCCAGGTACCACCACGTGCGCACCCAACAGCTGGCAGTAGATCTGCGACACATCTCAAACATTGTATAAGGCTTACGCGATAAGTATTTAAGACATTCGCAATATTGTTTGTGTTATGGAATATTTTCTTTAACAGTTGCACATAAACGCCTCGATAAATATTTAACAAAACAAAAAATACAACCTTTGGGTCATCGAATGTATTTCACAAATATCGGACGCTAAATATACTGCACTTTAACTTATATTGCACTCAAAGGGAAAATTTAGGCAATTATGATTTAAATATGCCTCATGTCATTTGTATGTCATGTGTTTGACTTTATTCCTAAAATATTTTGGAACAAATCAGAATAAATGGAAAAATGATCCTGAAACACAATGACTTGATTCTCGCACCCGGCATGCCATCTCACCATGCCAACCACTTTTTAAAAAGTGCTTGGAAATGCATTTGATTTGGCAAAAGTATGTTCAAGCCGTAAAAATTAAATTCTTATAATTGCAATTCGACATTGACCATGTTTCCGTAGTCCTGATTATTTCAAACGACACTCTGTTTCACCATGGTCAACACCTCGGTCAAATAAACGAAACATTAATCTATGCTGGGCAACATTAAGCTCCGGAACAAGTTTTGAATGGTTGTTTTCTAATATTTGACAATTGACCTCAATTTATGGCCTTGACTTTTGAACTAGAATCCTGTTTTTTCCGCGCGACACGCCATCTCAGTAAACTTGACATTTCAAGTACTGCATTTGAATCCATCCATGCTTTACAATGAAATGTAATAATAAAAAATATAATAAAAATATGATAATAATATAGTGTTAATGGTTACTCCCATACATGATTAATTAATTGTCTACAACGTATTGCATTACGCAGATAAATGGTAAGAAGAAGATAAATCAAATACAACGGAAACCTTTGCGTCGGTGAAGTTCATTTTTCTGCTGACGTCCAACGTGTACGCGGACGTTCCGTAGTGCCATGCCGAGATGTTGGCATTCACTAAAAAGCAATGTGGTTACTTTTAAATGTTTCATTAGTTTATATATGTTAGAAAACAATTTAATTGGTGGTATATACCTCATTTCCTTTGAATGATTTTTATGAAATATGGTCTACATATTATTTCCTCGGAAATTGGTATTTGAGGTACCAACGTCCATGATTGGAACAAGAAGCAATCTAAAGGTGAAGGCTCACATGTTTATATAAATTAATTATTGTTCCATAATTATCCATAACAAATGGAGCGCACAAACATATTAAAAACACAAAATATCTTGATATTAACCACCGAATGTGTCTCGTGTTTCCGTTAATTCGTTCAAGTCTTTACCAATTAAGTTAAGCACCGCTCTGTTTGAGCACCGATGCATCTAGAACATTGTGAATAATTTTCCAGGCGAAATACCAAAAAAAACAATCATCATAAAAACATGCAAGCACCTTACCCAGCTGGTAGTACACGTTTGCTGTTGACGGTACCATCGCCGATGACATGGCAGTTAGTTTCCTGCAGCCTGTACATGAACCGTTTTCAGCCGAAAAGAAACTTGCAGAGCATCCACTTGCTTCACTACAGACAACAGCGCACTCAATGGCGCTGAAAACGCCAACGCGAGTAAAGACGCGATTATTTTCAGCACAATTTTGTTCCATATTAGCTTTGCCTTTAAGGAACTTTGATTGTTTCATCCCGTGTATATCTTTCACAACTAAAAGAAGAACTGCGCTCAGGTAGACGGTAAGATTCATTGCGCGAACTTTGCGAACCGATGTGTTCAAGCTTTAAGTCAGAGTTGATTTGAAATTTGTTCTTGGCTTTCCCTGTTCGAGATCATTAAAATTGCGCTCAATAAAAGGCAACTGAATAATTTATAAATCTCATTATTTCAAAATGTATTTTAAGCTCACATGAATAAATGAAAACGAATCACAATGTTCATGTCTGCCTATATTCAGACAGCATTGATCTGTCGCGATTTACCTCAATTTTCCGTCCCTAAATTGCTTACTTCTTACCGTTTCATAAATGTTTAATAGTGGCTCACATGCACTGGGAACCAGAACCACAGGAAAACATCCACTATGAACCTGTAACACTGGGCTTGGTGGTTGTTAATCTATGCATTGCCATTAACTGTAAGTGACTGTGTGAATAAATGCCTTTTATATTTTCCCACAGGGACACTAATATAGCAGCGGTGTTGGAAACCAATATCGATAACGCTGTTTGAAATAAATATTCATGAACATGTTTATACTATTTATATGAAATCGTTAATTGACAACAGTGTGACAAACATTATGAAACATTTTGATTATTCAGATGTATGTTTGTATGTATCATTTTAATTGAAATCATCATATGAGTCTCGAGAGAAGGAATTTTAGAATTTGAATCCCATTGTTGGACAGAGAACATTGCACAATTGCTCGTGAAAATATGCATTTTCTAACTTTGAGGGAATTATTTTATAGTACTGAGTAATACCCCGAGAGAAAACACATATCCTCTACATGTGTGTAACATGAAATAATAATGCTTTGTATTTGATAACTCTCATCTCATCTAATCTTCGCCTGAGGTCATGTCTGGAACAAAGGCCGCCGACCAGCTTTCTCTAGGCGTCTCGGTTCTGGGCGAGTCTCTACAGCTGTCCAAATCCAGGTCGGCGCTATGTGCTTTCGAGCCGCCCTCTCTTTTTCTTCCATTGTGGGTTCCATGTGATTGCCTGTTCGTATTGGGTGCGAATTGTTGGCCTATTCATCACCAACCTTTCTGAAGGATGCCTTCTTCGACGGGCTGCTGCTATGTTCTTCTCCATATTCCTCGTTGATGATCATTTCTGACCAGAGAATCTTCAAAATATTAGTATTTCGCTAGCATGTTCCATTTGTTTCGTCGAACAACTGATCGATTTTTTGGGGAATTATCGGTGTCGAGAGAACTTTTTTTTTATAAAATATTCGTAAGTCAATGGAACATGGAATGACTGATATAGTTTCCAGGCAGGATATCAGATCTGATATTTTATTTCTGATCAAGGAAGTGTTCGAGAAGTGTTGTAGTTATTAGTTTTTTAAAAAGCATCTAAATTGTTCGTTTTTAACATAGCATAGTTATGATTATCGGTTTACGTGTTTTAATGTAAAGAATCAGTTGTACCTAAAACAGACTGCGCATATGGCATTAATATAAAATGTACATTTTATGATTATGAAGTTAGACGAACCAATTTTATATATTGCCCCCTTCAGTATTTATTTCTTTAAAACATTAATAATTTACTGTTCATAACAATGCTAATTTCAGTTGACGCTCGAAATAGCTTTATTTTAGCAATAAAACTGTAACGGCTCGTTGCATAGGAATGAGAAACAAGTTTAATCATTAGAGCAGATCTCTTAAAAGGCTGCTTCATTGCTTATTTATTCTCACTAATGTAGTTTCTAAATTATCTTTAAATAATTTGCTTTCATAATGATTCTTGTATAATACGTTGGGGTGCGGCAAATTATAGGAGAAATAACTAAATAAATATTGATTGACAATAATCGCACACGAGGCCATAATATAATGATTGGGCGCAAACTTTTACTCTGCCCTTAGTTTGTCATCCATCAGTGACAGTACAAACTTTACATTTGCACAAGCATTGGTAGCTTTTAAGTCAAAGACAAACACTGGGCCAGAGGATAGTATTAAGACGTTCATTATTGGCGAGTACGACGTATTGATGAAATCCGAAATATTCCAAATATCTGCAACGTGACTTCTTAGTCTCGGTTCCATTTGTTTACAAATACTTTCCCACGGTAGTATATACAAAAAAGTCGAACAAATGACCTATCTACGGGAAAGTAAGAGCTCGTTCATACCAAATTACGATGCCATTAACAAAATCTTACACAGGTCTAGTGCATACGCTTTAATAAGAATTGAGAGAGTATTTCACGATTTTTGAAAGCTATTAATTTTAAAGAATTGAAACATCCAATTGAAAAAATACGTCACAAGGTGGTGCGCATGCTAGGCGGCGTTAAAGTTTTACATATATGGGCATGCTACTACAACAACTCGCTAAAACCTCATACCAGTCAATTGAAATACAATGTTGCTTTTTCTTTGGATGTTTTACTTGGTTGATTATTGCCTCATTTTGAAAAAAAACCGCCATACAATTTGATTCTTTGTTTATCGTCTAAAGTGTGCTCACACTTTGTTTGATCAAGCGGATTTTTTTTTTGAAGTGTATGAAAAATAACTACAGTGACCCATATGCCGACAATACCTGCGTTATTGCAGAAAAAAATTGTACCGGTATTCATGTTTAGTGAACACGTGTTATCCAGGTCTCCTCCTTTGGAAAAAAAATATAAACACCTTCAGCACAAATAAGGCTGACTGATTGAATCAACCAGTGATAGATTCATTAACATAATCACAATGTATATGGTAAGTGATTTCGAAAGCTTTGTTCCCACAGATAAGTAGGTTTTGCAAAAATCTAGCCTTTATGGAGTAAGTCTGTAATTAAATAGCTCCAAGAGACTGGCGAATAAGTATTTTCAATTGTTTCGATTAAGATATAAGCACATCCAATATTCATCGTTTAGAATGGTAATTGTTCTCTGATAATCAATAACTGCATAGATTGAATGAACATTGTGAATGTGCTGTTTTGTCTCTTATACTACCTTTTTATATTGTATATATTGCCCTTTCAGATTTACTTTCAAATATATACCCAGTAATGGTAGATTTCAAATATTCTGTGACAGAAAAATGTAGGTTTGTTAACATCTAAAACAACCATATCCATATAAAAATAATGAATAAAGACTGATATAAGATATGGTATGACATGGTTTTCTTGAAGGCAGTATATGTAATGTAACCGTCGTGCAAGAGATTGTTTAGTGTACTGTTACCTTCATGATGAACGCTTGGAATGATCATGACCAATCTCCACGCAGAGTTGTCGTACAATGTACCCAATCTCCACGCAGAGTTGTCGTTCCATGCTCTCACATACAACCTCTGCCATCACAAGAAAATCCTACCAGATTCGGTAGGATGTTATTTTTTTTGTTTAAGTATTATATTATGAAAAGGAGTATCATTTTCCTCTATATTTTGAATATAGTGTATAAGTTAAGGTTCATAATAAAATAATAAATTACTTAAATTAAAAAAGTAAAAATTACTGTTTACAAATTTAAAAATAACCGTTGAAACATTATTGTACCACGTGGCTCGGCTATTATGACTTAGTTAGTTATAACGGCAGGGATTTTAGATCATTATATATATTAGTCTTTTTTCCGGTTAAATATAAAACTCTTGTTTCTACGAAGGAAACAATTCTCCGGCACATTCTTTTTCGGCGTATATGCATTGCTATCTATGCCGTTGATACTGTAACACGCAATTATTGTATCACGTGGCTCAGCTATCATCACGTGGTTGTGTATGATGGCAGGGATTTGATCCAGCTATGCTGGTTCCAGTCAAATCTCTGCGCGGAGGTTGCAATGTACCATGCTCTCACATACAACCTCAATCTCCACGCAGAGTTGTCGTTCCATGCTCTCACATACAATCTCTTCCATCACAAGAAAATCCTACCAGATTCGGTAGGATGTTATTTTTTTTTATATGTTTAGGTATTATATTATGAAAAGGAGTATCATTTTCTTTTATATTTTGAAAATAGTGTTCAAGTTTATGTTCATAATAAAACAATAAATAACTTAAATTAAAAAAGGAAAAATTACAGTTTACAAATTTAAAAATAACCGTTGATACTGTTAGACGCCCTTATTGTACCACGTGGCTCGGCTATTACGACTTAGTTGGTTATAAAGGCAGGCATTTTAGATTATTATATATATGATTTTTTTTTCCGGTTAAACTTAAAACTCTTGTTTCCACAAAGGAAACAATTCCCCGGCACATTCTTTTTCGACGTATATGCATTGTTATCTTTGCCGTTGATACTGTAAGACGCAATTATTTTATCACGTGGCTCAGCTATCATCACGTGGTTGTGTATGATGGCAGGGATTTGATCCAGCTATGCTGGTTCCAATCAAATCTCTGCGCGGAGGTTGGATAATGACATGAAAGAGACGCTCTCATAAAAAATAGTCCGTTCTTTGCCCATCACAGAGGTGAATGTAATGTAACCGTCGTGCAAGAGATTGATCGTTTCTATGAAAAAGCCGTTTTGATTTAATTATTGTTTAATACGTCATCAGTTTTGTGCCTTTTTAAAGCTTTGCGTTATACGTTATCAAACTATTTCTCGTCAATATATTAGTTCTCAACGATTGGTTGACAGAAATATAAGAAAATAATAGTAGTTTTTCATTGGTTAAGAAAGTTTATTAGGAAATTTCCGTCAGTATCATTTACCAGAGATGTATAATAACATCTCTGTGCCGTCTCTGCATTTACGTATCACTCTAACGTGCATGTTACACGCATTTTGAATCAACGACAGTTAAATGAAGGCCGAGTTGGAATTTGAGAGTCAAACAATTTTAAGATGGAGGATGGAGTGCTAATAAAACAAAAAATATTTAAATATGACATGGTTGAGAACACTTTAAAATTCACATTTTTATTTCAGATGAAGAACAAGGACTCAAATGGTGTGCTAAAGATGTCTGCAAATCTTGTTTTATAATTTGTTGCCAACATTTCTCGGGAATAAAACTAAAATCAAATTGTTTTCTCCATTTTTCACAATAAATGTTGGGCTTATGAAAACCTGCTCTTGCCTACGATTTTGCTAAGTATGTGAATCTCATATGCTCTAAAAATATTTGTTCGCAGGCTGATGAGGCACTTAGGAAATTCCCTGAGGCGTGCAGGGAATAGCAAACAAAGCAAACTTTAGTTAAAATCTGTGCAAAAGATATTCAAGCCCAAAGATTATGAATCGCTTTGCTCTTTCAATAAAACAAAGTTGCCTGGCAGAGTTAAAGACAGCCCATAAGGTTTACAATGGTGTTATATACAAAATTAAACTATGCCCAAGAATTGTTTTTGCCTTATGGCCACCTAAGCAACCATTCCATGACGTACAGCCCTTTAAGGAGTCAATATTACACCTAGCGGTTATTCAATGTAAGATAGAATGTTTCTTATACTCAGTTGTCGAACTTCATGAATGGGATTAATATAACCCGCATTTCTTAAAGGGAGACTGTACGATTTTCATATGTGTTAAATTATAATATATTGTTAAAAATATGTCACAATAACACAAAATAGGCAAGAAAAATTATACATTAAAGACGAATTTCATAAAACCCAGCAAAGACAAATTAGCACTGGTTAAAGCCGATAACGACACTTTTACTCGTTTTTGCTAGGAAACAAAATTGTGTCTTTGTGTCGTATGAACGAATCTGCACTAAAACTAAATTTAGATTTACATTCTACATGCATGATATATATGCTGGCGAATTCGGCTGGAAGCCTTTTTCGATTTCAGAATTAAATATCCGGCTTATTTCGCTTTTTTCGACACAAGTTCTTCATAACTTTTATTTTAATTTATATTGAAATATATGTATAATAAGTTTTAACACATTTTATAAAAATTCATAAATATTTGACAAAATCGTACATTCTCTTTTTAAAGGTTACGCTTGCGCGAATAAATTGCGTCTTTGTTCTATATAAAAAAGGCAATGTTTGATAAAGGTTTTGACCAAACTGCTTTCATATATATTACCATTCATGGTTGGAAAGCTAAGGCTATACAAAATAGAATAAAAAATCTATGTTTTGTAACTCGAATATTTACCTTATTTTGCACTTTTATAAATACATGTACAATTAAAATCTAGACCCATGTTTCGTCTCTTGTTTATTGTAAAGCAGAGAGAAAAAATGTTCTTTGTTCTGGGAGACTGTTTTTGTAATTGATATAGAGAAACATCTAAGTATCAATAACTTTTACAGTTATCCCAAGGAAACAAATATTATTCGGGATTAAATAGTATTTACTTATTTTGTAAACAAACATAATTTTTACTTATTTTGTAAACCAACATAAGTGTCCCATTGGAAAAAATAGACGGTGAACAGTACAGCGCACTAACTGGAAACAGAAGACTTAACCTGAAACAAAACATATTCAAAATGGAAGTTAGTTAATCTAATTAAGTTTGCATACGTGTTTGTTTAATATTCGTAAACAGTTAACGAAAACGCCCATTTGTGTTCACGTAATTCTGACCCGGTATTTTGAACATATAACACTTGAAACTTTTGTACCTTGTAAAGAACAGGAACCATATTTTGCAAACAAAACAGTTCCACCATAATCTTTCCATATATATACACTAGTATATACATGGAACAATACACTTTTCTAGAATAAATAAAGCGAAATGGTACAACATTTACCAAATTGATGTGTATTTGTATTTACATATTATTTATACATGTACAAAAAAAGAGTAGAACAAAAAACCCAAATCTGACCAGTATTGATTAAATACATTGAAATATATCACATGAACCAAGTCTTATTTTTTTATTTCACATGTATACGTTATTGATGTGTATGCATTTGCCAAACTGCATTTAAAGAAAAACTAGCAATACATTTTAATCAACAAAACACTGACACCGCATTTGTTTGCTACAATCAGAATAATCTGAATGCGTGTCAAATTTGTAGCCATCGATCAGTTGTGATCCCCAACAGTATTTAAGTGTCTTTCCTATATTCTCTTTGGCACATGGCCCCACAATTATGAGTTTGGTACTCAGTCATTATGGGATCCAAAGTAGATGCAGTAAAGCAGGAAACCATAAGGGTAATTCTGTCAGTCCGGTTCCCAGTGAGTCAGAAATCAACAAGCCACTGAAATGTGAGTTTGTTTCCCAGCCAATATAGGAGTCCAAAGTGAAGTATAAACAGGCAACAACTGCAAGAATCCCACTCTGGTTCCCGGCGGTCAAATTATCCGCTGTGGTTCCAATATAAGCTGAGAACCAATGTGTTCTCAAAAATGTTCCGGTGCTATCTCCTGTATCGTTCTCGCTTGAAATGAAACCAGAGTTGCATGATATTGTTGGCAAACTGACAGCGGAAACTGCGTTTGTAGGAGTGCTCCCACTCTTTGTTGACAACCTTGAAGGCAATGTCCTGCAAAAAATAGATGTGAGTACAGAAAACAATACAGTCATGATATTCAGGGATATGACTTTTCAGGAGCCCATGAGCTA
Organism: Dreissena rostriformis; assembly: GCA_007657795.1. Lineage (NCBI taxonomy): Eukaryota > Metazoa > Mollusca > Bivalvia > Myida > Dreissenidae > Dreissena > Dreissena rostriformis. Next base: position 188,222 of record VMBQ01001243.1, read on the forward strand.
TTTGCCCCGAACACTTTTACTGGACCCTTAAATTTTCTAAGAAACATCCTACATCTCTAGACAAAGAGCACAAACAAGAACAAAATGACAAAAGAACACACAAAGCACAAGAACGGGAACAAGCTCAAAGAACGAAAGAAAAGGGCAACTCTTTCCTCATTTATATCCTTTGATGTTCTGCATAAACTATTGAACAGGCAGTATAACAGTGTGGTTTGATTCTTATGATCATATATAAATATGTACATTTCCTTCAAAAGAAAAATAAATAAAGTATAAGACTTATCAGTAAGTATAATAATCTGATCATTACAGTCTGAGATATTGCGCGAAAACAAAATGTGAACAGTAAAAAATCGAACGGCAATAACTCCCTGAAAAATCGCCCAATTGGAATGCTGCATATCAAGTTTCATCTCATGCGGAAACACTACGTGTGACAGACAGAAAGACAGACAGATGGACAGACATAAAGCATATATGGAGGAGATGCATATCAGACCCATGCAAACTAAACTACATTCAAAATAGAATTCGGATGGACAGACATAAAGCATATATGGAGAAGATGCATTTCAGACCCAGGCAAACTCAACTACATTTAAATTAGAATTTGGATGGACAGACCAAGTGGCGACTATATTATCCCCCCTTGCGGGGAGCATAAAAACTGCATATATAATATATCATCGAAAAGGCGTCGTACAAAAGTGAATAAATAAATACATTTTGCAAAACAGAAGGCAATTGCAACAGAGATTTTAATTCATTGAAACAGCCAAGAAAGCACAGATAACCTACTGAAAGACATACTAAAATATACAGAATCAAGTACAATAGTCCAATGCTTCTTTTACAAACCTCGTATGGTGGTCCTGCATGAAATTTAAGAATGGCAAAATCTGGTTCTGATGGTATCGGGGTCTGAAATGTAGGTCAATATTGACAATGTTAATATCATTGAAAACCATGTTTGCCAAAATACACTATTCTTCTTGATTGAAAACTACATCCTCATGGGTTATTAACCATGCACTTAATTGGCTCCGTGTCAAAGGCAGAAATTCAACCAATGGAATAAGCCGGTAAACAGTTATACTTTGGAGATGTAAGGTTCTATTAAGATTTCTATTCTTTATTTAAAATGTATTTAATTTTACGTGTTGAAGTCAGCAAAGAACTCAACCAATTAAACAAGCTGGTAAACAGTCATAAGTGTTAGGTGTGAGTCTGTTCACTGTCAATTTAAATAGATTAATAGACTTTATTGGAAGTGTATTAAAATGAATTTGTAATTTTATAAGGCAATAGTCACTAATCACATTCATAAGCAAAATTTTGACAGTCTCCCACAGTTTATTATGCAGTGGTAATATTAGATATACCGGAACATCGGGTTTTAACAATGATGTCAACATAACTTTCATGTGTTTGAACAAATACATATGGTATTTGCTATGTGTCTGTATTGATAACAAGAGTGCAAACTTGTCATAAAATACGCCGTTTAAAGGTCTGGGTTACATTGATTTTTGAACATGTACTAATTTGTTGTATAAATGATGGCACAGAAATCAAGGATGTTTAACATATTATTCTCATTTAATTTAAAGCCCAATTAACACTAAAAATAAACGAATATTTTGTTAAGAGCCTTTTGTATCTTGTTAAATCTATGTTACCAGGCCACATCTTGTGTTGAAATTTTGGCTATTGCTCTACGAAACACTGAGTTTTTATGAGTTAACTTTATTTTATGAAATATTTTACGAAATATTTCTTGATTTTGAGTGGTAATGGAGCTATGAAAACCTAATCAGCAATGTCAAGTTAGGTTTGCAGGTGAGCTACCTACACACAAAATTTCAACATAACAACTCCATCAAAACTCAAATCAAATTAGTTTTTCTACTTTGAGCAAGCGTGACATTGACATTTTTCCAACAGGCCAGAAATGCAATCCCAATCTAAGTCTACAAGACATCAACCTACAAAGATAATAACAGCATAACACCTCCATCCCAACTCAAGTAATTGAGCAGAAACTTTTTTTTACTTTTTGAAAGATATACCTTGAGTTTTATCCAACTGGACAAAAAATGCAATTCTTAAGCAAGTGTAAATGAAAACATCCTACACGCAAATTTCATACTCGAGTTATTCAGAGGAATGTTTCCATTTAATTAACAGGCACCTTGACCTTTACTGGACTGGCCTCAAATGCAAACCAAGTAGCGTGTTCTGAGAAAACTGGGCAAAATGCAGTCCGCACAGGCTAATCAGGGACAACAATTTCCGCTTTTATGGAATGTTTTGTTTAAATCATGTCTCTTCTTAGGGAAAATCCAGTTTAGGCAGAAAGTGTCATCCCAGATTAGCCTGTGCGGACTGCACAGGCTAATCTTGGATGACACTTTACGCACATGCATTTTGTCTAGTTAATATATTTTTCTATGATCATGAGTGAATATAAAATTGATATTCCACCGATTCCAACAAATTTTCTTTCATTAATTTTTTTTTTACCGTTTATTTTCATTGTTAAAGAGATTAACTGTAGAATTTCGCTGAAATTATGACATCATTTGGTCCAAAAAATGACATCATTTAATAGTAAAACAGTGAAAAATATCGATATTTTTCACTGATATTTTTCACTGTTTTAAACAGTGAAATATCAGTTTTATTTAAAGCATAAAATAAATAAGATTATTGTGACTAATCTAAAGATTAATTGTGGCGTGTTCTGAGAAAACTGGGCAAAATGCTTGTGCGTAAAGTGTCATCCCAGATTAGCCTGTGCAGTCTGCACAGGCTAATCAGAGACGACACTTTCCGCCTAAACTGAATTTTCGATAAGCAGAGACATCATTTAAACGAAAAATTCCATAAAAGCAGAAATTGTCGTCCCTGATTAGCCTGTGCGAACTGCACAGGCTAATCTGGGATGACAATTTACGCACAAGGATTTTATCCAGTTTTCTCAGAACACGCCACAAATAAAACACCTACATGAGCCCCACTTTTATGGATTTTTTTTTTAAAGAAAGTCTCTTCTTAAAGAAAATCCAGACCAGGCGGAGAGTGTGGTCCCTGATTAGCGTGTGCGGACTGCACAGGCTAATCTGGGTCAATATTTTACGCACATACATTTAGCCTCTTTTTCCATTACACACCTAAAATGTATAGACTACATACCACAGTGTATTCTGGGGTCCTGGACTTCTCAATAAGATCAGGGTAGAATATCTGAAATAAAACAACAACATTTGAATTATATTATACAAAGCAATAAGACTGCAAACCTTTTTTTGACAATGAACAGATTACACTCCATGTTGATTATTTTAATGTAATCAACTTTAACGAAGGTTTGTGAATCCAGAAGCTGTAAAAAAATAAGATCAGTGAGTTATAATTTGTTAAAAGTATGGAAAATGACCAAAACACAATTTCCCAGCCTAGGGATACTACATGTATTTCTTTTCTTGGTATTTGAACATTGGTAAATTTGGAACAATTTAAAGTAAATTAGCCATGCTCTTACAAAACAGGGTTAAATGCAAGTGCATAAAGGGTTGTCCCAGATAAGCCTGTGCAGCCTGCAGGGACTGCACAGGCTAATCTGGGACAACACTTTACACTTGCATTAAGCCAAGTTTTGCAAGAAGGCGACTGAAATAATTGATAGTTAAAAGCGTTGAATAGGAGATAACATTGAGAACTCACATTAAACTTGTATCCCTGTACAATCTTAGGCGGCGGGTTGTCAATATCATAGTGGGTCTGGTTGTACTTGTTCCATTCAAAGCCCTGAAACAAGACCCAACACGATGTTAGCATGGCATCAGAACAAAAATATTATTTTTTGGTTCTTGTTTTTTAACAAAACATAAAACATTCTCACGACTTTTCCAACCACGCCAAGTACTGGTTCTCAAGGAAAGGAACTTGAGGGTGTCTTTTTAAGATTTTCTATGTATTTGAGCTAACATAAAAATAGTACGTCAAACTATAAGTGAACTCAGGTAAAGTAAAGAGAAACATTGATATAATGAAATCACTTGACCAAATCTGTACTGGTTTATAAACTTTTTCAACACATTTGCCTTATTTGTTCTTTCATTATATCTTGTATAGAGGACATAGAAGTTTTTCCAGAAAATGTTAGCGTGCACCACACATTTGTGGGGCAATAGGCAAGTGGGATCCTGATAATTTACATGCCTATAGAAGTTTAATATATTGAACAATCTCTAATTCAGAAGTACCTATGATGTTAACTCTATTTTAAAAATCTCTAATTAAGTAGTACCTAACTTATTTACTCTATTGAAGAATCTCTAATTAAGTAGTACCTAACTTATTTACTCTATTGAAGAATCTCTAATTCAGTAGTACCTAACTTATTTACTCTATTGAAGAATCTCTAATTCAGTAGTACCTACTGTCTGTACTCTATTGACGAACATCTCATTCAGTAATACCCGGTACCAACCTTTTTTTAAATCTCTAACTCATTAGTACCTATCATGTGTACTACATTGAAGAACCCCTAATTCAGTAGTATGTAATGTACTCTATTTAAAAACCTGAGTTTCCTAGGTCGGTACTTACCGTATGTACTCTATTGAGAACTTCAGTTTCCTAGGTCGGTACTTACCGTATGTACTCTATTGAAGAACCTGGGTTTCCTAGGTCGGTACTTACCATATGTACTCTATTGAAGAACCTGGGTTACCTATGTCGGTACTTACCATATGTACTCTATTAAAGAACCTGGGTTTCCTAGGTTGGTACCTACCGTATTCACATTATTGAAGAACCCCTAATTCAGCAGTATGTATCATATTCATTCATTTGAAGAACCCCTAATTCAGCAGTATGTACCAAATTCACTCATTTGAAGAACCCCTAATTCAGTTGTACCTACCGTATGCACTCTATTGAAAAACTTCAGTTTCCTAGGTCGGTACTTACCGTATGTACTCTATGAAGAATTTCTAATTCAGTATTACTAACCGCATGTACTCTGTTGAAGAACCTGGGTTTCCTAGGCCAGTACCTACCGTATGTATTCTTGAAGAATCACTAAATCAGCAGTATTTACTCTAATGAAGACTCTCTTAATCAGAGGCACCCACCGTTTGCATTCTATTGAAGGACCTGGCTTTACTATGTCGGTACCTACCGTATGCACTCTATTGAAGAACTAAGGTTTCCTAGGCCGGTACTTACCCTGTGTACTCTATATTGAAGAACCTAGGTTTCCTAGGCCGGTACTTACCGTA